>OZ024915.1:32931727-33431067 GCA_964017125.1 Flabesymbios commensalis
AATATAATTTTTCAATTAAACTACTGCAAGAACATATTATTAATCTTGCATAAAAAAAAAAAAAAAAGTCAATAAATACAAGGTCAGTTACAACAGGACTCGGCCAGTTGTTACAGGCCGCAGTAATTATTGCATGCTTTATACGCCAACTACATGATGCTCTATGTCTAGCTTGATTAATCTAGCATCAGGACTTGCGCCAGCTGCCGAAATCAGTGCTAGTAATGATGGGCAGGATGTATCCGGACTTGCGCCAGATGCAAGAAACTTTGTGAAGAACCAAACATATGATTATTCATTTGCTAGCTCGGCAGGACTTGCGCCAGCCGTTCTAACTATAGCAAACATGATGGGAAGTGATTTGAACTGGATTTGGGCCAGCTCGTTTTTTGATACAATATCCACAAGCTCATTCTTACAGGTGGAATTAGTTTAATCTAGCATCAGGATTTGCGCCAGCTGCTGAAATCAGTGCTAGTAATGATGGGCAGGATGCATCCGGACTTGCGCCAGATGCAATAAACTTTGTGAAGAACCAAACATATGATTATTCATTTGTTAGTTCGGCAGGACTTGCGCCAGCTGTTCTAACTATAGAAAACATGATGGGGAGTGATTTGCCAACCCGATTTGGGCCAGTCGGTTTCTGATACAATATCCACAAGCTCATTCTTACAGGTGGAATTAGTTTGAATGTGAATGATTTATGTCCTTTTTCTTCTCCCGTAGAAGAGCAGAAAAAGCTAAAATTTTGCTTTTTCGTCAATAACTGAGTGAGTAAGAAATTATTATTATAATTTTTTTTTTTTTTAATTCTTTAGATCTTGCTCTTGAAGTAGATTAGATCAATCAGAGACATGTATAAATATTCATAGTAGATTAGATCAATCAGAGACATGTATAAATAGTCATAGTAGATTTGATCAATTAGAGACATGTATAAATATTCATAGTAGATTAGATCAATTAGAGACATGTATAAATATTCACTGGTTAATCCTGTTAACTGACTGTCAAGTAAATTTATACCTATTTTGGTCTTAGGGTTTCACTCTGTTACAACCACGTTTACATTAACAACATTTGAAGTGAAGCCCTTTTTATTTGTAGTCGTTTAATTTGATGTTCATTTTTGTACGATAAAGTTGTTACATTTGTTGAAGTTGTTACATTTAGCGGTGTTCTTACAATTGCCGTTGACAGCGCCGGTATATGTAAGAAGGTTGTTACATTTAGCGTTCTTACATTTACCGGCGTTCTTACATTTAGCGGTGCTACATACGTTGCCATGCAAAGCAAAAAGGCAGTATTATATCTGCTCACTTTACCTCACAGGTACACGTAAGTGGTCATAATTATACTTCTTTTTGTATTAGATTTGCAGGGCAGTACGGTGCTCTTGTGACGAATGCCAATCGACATGTATACACCAACCTATAATTCCAATACTGTTCTACAAGGAAACATGTGAGCTACATGTATTCACAAACCTGATATGGTGGGTTTATAAACAGAATCAGTTCAAATTAAAACAAACAAAAATAACACTTAAATCGATGTAAATATATATAAATCATTGTTAACATGCCACTCAAATCAGTGATCAATCAATCAATCAATCAATCAATCAATCAATCAATCAATCAATCAATCAATTAATCAATCAATCAATCAATCAATCAATCAATCAATCAATCAATCAATCAATCAATCAATCAAACAATCAATCAATCAATCAATCAATCAGTTCAATAAAAAATAAAAACATGTCCTTTAAATCTTTCAATATGGGCAAATGCGTTTAGATCACAAATAAATCACCGATTATAACGTATTTGGCCTAACATTATTCGGGTATTTTTCACTCGTCTAAAGCTGAAATTTGCGTCCTCAATGCCAGTTTCAATTGAATGAAAACGACAGTAATCATCTTTTTTTTGTTGATCCTCTTTATCGATATTAAAAATTATAATGTCGTATTATAGGCCTCTATTTTGGTGACCCTTCCTGCCCCAAATTAACATTTAACACAGACACTTTTATTTTTTTAAATGATTATGCCCAATCTATGCCGGTTTATATTTCATCGACATTGAGGAAGTCATTCTTCGATTGCAGATTGATCAAGCAATCAGAAGAAAATGAACAAACGAATCAGGATTACCAACAAAACAGGGGGAGAATGATGGAAAAAACAACGAGTCAGCGGGTTAGCGAATTAACGGGCAAACGCTAATTGAATGAAAAAATCAAATGACCCAACGAAAGAACGAACGAACGAACAAATACATGGGTGGTCGGACGAACAAGCGAATAAACATGCCAAACGGCCAATAAAATGACTAAATGAGGTTTTAGGCTATATTTGTTCACACATAGATTAAATTGGGTCAGGAGAAACTGCGGATGTAGAGATGAAAAAGATGATACTGCCCTCCGGACACAGAATGCGAAAATCTAGCCCTGGTCAAGGAGGCTCCCCACAATATTGAATCTTTACGAGTGAGCGAGGAAGAAGTTTTTGTTTCTTTGAAACATGAATGTCAGTAGACCAGACGTGGCTGGGGGTAAGGTGTCACCCGGAATGGGAATTTGCTGCTTTAGTGAAATATAGCCAATATAGCCTGTGTACATGACTTATGCGCGATTTTTTTCCGATTTTGAAAAATCTAGCGTAATACATATTTTCGCCCACTGAGTAGTGACATTTTTAGCTATATTAATATATTTGATATCAAAATGCACAAGAGAGCTTTAAGCTTGTATTTTAACCCCTAATTTTACCTATTTTTCATACTTTTTCTGTAAATAGTCAAAATACTTTTCTCTTAGGCGATTTTTGTATGGTATATATGTTTAGTTTTGATTCAAACATGTTCTAGAACTATTGTGGACCTAGAATAAACCTATTTGGAATAAAAGTAATGAGTTATGTAAACATATTACACGCTTTTTTAGTTGGACGTAAAAATTTGCTCGCTTTTCTTCAGGCTCGGGAAAATTGATGGTATCTCACTAACGCAGCTTGTTAGTGGCCAAGATCAAAATTGTAGTGAGTGAGATGATTTTTAAAGTGGCTGTGATCATTTCTTCAGTGGTCAAGATCACCTTTCTAGTGGCTTAGATAATTTTCCAAGTGGCTGTGACCACTTCTTCAGCAGCCAAGGTCACTTTTGTAGCGGCTGAGGTAGCTTTTAAAGTGGTTGTGATCACTTCTTTAGTGGCCAAGATCACTTTTGTAGTGGATGTGATAACATTTAAAGTTGTTGTGATCACTTCTTCGGTGGCCAAGATAACTTTTGTAGTGGCAGAGATAACTTTTAAAGTGGTTGTGATCACTTCTTCAGTGGTCAAGATCATTATTGTAGTGAGTGAGATGATTTTTAAAGTGGCTGGGATCATTTCTTCAGTGGTCAAGATCACCTTTCTAGTGGCTCAGATAATTTTCCAAGTGGCTGTGACCACTTCTTCAGCAGCCAAGGTCACTTTTGTAGCGGCTGAGGTAGCTTTTAACTCATAGCAGTCCAGGTCCGAGCCCAGCTCGGACCTGGCATTTATGACGCTGCAGTCTAGGTCCGAGCCCAGCTCGGACCTGGCAATAATGCTTAGCCATTCACCAAATGACATCACTTGCGCAACTATGAACCAAGTATGGGTAGCCTTGAACATAAGGAGTTGACTTATTTGCATCACAACTGTTTCCGAAATAAAAATCGAGCTCCAGGCTCAGATGAATACGAGGCTTTTGTTATTTCCGAGATGAGTTGGGAATGTCAAACTTGGTGCATCTCAAAATTTGAAATCCAGTATGCATCTCAATTTGTTTTAGAAAGATTGCTAAATCCCATGGTAATAACTTATTCACCCTATTATTTTGTTTATAAAGACCTATTGAATGCTTCTTCGAACCATTTGTGATGTATTTTAATATATTTTATGTGAATTGATGTAATGTTGTACTCCTGAATCTCCGTGAATTACAAAAATACCATTTTTAAACAAAATTTCCGAAAATTTGACTACCTAATTAGCATATTCAAATGGCTGTCGGTTGCCATGGCAACATCACATTGGCCGTTTAAATGAAGTGTATTCTGGATATATATTGTATGTGTGTTCCTATGGTGTATGGGAAATACATATGCCATAATTCTAAATTTATATTAAAAGTAAGACATTATGTTCCAAAATCACAAAAATGGCCAGACCACACAGACGTCCTATGTCAAAACGGCCAGACTGCTATGAGGTAAAGTGGCTTTGATCACTTCTTTAGTGGCCAAGATCACTTCTGTAGTGGATGTGATAACATTTAAAGTTGTTGTGATCACTTCTGCGGTGGCCAAGGTCTTTTTGTAGTGGCTGAGATAATTTTTAAAGTGGTTGTAATCACTTCTACAGTGGCCGAGATCACTTTTGTATTGGCTGAGATAACTCTTAAAGTTGCTGTAATCACTTCTGCAGTGGCCTAGATCAGTTTTGTAGTGGCTGAGATAACTTTTAAAGTGGTTGTAATCACTTCTTCAGTGGTCAAGATCACTTTTGTAGTTGCCTAGATAACTTTTAAAGTGGCTGTGATCACTTTTTCAGTGATCAAGATCAGTTTTGAAATATGGCTCCAGCAATAACACATATTTATACCATATAAAGTTAACATGAGCGAGAAGGCTTGCTGCTATTTACTAGAAAAACGTTGGAAATTGTTCAAATGGAGGGATAAAATACAAACCTAGCGCTTTGTTGCACATTTCGTATTTATCAGAAATGATATATTATGTATCCACATTGAAGCCCTTGATGGAGATTTTCATCTGATATCAAAAATGTTGGTACATTTTTTTTTAAATTGAACTCATTGGGCTGTGAAACACAGTATATTTTTCTGAGCCGGAAGAAAAGTGCTCAAATTTTACGTCCAACTAAAAAAGTGTGTAATATGTTCAAATAGCTCATTATTTTTTATTCCAAATGGATTTAATTTAAATCAACAATAGTTCTAGAACATGTTTGAATCAAAACTAAACATTTATTACATACAAAAATCAGCTGAGAGAAAAGTATTCTGACTATTTACTGAGAAAGTATAAAAAAATAGGTAAAATTATTACCAACTTTAAGCTCTCTTGTGCATATTGTCAATGATCGTTCAAAACATATTGTACATCCATATGAAAGCCTGTGTCAGTAGATTTCTATTGCTATTAAATATATTGATATAACTCAAAATTTGACTGCTCAGTGGGCAATAATGTGAGATACAGTCAATTTTCCCGAGTCTGAAGAAATGCGAGCTAATTTTACGTCTACCCAAAAAAACAAAATAATATGTTCACATAACTCATTATTTGTACTCTAAATGGGTTTATTTTATGTAAAAAATAGTTCTAGAATATGTTTGAATCAAAACTTAACATTTATACCATACAAAAATCAGCTGAGAGAAAATTATTTTGACTATTTACTGAAAAAGTATTAAAAATAGGTAACATTAAGCGTTAAAATACCAACTTAAAGCTCTATTTTGCATTTTACAATGATAAGACACAACATATTTTACATCCATAGGAAGGATGGTGTCAGTAGCTTTCCATTGATATCAAATATATTAACATAGCTCAACATTTGACTACTCATTGGGCAAAAATGTGAGATACAGTTAATTTTCCCGAGCCTGAAGAAAAGCTCGCCATTTTTTACGTCTAACCAAAAAAGCGTGTAATATGTTCACATAGCTAACATATTTTTATTCAAAATAGTTTATTTGAAATCAACAATAGTTCTAGCACATGTTTAAATCAAAATTAAACATTTATACCATACAAAAATTAGCTGATAGAAAAGTATTTCGACTACTTGCTGAAAAAGTCTGAAAAAATGGGTAAAACTGACGATTAAAGTACCAACCTAAAGCTCTCTGGTGCATTTATCAAAGATCAGACATATGTGCCAGTAGCTTTCTATTGATATCACATATTGATATAGCTCAAAATTTGACTACTCAGTGGGGATAAAATGTGAGATACCGTCGATTTTCCCGAGCCTGAAGAAAAGCAAGCAAATTTTTACGTCTAACTAAAAAAGCGTGTAATATGTCACATAACTCATTATTTTTATTCCAAATAGGTTTATTTTAAGTCCACAATAGTTCTAGCATATGTTTGAATCAAAACTAAACATATATACCATACAAAAATTGGCCAAGAGAAAAGTATTGTGACTATTTACAGAAAAAGCATGAAAAATAGGTAAACTTAGGGGTAAAATACCAGCTTAAAGCTGTCTTGTGCATTTTTCAAAGATCAGACAGAAAATATGTTAAATACACGTGAAAGCATGTGTCAGTAGCTTTCTGTTGATATCAAATATGTTGATATTGCCAAAAATTTCACTACTAAGTGGGCGAAAATGTGTAATATGCTAGATTTTTCAAAATCGAAAAAAATCGCGCATAGGTCATATACACTTTTGGCCATATTTCAGTAAAGCAGCGGCAGTTACCTGATCAACAGGTTGATTCTGGCCCCTAAATAGTCCAGCTATGTGAAAATAGTAGTTGCCTAAATTCCCATTCCGGGTGACACCTTACCCCCAGCCACGTCTGGTCTACAGAGCGATCTCCGAATTGTCAGGCAGCTTCAACCACGTACTGCGCCGGGCGGGGACCCTGGGGTAGTGGTTAGCACCGTTGCCTTTCACTCTAGAGTTCGGGGCTCGGTTTCAGGTATAAACGGCTTGAAAGAAGCAGAAATGTTTCTTTCCCACCCACTCGTAAAACTCAGTATTGTGGGGAGCCTCCGTGACCGAGAGGTAGCATGCTCGGCCTCAGACCGTCAGGGCTCGAATTTCGAATCTTGTGTCTGGAGGGCAGTGTCATCTCATTCATCTCACCATCCTCAGGATGTTCTCCTGGCTCAGTTAGAAGCCTATATATATATGTGCACGAAGGTGGCCTAAAAAAACATTCATTTTACTTTAACCATTGCACCAGGCCACTCGCAGCTATGTGACTCTAGAGCCTGAAGTTGAGTTTAAATGACACAAAATCTAATTTCCAAAGTACATAACTCCATTTGTTTCTGATTTAACTTATTTAATTAACTTT
This sequence comes from Flabesymbios commensalis, assembly GCA_964017125.1. Lineage (NCBI taxonomy): Eukaryota > Metazoa > Annelida > Polychaeta > Terebellida > Flabelligeridae > Flabesymbios > Flabesymbios commensalis. The sequence goes on from OZ024915.1 coordinate 32,938,830, forward strand.
TGGTTTGTCACGTCAGTAAAAAAACTACAAATAAATTTACACAGTTTCTATATATAATCTCATCAGCCTAAGTAATTAAAGACAGATGCAAACATATAATTTAATAAGTACACGGTTTCTCCTTTATGCAGGATATCAGATATAACTGTTTCGTGATAATCTTACAGGTATAGATTGAACAAGTTAAGACATTTTCAATTTGATATGTTTATTTCAACGCGTTTCGCATTGCAGCTTTTTCAGGATACAGTGAGTCGTACAAGGTGGTGCTACATAATATATATTTAGTTGTTGTATTGTTTGTTGTGACGTCATAGAGGTTGGTGTGAAATGTTGTTGGATGTGGAATGAATACTGGTTGTTGATTGGTTGGTGCTTTGTCGGATGTAGATGGGGAGTGTCATCCGGCACGCCGGATGCTGGTGGTGGGCGTGCCGGATGAGTAGATCTGTTGCGGAGTATAAGTGAGGGATTGAGTGAGATGTCTGAGTAGTAGGCTTGTGTAAGTGTTTGGTTCTGATCATAGCTGTGGCGGTTGTATTAGGTGTATTTGCGAAGGTGGTGGTGTGTGTGGTACGGACTTATGGAATGTGGTATAGTTACGGTGTGTGTGTGGATCGTGGGTGATATGTGCGTGTCATATGTGTGTGGTGTGGTGTTTATACAATAACATTCAAAGTAATAATACATCCTTAAAGTTGGTAAAGTTGGTTTAAATAATAAAGGATTTTAATTTTTTATAATGACGTGGTAACCAGTGTGTTAATCAATATGATTTGACATTGATTTGTGATTAGGATGATAACAAATCAAGTATAGATTACAACTTCGATTAGCAATGGGTCAATTAGTGTTGGGTGGGTGTTTTTCGTGGACTCGCCTTAATAGATGGCCGGCACAATCACATAAGGAATGTGTGGGCCATAGAGGGGAATGAGGTTGTTCCGGGGTGGGGTGATTGTGGCGGGCGGGTCTACGCCAGCTGGATGAGTTACATCCTTTTAGTGGTTATTAACATTACTGATATGTCATCCGGACACCGGCCAGCATGCAAGGGTTATGAGTCGACCCTGCATGTCGGCCACTATCCGGCTAACAGAAACGATGTGTTACATCAGGCAAGTTAAAGTGGAAGATCGAAAGGGATATCCCATGTGCATAGCGGACATGCAGGCAGATGATCCGTCCGCATGATACACGCTATGCACTGGATATATTTATAAGGGGAAGTACAGAAATACTAGTTATATGCTGTGGTTGTTAAATGGTTATTATATGGTAGGTCTAGCAGATAAATTTCGAATACAGTCAAGATAGTGGTAGAATAGTGATATGGTAATAGCCGCAGTAGTCCGGATGAGCCAGAGAACTGCGGAAGGTGTACTTGCCACCTAGGGGATGGGAGTGTGTATATAACCGCGGGATGACAGGCCGGATGTTAGCCGGCAGTAGTGCTACAGTGGTGGTAGGGACGCATGTATGTGGTGAGTTGAAATGTGTGACTGCCTAGTAGGGTGGGAGCGGTTGGATTGTATGGTCCGCCACAGGCTCCGACATCTGGCCGGGGTGAGCCGGCTGGATGAAGGAGTCTGCGTTTTGCGTGTCCTGTTGCCCGTCATCCCACTGAGTACAGTCCGGGAGAAGCTGTTACAATTTATATGATTAGTGTGTGTGTCGGGCACATCCGACCGCCGCACGTCCAATGAGATACCTTCGGGCGGATGTGTCCGGCAGTTATAATGATAAAGGTGAAGATGGATATATGTAGTAGTTTTAAGTGATAATGGGTTGGCGGTAATTCCATAGGACGGGGTCTAATTAGAAGGGTGTGGGGATATTTGATATATGGTATCATGTTAAATATATGATACATTCAATGTTCATTTTTCTTCTTTAGTGTTCATTATGCTTCTCTGCAACTGGTATTTATTAAGATAGAGCTCTTGATACGGCACCGAAACTGGTGTGATTAATATTTAGAGTCCAGAAGTTATAAAGCTGTGGTTAATTAAAGAGTGGTATTACGCTAGTATTAGATAACGGGTATATGATGATTCATTATTGGGAATGTGTTCGAGTGTTTCTCTGGTTATGGCAGGGGTTATCCAAATAGGTGGTGTGTCTAGTGTCCTGCGTCCGGTGCAGAGGTAGGGGTTGGTATCCGGGCGGAGCTTGCTGGATTTAGCTCCGCTCTGGTGGCGATGGTGCTGAGGATGTGTGATGTAAGGAAGTCACTGGCTTCTATGGTTATATCTCCAATCTGTACTTTGATGGCGTGTGTGCGGTTTCTGTATGTCTGGATGTCGATCTTTTTGGTGGATGATGCGGTGTCGGTCTCTGGATCTGTCTGGCATGTGTTGTCTGTGTTTTTGGGGGCTGAGATGTTTGGGTTCTGCTGTTCTTGGTGTAGGGGGTAGATGTGGCTGTGGCTCGGTCTTTCGTGTTGATGAATTCTCTCAGGGCTGTGCACAGGGTCTTTTTTGGGTCTACCCCTCTATGCTTTAATTTGGCGGGTGAAGTCTGTCTGCTGGAGTCTGATAGATGGTCTGTGGATGGTATTGTTTGTGTTGCTTTGATTCCGGTGCGGATGGGTGAGATTGGCTCTGTGTGCGGATGATACACTTGTCTGCGTTGTGGCTCTGCTCTCAACATCTGTACCACTATTGCTTGTCGAGTTTAGGATGTCCTAGAACAGGCGGGCAACTTGCTGGTCTTCACTTGGTTGATTTCGGGCTTCTATTTGTGTGAGTGTTTCTCTGTGCTGTTTCTTGGGTGAGGGCATAGGTTTAGGTGTTAGGTCCTGCTTCAGAGTGAGTTTTGGTATCTTATAGTTCAGTAATTTACCCGTGCATTTCCTGTCATTCGGTTTCTTTATTTTATAGGCCGGTTGATGGGTTGTTTCCTCTTCTGATGTGGTTTCTTGCAGCGGTGCCCCAAAGGCTGCGCTTGGTGTGTGTGTAGGGAAATTGTCTGTCTCGTAGTTGCATCGGTGTACATAGGTTAAAATGATGTGTGTTTGGTCTGTGAAAGAGGGTATGAATTTTAGCCTAATTTGAACTGTGGTGACATCTGTACACACTAGGGGGTGTAGCTCAAAATATATATGTGTAGCAAACCAACATGTTTTTGAAAAAGCACAGCCCAGGCTTTATCATGATATGCGGCACTACATGCATGATGAGAGTAAAATGATAATTTGATTCCAAAAATTCAGTATCAGAAATAACTAAATGAAGACATGTCTCTATTAAAAAGAGTACTTGGGCTTCCACGAGCTTCGGCGTGACAGGCGCAGCGCTAAACTACTACACTAGGACCACGTCCTGATTTGATTCCAAAGATTAAAGAATTACAACGAAAATATTTTCTACCATCAATTAGTTTTAAAAAGTGTCCTTTTATATCAAGACTATTTTTTTTAGGTGAATTATGGGCAATACAAGGAGCTGTTACATTATACGTCAGTGCTGGTTACAAATTACGTTTTTCCCTGTGTCCGCATAATGTAACCAGACGTATAATGTAACCGGTTACATTATACATCTGGTTACATTATACTGTTCCACAGCTCCACAAAAACCTAAGAAGCCCTGATTTATTGACAATTTCCGAAAATCAATTGAGAAAATGAAGAAGTACTTAAGTAAATAAAAAAAAAACCATTCGACAAGACAAGACAAGACCACACTAAATGCAAATACATCTGTATAAAAAAACATGGCAACTAATATTGAGAATCAGTGACAGGAAGACAGATAATGTAGAGACCGATGAATCATCATTACAGACTCGGCGGTTGAAGTTGAGCCTGCAATACTGTTTAAAATTGAAAGCTAATCCTGACAAGCCAGCATGCATAGGCCTACTCGTGTGTTGTAAACCCTGAGTTACAGAGATTGCTGAGAAGTAGACTAAGCCAGCGGCTGTAGGCTACCTGCTTTGCCATGGCTTTTTCAACAGCCAAGTAGTAGTAGTATTTTGTTTATTATACTGATCAGTGTTACAAAAACTTCGTTGGGTCATAACAAACAACAACAAGAGGCCCAGGGGCCTTGACGTTTGTCAAGAGTATTGCAAAAAATCAGCTATAAATGTGTCAGGGAATGTATATCTATACTCTGAGACGCATTATCATGAAAAGATGTATATCCTTTATATCGATCATTGGCATTTATATTATTATGTTCGGCTCCCATAATACATTTTGCTGATTTTACACACGTTCTGAAGCGCTGCACCTAATGAAATATGCTTGACAAAGAATCATTTCACAGGACTACAATGTTAATATTACAAAAGTGCAATTATTACTTCTTCTGGGACTTTTATAATGCCCCAGTTAGCCAGAAATTTTCACGAAATCTTTAATTTTCCATTTTAATTCTTCTGTCTATAGTAGGCCTAACAAAGTTGTAAATTATCAGCTTTGAATGTTTGTTACTCAGCCATGAAATATACAGTAGCCCTAATCCATCATTATCACATGTGGACGTAATGCACTTTCATTGCACCCTCTTACGTAATGCCAATTATGGAAATCACAATACACACAGTAGACCTAAGGATAAAGACCTATGAGGGCTCTCTCAACTCACACGATCTTTGCTGAAAGTTGCTGCAATGTTGTCAGGCCAACGTTGAGTCAGGTGTTAGTTGGCTGTATCAAATGCTATGAAACGAAATAAATGGGGTTCTACACCACATTTGTACACATAAGCTAAACTGGGTGTGGAGAACCTGAGGATGGTGAGATGAATGAGGTGTCACTGCCCTCCAGACACAAGATTCGAAGTTGAGCCCTGTTGGTCTACGGCCGAGCACACTAATTCTCGGTCACGGAGGCTGCCCACAATATTTACAATTGAACAGGGAGGACACATTTTGTTTTTTGAAACTTGAATGCCAGAGCAGGAGACGAATCCGCGATCTCTGACTTTCCTAGCAGGCACCAGGACCCGCCCCCCCCGCCCTTCGGTATTGTTATTACAAATATACAAACACACTACCTGTGGATTTAATATTGGTTCACCGTCAGGGGCGCTGCTCAACATTTTTCATATTTTATTCTGCACAACATATTAAATGTGCATAATATATATTGGTCATGTCATTGCTATCCCTTACCTGTTATCATTGACAGGTATGTTTTTACTCTGGTTTTGCCATAATAGTGTTCCCTGTTCCACTTTTTGCAAAAATGAAAAATATATATTTTAAAGTTTTATAATCCACATGCACGTCTTCATCATTGACGGCTGGCCAGTAATTGGTAGAAAACAATCAACGAGTGGGAAAGTGAGAATTCAACTATGATGCTGTGTCATTTAAAAAAACACTATTGGCCCAGCTGCTTTATAGACACTTTATAGCCCTACATATTATTACTCCGAGGCATGTTTTTATTATACATATATCCACCTCTAAAGTATGCATACTTTTAGGTGCATCCCAGCAAATACGATACGGCGAACAGTGGATGAACACTCAAAGGTTTCGAATTTCAGAAGTTTAGCCAGACCAAATATAGAGTTAACTCTATGGCAAGACACGTGTGATTGTACTCCAGCGGTATTGCCTCTTTGTAGTAGTCAACGCGATGCGTACAAAGCATAATCTCATAATATATTACACTGGCTATTAAACGCTATACTTTCCACAGAAGCTACATCGACTCAATGTTAGTTTTATGTTGGGCCAGCAGTGCAGACGGTGGACTAGCATTAAACCAGGGATAACTGGATATTTAGTTTATTGTTGTGCCGCCCTCTACATCGTTTACCCAGCATTAAAGGAACATAATTTATTAATAATATGACTATTTGTAAATTCATTTCAAAATAAAGTTATGGCTTTGGTACCACACATTTTAGTAATTTCCAATTGGATCCTTATTAGCGTGATATTTAGGCCTTTATTACAATGTGATGTTGAATATCAGCTTCCATCGATAGGGTCCATAATACAAGAACATAAATTAGGCCTACTATTTGTGTTTTTAGCATAGACTTAGGTTGAAATCTACGTTCAGTTTAACTCGAATATAGCCCAAACATAGGGACGCAGACGATTAATATATAATATATATATATATAATATGTATGAGATTGGTACTATTACATATTCAGTGCCCGATTTATAAATTGGAAAAAGGGGGCCAAGGGTCCCAGGATATTTTTCGGAGGGGGGGGGGGCATTGGCCTTAGACAATGGGGCATGTGACCAATTATTATTTCAAAAGAGGGGCATTTTCCAAACAACAATTATAACACTTAAGGATCTCTTCTTGGGGCAGTGTCATCAACTTCCTCTGTTGTTGCCGCTAGGCCTACACCTATTCACCTTAAAACCGCTAAGCGCGACTGTAGTCGCTTTAATCCATTTTATTAGCCATTTAAACATCAAGATTTGTAAATTGCTTAGTCTTAAATTAAAAATTAATCAAATACGAGTTGTTTTCTTTCACTTAAAGTTGTGGGTCAAGGTAGTGAGACACAACTCCAAGTGTGTGAAAATATAAATTATTTAATTCAGCGGCTTAAGGGTTTTTATATTATTATTATTATTAGGCACAATGACCAAATTTTCTACAATATTTGCTGTAGAAAATAAATTTGTAGGCCTATTATTATTCATTATATATTGGTCCATTTTTTTGAATTTTTTTTGCTATTGATTTTAATGCCACATATAGTCCAAGTCTATATAGACATCTACACCACGTTCAAAGTAGAGATTTCCCTTTGAAAATACATTGATAAATGCGGATACAACAGGTGTGGCGAAGTTGTGGCGAGGTTACTTAGCCCCATGTGGCGAGGTTACCAAAGCTGTGGCGAGGTTACTCAGCCTTCTGTGGCGAGGTTACCAAATCTGTGGCGAGATTACCTGTGGCGAGGTTACCTTGTGGCGAGGTTACAGTCAGGTTACAGTCCAATATTTCGTTGGAATCAGCAACATTTCAACTACATTTTGGTTTCAGTAGCTCGTTTTCTGCCATTATTTCATTTAAATTGTATTGGTAAGCAAATAGGCCTATGTTTTGGATCATGGGATGCCGAACCTTGACTCTGTTCTAACAACGCTGCATACTAATACTGAAACTAATATAGCGATACACAGCTCACAATTTGACAGTGTGCGCCGTAATGGGCATTTATTGGCGGCACTACCATGTCAAAAAGAAGAAATACGGGAATTTCGTCTCTATATCTAGCCTAACTGGTAAATGCACAGCACAAAAAATAAAAAAACTTTTGCAGTTCTATTCTATGGACATGTTTACATTATGTGGTCATTTTAATAAGCCAAGATAGAATCACTGATTTTCTTATGATTTTAGCCTGAGCCAGTCCCTTTAATTCAGCAGGCAGGGCCTTATCTTCAAAAATCTTATGGCCCACTAAAATTAGCTTGTTGCGTTAAAAACAAAGATATTGCTCAAAGTGTGGCGCAGCGATAGATAGAATCACTGTATTTAATCATGAACATATATTTTATCTGAACACTTCCTAAAGACGAAAGTAGGCCTACCTAACCTAGGGATCCCAAACGTTATATGTTAGCCTGATAGTGGCCCACCGTTTACAACACTGGGCCGACATTAGCCCAGCATTGGCATACCAGTATATAGGTCTTAACAAGATAAACGTTCACCCAATGCTAGCTTACTGCTGGCCCATCGTCTACGACCATGGCTCAGCTGTAAAACAGCATTGGCTAAAGGTCTCATTTTTGCAGGGAATACCGGCAACTCAATACCCTGACACAATGTTGGTCAATGTTGGAAGAGTGTCATAGATGATGGCACAACATTTAACCAACATTGGGTCAGTGCACGCCAAAAGGAAGCAGTGACATCAGCGGAAAAGAAGTATTTACTTGATTTACATGTGAACAAATACGGCCTTTTGGCAGCGCTATGGCAGGAAGAGACGGGACGCCAGTTAAAATGCAGTAAATGCCTAGTTTACCAGGGAGCAGATATTGCCTTCTGACATTGTACAGACAGAACAGACAGTAACGTAAGTTAACGACAGACGTTTGTGTGGAAAACCAGCTTAAAACTAAAAATAAATGCACACTCATCCCGACATGGACATATAGATCAGTTCCAATAGAGTAGCAATATTTAAACAATATGGGTGATGCGACATAAAAAGTTGTATAAAACAATGACATACTTTACATTATAATAACATTGTAACAATACATCTTCATATTATAGTCGTTATTTATATATAAACTCTTTGCGAATATTTCATGCTCTATCTACAAAGTGAAGAATATCTTTTGAATTTAGTTGCATTAAATACTGGAATTTTGTATTAATTTCCATCAGTTCAAAAAGTTTGTTCCTTTCAATGATGCTGGTGTACAATTTAAATGTTTCTGTGACATATAATGGGCAAATACACAAAAATGAACTTCGTCTTCTACCAAAGATTTACAAAATTGACATAGCCTCTCCTCAATTGCAATACCTCGGTATCTTCTAGTTTCACTTTCAAGAGGTAGTATACCTACACGTAACCGGGCGAGCAGAGATCTCTCTCGTTTACATGCATACTTGAGAACAAATTTCTCAGTATAAAAATTGAAATTTCTTAATTTTGGTTTATTTAGTAAAGCCTCTCTCTATTCATTTTTTTGCTTCGCAAGAATATGATTTTTCACAATTGTTAAATTATGCACTTCACCGGATATTGGTTCGCTACATCTTATGTGTTGACAATTAAACTTTAGTTCATGACTTCAGCTATTGATATTTTGCTTAAAGTCCCATAACAAAACTTTCGATTATTCGAGGACATACAATATCTATTCCAAAGTTTAAACATTGAGAAAAAGTGTCTATATTTTGGAAGCATCCAATCTATCTCCCCTTGAAAACCAGGTATTGGGACTTTAGCGTGGAGTCCCAAATAAAATCTGCACGCTCTATTCTGAACTTTATTTATCGCCGAGTTTTTTGTAAAACCCCAGATTCCAGAAAAAGAATCACTGATTGGAACTACACAGCTGTCAAATAACTTGGTATATGTATAAAAACCTGCATCTCTTAAAGATTTAAATTTTGATATCACTGCACCTAGGCTCCTTCCAGCTGCATCGGATGAAATATTTATACCTTTGTTTAAATTTTAAATTCATCAAAATAAAACCCAATATACTTATAATTATTTACAACATTCAACAGTTCTTTTCCTTGAACAAAATCTTTTTCTGTACGTACCAGACGTTTAGGGCGAACATGCATAACTTTGCTTTTATTTGTATTTACTTTCAAACACCACTTAGAACATCATTCAGCTACATGATTTAACATTGATTGCAGTTTTTCTTCACTATCACAAAGTATCACAATATCGTCAGCATAGCATAAAACAGACAGCGAAAAATCGTCTGTCTCGATACCAGAAAACTGTTCTAAATCTGTAATCAAGTAATTCAGGAAGATGTTAAATAAGGTATCTCCTCGCCTGACACCTGTGGTTGTATCAAACCATTTTGTAAAGATGTTATTCAGTTTAACAGATGAAGTAGTATTACTATACATAAATTTAATCGCATTATAAAAATTACCATCAACATTATAGGAAAGTGATTTATACAATAACAAATCTCTTGGTATCCAGTCGAAGTCCTTTTCAAAGTCTATGAATGATACATGTAGATTTACCTGATAAAACTCTGTTCCTAAGAACTGTGGAAAGTACATATGCATGATCTTCACAAGATCGTTTTTTCCTAAAGCCGTTTTTGAAATCAGAAAATAAATTTAACGTATCGAAGTATGTGGTTAGTCTATTATTGAGTAAAGATGAATATAACTTTGATATACAACAAAGGAGACTTATTCCCCTATAATTAGGTGGTACATATGGGTCACATTCTTTACTCTTAGGAATAAGGCTCATAATGGCCTTAGACCAACTACTTGGGATACATGAAAATTCAAAACATTTGGAGAAAAGGCTCCAGAGACACATATTTATATCCTTATTTTTCAAAACCTCGTTTAAAATATTATCTATTCCACACGTCTTATTATTTTTAGGTTTAGAAAGAACCTTTTCCACCTCATCATAACTAATTCTGTCATTTAAAAATATATTAGAGTCATTTTCTGTGTTCCTTCCTTCCATCAATTCGACTTGTGTAGTGATGTTTTGTCTAAAAGTGTTATCAAATTCATTATCAATTTCAGGTGGAGGATTATACTGATTATACTGATTCAAAGTCAGTTCTCCATTTATCCAAGACATACTCTTCATCATCACATATCGGACCATTTTTATAAACAGTCATTGGTATTTTTATTACATTTTTTAGGTCCAAGTTTATTAATATTTTGCCAAAACTCCCTGTGGTCTGTACAATTCATTCTCTCTATATCCAGAATTTAAAATCTCCGATATGTACGTTTTTTTTGTCTTGACATTTTATCAAAATATTTCAAACTTATATTATATTCATTTTTAAGCTGCTTCTTCACGTGATTTGCACCCACTTTCTAAAAGTTTTCTCCTTTTTCAACAGACTTTTTCCATAATTCATCAAGTTCATTATCCCAATAGGGCTTGTAATATTTACCACGTATTATTCTACCAGATACAGACCTAATTGGTTTTAAATACATTATCACTTAGTTCTCAATAGTGATACACTATTTATCACAGACGTTGTCAATGTCACTTTGAATAGAATTTCTCCAAATATCATTTTCTTGGATATTCTTGGGAAAGTTTGAGAGCCTATATCTGGGTCTATTAGGTATTGTATTACTTTTTCTTACCCTCATAGATTCATTTTTATAATTTCTGTCAGCACACCCGTCTTTCGTGACATTGGGTAAATAAGCTATTGTAAATGACAATGACAATATCAATAATCAGGAGCTTTACACCTGCTGCCAATTAACGAATGCACATTGCATTGTTCAATTAATTCGCTTACAGGAATCACATTAAACTTATGACATTTATCTAAACATACCTGTGGAACAAGAATATAATCTACAACAGATTTGCCTCTTCCACTGATATAAGTGAAATCATTATATTCGGAGGTTACTCGCCCATTCAAAACGCAAAATTGTGTATCTTTTACAAAATCTAGAAAATGTGAGCCTTACAGATTAGTTTTTTTCATCTATTACAATACGTGGCAGTAATTCATCAACGTGTTCTATTACATCCTGTGATTTACCAATCCGAGAGTTGAAATCACCAGCTATATATATGCCATCAATGTCACTACCGTATATGTATATATCTGAGATATCATATGCGAGTAAAAATCAGTCGTATTGCTCCATGGAGAGTTTTCCGGTGCAAGATAACAACATATAACCATAAAAGTGTACTCGGTAAATTTATGGCGAAATTGTAAACTGAGAATAACATCATAAGTTGTATCGATAGTCTTTATGTCAAACTCAAATAAAAGCTCACCTTTGACTAAAATCCCAACACCACCAGAGTAGTGAAGTATATGGTTTGGGGACATGGATAATGGTTGTATAATGATTTTCAATGCCGGCATGGTTGTCTGAACGCTTTCAATGCTGGCCTAACGTAGGTACAACATTGTTTTTCAACCATACATTACCCCAACCCCCTCCCCAGGGTAGCATCCCATAGACTGGGTACTACAACTCTGATACAACTGTGGTACAACGTTGGCACGACCATTCCAGATTTGGAGACACGGAAATTTGAAGACAAATAAATTTTTTGGTGACACGGGAATTTCAGAGACACGGAATGTTTTAATGCTGTAAATGCAACATTGGTTTATGGTTGTTTTAACATTTGCACAACCATTCCAGATTCGGGTACCACTCACCCCCTCCCCTGGGTAGGATGGAGACACTAGAATTGGATGTTTTTAATGCTGTTTTACAAGGTACATATTATAAACGTACAAAAACACCAACCCACCAACAAAATGTGTCTTTTGCAAGTTGTTTAAACTTGTAAAAACAGGACTTTTAGGTGGATTTTTACACGCTTAATATTTTTTTTTACACCAATTTTTTACTGGTGTTGTTTTTTTTACTCAAATATTATCTTAAAATTAGATTTCAGTTATAATATTTTTGTTTTTGAAGTTATAATGTTCTTATTTTCTAACTTTTTAATACTTGAGCGGTTTTTCACACCAAATATTATCTTAAAAACAGCTTTTTTGTTATCATCATTTCTGTAACATTTGTCATGTGTTCAATATATGTAGAAAGTCGAGGTGTACCAGAGATAATATTAGCTAAATCCTAGCAACAAAAACGACTGATTCAAAAATGGAGATATGTGATCAATCTCATATCCAATTGTCTTTAAATTTCCTCGTCTCCAAATCTGGAATGGTCGTGCCAACATTGTACCACAGTTGTATCAGAGTTGTAGTACTCAGTGTATGGAATGCTACCCTGGGGAGGGGGTTGAGGTAATGTATGGTTGAAAAACAATTTTGTACCAACATTAGGCCAGCATTGAAAGCGTTCAGACAACCATGCCGGCACTGACAACCATTATACAACCATTATCTGTGTCCCCAAACCATATACGTCACTACTCACCAGAGCCTTTAGGGTTTTTTTATGTACACAATGTCTATTTACACCAAACCATTTATATCCATCTAGTTCAGCTTTATTATCACCAGTCAGATGGGTCTCTGTGACACAAATAATACCCGCGTCTAAATGTTGTAGGATTTCAGCTTTAAGGCTAGCATTAATATTCTTATTTTCTCCTCTACTGAATCCAGCTCTATTTTATTAATTTCAGGCTTGTTGTTTCTCCAAGGTGTATGAACAGCGCGCACAACATTCACACTCGGTAACTCCAGGCCTTGGTGTACTAGAGCTTTAGCTTTCACTTGTACATTTTCGTGCTATTCGTAGCGCACTCCTATGGCAATGACAGTCACTGCTGGGCTGAAAGGGTCACGAGTTGGTATGCTGGTTTTGCATTTGACTGTTGTAATGTGGGTGGTCATGTCTGCAATCAACTGGCTATATTTTAGGTCCTGGTCCTTCACCCGATTTTCAACTGTTTCTACCTGTGCTCGAACTCCAGCAATTTCCATTATCAAATCATTTTTAATGTCTTTCATTTTTTTTTCATTTCATTTTTGACTCCTTGTAGATCCTGCCTGCGCTTAGCCTGGTCCGCACGTATATCTGTCAGCACACTGTAAATATCGCGTAGAGAAAACTCTTCTGGGTTTTTGGGGATCAATGTGTCCTTGGTCGGAAAATTACGGCCATTTTTGCATTTGGTGTGAATTCGTTACTCGACGATGATAAAAATCACTTTTTTCGTTCTTTTTCTTCCTTATTTCCTGGCATTGTCATATATTTATGTTCTATATACCTTCAAAAGTCTATTTATAACAAATTCAAACGTCTCTATACTTTAATACTGTTACAACGAGCTGAAAACATTTGTCTATAAAATTTGTACACCTACACACACGTATGCACACCACACCAAGTATACTTTTCAACCTATAAGATCTCAGAGAAGGAGACACTTCACCCCTTACCGTCCTTCCAGAGCATGTTAGTTACTATTGTAGATATTTTATAGATATATCCACAACAAAAGAAACTATACGTAACAGTATATGCCTACTGGCGGACCAAAACAAGACAACAGGACAGGCATGCCCTTTGTCTGTGATGATTAAAATTTACTGTCGTATCACAAATCAAAATGAGGCCTTATAGTCCAGGACAGCTGTGTCAACCAACCACAAATTGCAACAGAAATTATTCCTTTACCAAAAGTCTCATAAATTATCATAGAACAACATATTAAAAGTCACATAAAATCGGAGTAGTGGAAGAGTGCCTAATTTGCATTATTCCAAAATGGCAGCCATGAAAATTTACTGAGTCTTATTTTGGCGATATCTCGGCTGATAATCAATGAAGAATCATGATTTTTGTGTCTAAACTTATGTTTTTAGGGTCAAGGAATCTAATGATTACTCAATCGAACATCCTGGACATCCCGTTAACACCACAAATCAAAATATTTTGTATGACGGATGTGAAATCACCTCAAATTTCACGAATTTTGATTTTGTAACATGACCATAATATTATTATGCCTGACTTGATTATTAATGACCTGACCATTATGGCGTTTTTATAATAAACATGTTATTGTATCAGTGGTTAAGGTTTCAAAAGTCATTAGGGGCCCGCCATCCAATCACCAGGGGAGGAGGGGGTGGAGTTTTTGTCGCAGACAAATTATTTATTTCAACTGAGCTCGGTGGCCAATGAAAATTTCAAATGTTATTATATGTTTATATAGAACAGTTCTTTACGTAAATTATTTATTTCACAGAGTCTACCCAAAATTATATATTTAAAAACAACTACAGCCCCCTCCCCCTGTAGATTGAATGGTGGCCCTGTTGACACATTCAGTAGGCCTAAAATACATACGATAAGTTGTATTTGTAAATCACATTATATGCATCCATTTTCCACACCCTCCCTCCCTCTACAAAATAAAGTATGTCGAGGGTTATGTGTGAAAATGGGGTACTTATGATCATATCAGGCGAATAATCCCACATTAAAAAAGTGCGATTATAGTCGGATTCACATTAACTGTGGTGAATGATTTTCGTCGATTTCTCAGTTAATTCCTTACCAATTGTCATGGTACATGTACAGGCACTATTTTCTAGTCATGGTGCGACTACCCTGAAAATGTCATTGAAAAATATTACATAGTTTAAAAGTTGGTCTATTTAACGTGTAGTAAATAAATCAAAATGTCACCCTCTATAAACCCATTAGCTTCGTCTCAGAATTTCATTACATGTAAAAAGGTCTAACTTCTGAAATACACATCAAAACTTGGCGAAATTTTCCGCGTAGTCGCGACATGAATGGATACTACTGTGTGTAAAACTTCATAACAATTGCTTTGGAATTCACTGAGGTATTTGCGAAAATTATTCACCCTGGTTGATGAATTTTCATCGCCTGGTTTTTATGAAACATATTGAGAAATTTTATAAAAGATGTAACCGCAGCGTGATAAACTGTTTAATGGTTGCACAATAAAGTAATAATACTATCAGACTTAGATATTGATATGTTTCGCAAATATTGAATTATATATGTTTGGGTTACTGAGACTAAAACAACTGCGTTGACGCATAGTTATAAGCAAAGATCAGCCGTATAGTTATAAATTAAACCAAGCTTAATAATATGTGTCCCCATTTTATAACGTAGCATGTAATTATTTACACATAATGATACTATGAACAATATCAACATCGCCTATAAACATAACCGTTTAATGGCTCCACTAAAACAATTACAGTAATATAGCAAATGCCAGCAATAGCTAAATAATGATATCCTATAAACACACATACTTCCATACAAGTATGGAAGTAGGGAATCTAGACGTGCATTTGTATCTGATATCTAATTCTGCCATGCAAGCCCTGACTAATATTTCATACACAACCAGTGTGCAACACAATGAAGTTTCACATGCACGACGATAAAAGGACATGACATTAAGTGTTGCACACTGGTTGTGTATGAAATATTAGTCAGGGCTTGCATGGCAGAATTAACATGAGTAGGGGAGACCCAAGAGGATTTGGACACAAGGTGCATTTGGACAGTAGGTCTAGACCATAAATAGATGACGTCACTACAGGATCACCGCTCTCAGGAAATGCCTTTAGAGAACCCTTTAACCAAGACCAAGTCAGTGGACGCCATTTTTTTATTTTAAATGTTTGGTCACATTTGTTTGATTTTTAACTGTCGAAGTAGCTTGTCAGAGGTAAGTTCAATGTTTTTTTTATTTAATAATGACTAGTGTTGGATTTCACCTTAACTATTTCAATGGCTGTATTGCTCATTTTGTGTAATTCATTCAAATGTATCTTGTTCGATAATTGGGCTATTTATATATTCTCAATCTGTTGGGTGCATTTTGACAAAAAATTCAGGAAGGAATTGGACACTTTTTAGGGAGGAATCGGACCCTTGTGGGATGTTTTGACAATGTCCATATTCTCCCCAAATCACTTGTCTAAATCCTTCCAACAACATGAAATTCATTATCTCTAGCAATGTTATTCTTCTGCATAGAATGTTAAAAACACATATTGCTATCCATAGGCATGGGTCTCCCCTACAAGCCGGAGTTCAGAGCAACCATACGAGACGCGCAGATTCATTCATGCCACTTCCGCTCGTCAAACCATTTGTAGTTCTGAAGTTTCTCATCACCACTTCATTAATTAAGTCAGTCGACAAGTCAGCTCAGAACCTATCATTTCTTCTGATAACATGGTGGCCATCATAGTGATGGGTGATCAAAATATGTGAAATTTTACGCAATTCGGCACTCGTCAAATACGACAATCCCATTTATGTTGTCAGAGACGGTCAGAAACGGTCCGATATGCTTAACAATGTGCTCATCCGATTCCTTGACCCCAAGAACATGGTTAGTCACCAAAATCATGATTCTACATTGATTATTAGCCGAGATATCACCAAAATAAGACTTAGTCAATTATTTTGGCGGCCATTTTAAATTTATGCAAATTAGGCACTCTTCCACTACTGCGATTCTTGGTGACTTTTAATATGTTTTTCTATGACACTTTCTGAGACTGTTGGTGAAGAAATAATTTCTGTTGCAATTTGTGGTGGGTCATTTCATAGTTTGCCTGGACTATTAATCGGCATCGCAGAGCTTCTAGCCATTAAAAAGCGCCTGTACATGTACCGTATATATGGTGAAGTAGCGGAGCTGAATTCATGGTCATCATAGATTCGATTTCATCATTGCAGGCGCTTAAAAGTCGAAAGCTCAACAACCCTATTGTATCCAATATCTTACATATGTGCGTTACCATTATTTGCATAGACACAAGGGCATTGTTTTTTGTAGGGTACAAAGCCATAAATTAGGATATAATACAAGGCAATGAGCGGGTTGATGCTCGGATTAAGGTTGCCATGTATAAGACAAAACTGTTTTACTATATAGGCCTAGCTACCTTATACTGATTTCAAGTACAATATATTTGTGTATCTCGACGACATTTTTCAAGGTGAATGGAATATCAATGTCACCAGCAAGGTGTTCGAGGTACAATTAACCAACCAAAAAATATAAAAAAATTTGGAGGAGCCATCCTATTTCTCGATTTATAAAAAAGCTTTCGATACTGTAGAATGGCCATTTATGTTGAAAGCTTTTGAGAAATTTTGATTTTTGTTTTTACGATGGGTAAAGACTCTGTATACAAATATAAATAGCTCTGTATGTAACGGAGGCTGGGTTTCAGGGAAAATATATCTTGGCCGCGGTGCAAGGCTGTCCATTGTCACTTCTACTATTTATAATAGTTGTAGAAATATTAGCAACAAAAATACGTAATAATAAAGATATTTGTGAGTAAACAAAAAAACAGAAGATGAGGGAAATAAAATTATGCCAGCTATAGCAGACGATACAACCGTTTTTGTGAAGAACACAGCAGCCATAGAAGCTACTTTCTTAACAATAAGCCATTTTAGCACGGTAGCAGGACCGGTCTTAAACTTGACAAAAAGAGAAGGAATGTAGATAGGCAAATATAGAGAAAGCAAAGAAATGCCATCTGGCATGTCTTGGCTATCTAATCCATTAAAAGCACTCGGAATATATTTTGGTAATAACTCTACGATATCGAATACTTAAACTGGGAACATAAGATCGGTAATATTAAGAAACTACTAGATATTTGTAAAAGAAGAAAATGACATTAATAGGAAAAATTCTAATTGTAAAGAGCTTAGCAATACCAAAATTCGTATATATACTGCCACAGTTTTATCCATCCCGGACGAGATCATATCAAAAGTAGAATCTATGCTATATAAATTTGTGTGGGACAATTACCCTGACAAAATTAAAAGAAATACCCTGATCGATGACTACAATCAAGGAGGTTTAAAAATGCCAGTCTCACCATCCTCAGGAGGTTCTCTTGGCCCAGTTTAGCCTATATGTGCACAAAGGTGGCCTAAAGTCCGATTCATTTCATTTTTAAAAATGCCAGATATTAAATCACACAGAACAGCCCTTCTAGTAAAATGGGCTTACAGATTAACTAATCACAGCCTTGAAAAATGGACCATATTACGTAGATATTTTTTAGAATCATATGGAGAAAATTTAGAAGTTTTTAAAATGAATTTAAAATGTGTGAAACATTTACAATTCTTTTCATCAGTACCGTCATTTTATCAAGCGGTTGTAAAATCCTGGTATTTGTTAGGTGGTAATGCAAAAACGCCTATAAATTTTAGGGATGTTCGGAAACAATTTATCTGGGGAAATCATTTTATTACTCTCAACAATAAACCACTATTTAACATTAACTTAATTACCGCAGGCGTCAGATATGTAAACGATCTGTTAGATCATCAAAATATTTTGTCAGAAAGATTTCTGCGTTCAAAAATAAGTCGTAAATCCGATTAGATGTCACAAACTTATATTTTAGTTAATGCGTTGCCCGATACATGGAAAAAAATGTTAAGAAGATATTTGTCCACACAGACTTTTGTAAAGACCACTAATTCCTCACTGTGGAGGCTGGATGATTTTAAAAATGAAAAAAATAAAAAAAGCATGACGAAAGTGTCAAAACCTTATATACATTTTTAACGCGCAAGAATTCTGCCAGAAGTCACGTTGAAAAAGCGTGGACCAATGATTTTGAAATAATATATAGTAACACTCAATAGAATCACATTTGGTCTTTTCGGATACTTTTACCTGACACTAAATTAGTACAATTCAGATTTAAGATATTGCATAAAATTATTCCAAACAAAATACTGTTAAATCGCTGGAAATTAAGCGAGAATCTGTTATGTAATGTGTGTCATATACAAGAAACATATAAGCACTTGTTTGTCGAATGTAATTCTATATTGAATGTATGGAAACAGATTTTAATTGGCTTTTAAAGGTTGGCCATAAACTGCAACTAAAATACATTTATAAATACTTAATTCTTGGTTATAAAATAAAAAATAATGAATATAATGAGTTCAATGAGTTTCTGACCATAATTTCTTACAGTATTTTCAGGGCGTACTGTATATCTGATAACTGGACAAAAAATGTGAATGTTTTAAAAATTGTATTTAATGACATATCGGAACGAATTCAGATTTATACAAGTATTAACCGACCATGTTTATTAATGACCAAATTTATTACTATTGCACAAAGTGATTAGGCTTTTAATTAGTATTTTTTTTAAATATATATCTTTCTTTCGGACCCCGTGGGTCACTATCAACTGTGTAAAAGATATCTATACAACGATAATGAAAACCGCTCTAGTATCTAGAACGCTTTCCGACCTCATCACTTCTCCTTTTTTCGACAGGAGAAGTGATGGAGATAGCTGGGCGTGTCCTCGCGTTTTTAGCCTAAGCAGATTGCCACGGCTGATAACCACGAAGATACAAAGCGTTACAAGATACCTTAATCGCTTCTCATTTAAAAAAAAAGAAGTTTTTAATCACATCATATTTTTTTTCATTTTCAAGCCATCGTTAGAAATAGAACAATAATAAACAACAGAACTATACATATCAAGAACTATAGCATCAAGGTATATATACGTGTAAAATATATTCTAATTTTCTCAGTATGAACAGATGAATGTTATTTCGTGCATGAAAATTGTAATTTTGAATGTTTTTGTATGAAGAAAAATGATATTTTAAGAAAAAAAAACAATTAACCAACCATTAAGCGGTCAATATTTTACCCCAATGGACAGCAGAAAAGATGATGTCCTCTGCAGTGACATAACCTTTACTTATTAAAAAATGTCCAATATTACGTTTTTATGATTAAAGTTATGTTTTAATGTAAAAATAACACAAGGAATAAAATTTCTCATACCTTAGAACCCATAAAACAATGTATTACATGACTATGTTTGATGTCAGCTATTAAAGTTGGCGGAATTGGTGAAAAGCGGCCATCTTGGATTTTTTTCATTTTTATGATTACAATACTTAAGAACCCATAAAACCATCTATTACACGACTATGTTAGCATATTTACATTAGACAGAATTGGCGAAAAGGCGGCCATCTTGGATTTTTCACTCCCACGCATTTAACACAACCGGGATCGCTAGGTATTTTATTTGTTTTCATTCAAAACACATGAGAGAATCATCCTTGAAAAATTCAGTTTTGCATTTTTTTCACCTTAATACTAATGCTTCTGTACTGGGATAGTGTATGGATAACTGCCTATACACTTCGAACATTACTAAATTATCACTCAACATTTAGCAATGCAACTAAGAAAAGGCAAACAACACACTAATATCGTTTTTTATTTTGATAATATTATCATACAATGCAACATATGTTATAAATAAAAAC
This sequence comes from Flabesymbios commensalis, assembly GCA_964017125.1. NCBI lineage: Eukaryota > Metazoa > Annelida > Polychaeta > Terebellida > Flabelligeridae > Flabesymbios > Flabesymbios commensalis. Next base: position 32,959,306 of record OZ024915.1, read on the forward strand.
AATCTCAAACACTAAGACTGTCATGTGGTCTCCCAACGATTTTTTAAAAAGATGTAGATAAATATTCTATATTCAGCCTGTAGAGTTTAGATTTCAGTAGAGAATAGAGCTTAGCCCCAGATGGTACCATCATAAAGAAGTGAAGCAATGTACATAAATTATAATACCAACGATTTCCTATCCATAGATGCTTAAAATGATTTTTGGAGCAAAAATTCACAATAAACACTATATACCGTAATAAACCAATGTCTACACTCTTTTTGTTTTTTCTGGCTTTCTTCCAGTCATCCTGTAATCTGTTCTACGAGCCAAATACTCATCAGTACATTCCTCGACAAATTTTCTGTTGTTATACCTGGAAAATGAATTGTTGTAATATAGACGAAAAATACAGAGTTTTCGTAAAATGAAAGCTCTTTTTATCGGACACAAAATAGATTATTAATCTTAGGCGAATCCCAAGCTATGTAATTCGTGGTTTGTTCGGATCTCGATTTGTTTGTAACGGTCTCTTTTAGCAATGAAATCTTGAGGGTGATCCAAACCAAAAATTAATCCGAAAGAAATATAAATTTATATAGCAGATTCTATGTCTATCAAGAAAATCTTGTATTTTAAATACGTTTCAATAGTTCTTTTATATGATAGATATAGTTTTGCATTGTTTTTTAATATGTTCAACCATGTGTCAGTGGTTTCTTAGATTATGACTTCGATTGACATCCCCGACATCAATCCGGTCGCAGTCACGTGGTTAAGTCCGCTTCAAATTCTTATATTATCGCTCACGCTGAATTCGTGTTTTTATTAACTATTATTATCCGTACGCGCTGTTAATCAAATGTCAAAGTTACTGGAGTCTAGATATAGTCTAGACTCGGCTCTAATTGTTACTCTAACTGTTAGTAGACTCAGACTATACTATAGTTTAGCATAGACTATGCAGTCTATGGAATAAAAATTAAAATATATGATGTAGACTAGTCTACCATTAGACTGGTTGAATCGTCATTATTAGTGTAATAGTCGGCAGCACTTCCAGTCACTAGTGACATATTTTTTGAGTGACAAATTCATAATACAAAATTCATCTGGATTAAATTTGGTTTGGACTATTCTTTCATGATTTCAATAAAATGTAGACTAAAAAATATACAATCTTAGAAATTTAAGCGCTAGTGTTAACTTTAAATTAAGTTAAAAGCACAATGACCATATAATTTTGATTTAATTTAAATCAATGAGAGTGGTGATAGTTCACCAGTTTTAAATTTGATTTAAAATAGCAAGATTTGATGAACTTTTTGAGGAGATAACCAATTGCACATTAAAAATTTGTAGCTGTCTATACTTTATTTTTTTTATGCCTATAAAGATCTATAAATAAAATTTATGTTACAAATATTTTTAATAGTTTGTGTATATATTTGATAACAGCTTTGCGTGGTTGTTATTGAATCTGTCTGACCAATTATTTGGATTATGACCCTTATCTTTGTCTCATTGACATTGTTGGCTTTCCATGTGGTCTAGTCAGTCTCAAAACCTTACATTATCGTTCACTCATTCTTTGTTTCAATCATGAATTTCCAATGTTATTAAATTATCAAATTGAACAAATTGAGCATAAAACAAGAATTCTCATAATGCAGAGTAACACTGATCGGTTTCTCATTTATCAAACATTTGCGGAATGACATAATGAAAAAATCATTTGCATTTTTGCATCCAAATTTGGGTTTGGATGATGCTTCCATAACTTTTAATATGTCAAGGGGGATGGAAAATAGTTTCATCTTTGTTATATAAAAATTTTGGTTTCATTCAGGTGAAAAAGTACTATGTTAACTTGTTGTGATTCGCTGAGTAAAAATTTGAGATGGCGTTCACTTTAGACAATATTAATTTTATAAATCAACGATAATTGTGTCAGAGAATTTGTTTAACAAAGATTGATTAACTCTTGAGGCGATAACCACTTTAGCTGCTTTTATGCTTTTATGCTAGTTTGTGGTTGACTCACTGATTCCTTTCAGGAACTGTTTTTCCTGTGGGCCATTCTTTGGCATTGCCACTGCGGCCTTATGGGGTTTCAGATAGGTCTTGTTGTCAGGAACATATGTTTTTGGCCTTTTTCCTCGTTGGGAGTTTTATCTTTGTTACTTAAATTTTTTTGGGTACATTTTATTGTGTGATTTGCAGGGACAACTTTATAAATTATCTTAATAAGAAGATTGATTCTTGTTGTGATTAGCTGAGTAAATATTTGAGATGGTGCTCGCTTTAATGCAATAGACAATATTAATTTTATAAATCAATGATAATTGTCTCAGAGAATTTGTTTAACAAAGATTGATTAACTCTGGAGGCGATAACCACTTTGGCTGCTTTTATGCATATATGCCAATTTGTGGTTGACTCACTGATTCCTTTCAGGAACTGTTTTTCCTGTGGGCCATTCTTTGGCATTGCCACTGCGGCCTTATGGGGTTTCAGATAGGTCTTGTTGTCAGGAACATATGTTTTTGGCCTTTTTCCTCATTTTTTGGAGTTTCATCTTTGTTACTTAAATTTTTTGGGTACATTTTATCGTGTGATTTGTAGGGCAAAAATTTACAAATAATATAAATAAATAAGAGGAGCAATTGTTGTTTCTAGGATTTGATTTAGCAAGAATTGATAAACTCTGGAGGCGATAATCACATTGGCTGATGCCAATTTGTGGTGGACCCACTGATTCCTGTCAGGATTTGTTTCCTGTGGGCTATTTTCTGGCCTCGCCAGTACAGCTTTCGGTTTCAGATAGGTCTTTGTCAAAACTATGTTTTTGGCACCTTTCCTCTTTGAATGGAGTTTTCTTTTTTTTTGTTACTTTTAATCAATGAAGCATACATACCAGCCACTCTTAATCTCAAATTAAAATATACAATATTAGTGCTCATAAAGATATTTAAAAATAATTCATTTTAGGAAGTTAAGATTTAACATTCTCATTAGTAATAATTTAAATTAATAAGAAGAGATATAGTTGATAATCTCTTGATTTCATTTTATATAATTAATGCAATTATGCCAATTTGTGATGACTCTGGAATAATCCCAGGGGCTGGTTTTCCTGTAGGCCATTCTCTGGCTTTGCCAAAGTGACCTTAGGTTTCAAGTGGATCCTTCGAAATTATGTTTTGGGTCACCTTTTTTTTCTAAGTTTTCTTCTTTGTTGTTTGTTTTGTAAAGCTTAGTGATCCAGCTGCTTTGAAATTAAATAAAAAAAAAAAAATAAAAAAAATGGCCACAAGAATTAAATCTTACTTAGATATATATATATATATTAAATAATTTGTAAATTAAAATAATTCGGAAGAGTATCCAAGTGTAGGAGTGTAAGGTAAAAGCAATATAATTATTCAATTAAACTACTGCAAGAACATATTATTAGTCAATAAATACAAGGTCAGTTACAACAAGACTTGGCCAGTTGTTACAGGCCGCAGTAATTATTGCATGCCTTATACGCCAACTACATGATGCTCTCTGTCTAGCTTGATTAATCTAGCATCAGGACTTGCGCCGGCTGCTGAAATCAGTGCTAGTAATGATAGACAGGATGCACCCGGACTTGCGCCAGATGCAATGAACTTCATGAAGAACCAAACATATGATTATTCATTTGTTAGGTCGGCAGGACTTGCGCCAGCTGTTCTAACTATAGCAAACATGATGGGGAGTGATTTGCCAACTGGATTTGGGCCAGTTGGTTTTTGATACAATATCCACAAGCTCTTTCTTACAGGTGGAATTAGTTTAATCTAGCATCAGGATTTGCGACAGCTGCTGAAATCAGTGCTAGCAAGGATGGGCAGGATGCATCCGGACTTGCGCCAGATGCAATAAACTTTGTGAAGAACCAAACATATGATTTTCCATTTGTTAGTTCGGCAGGACTTGCGCCAGCTGTTCTAACAATGGAAAACATGATGGGGAGTGATTTGCCAACCCGATTTCGGCCAGTCGGTTTTTGATACAATATCCACAAGCTCATTCTTACAGGTGGAATTAGTTTATTCTAGCATCAGGATTTGCACCAGCTGCTGAAATCAGTGCTAGGAAGTATGGGCAGGATGCATCCGGACTTGCGCCAGATGCAATAAACTTTGTGAAGAACCAAACATGATTTTCCATTTGTTAGTTCGGCAGGACTTGCGCCAGCTGTTCTAACAATGGAAAACATGATGGGGAGTGATTTGCCAACACGATTTCGGCCAGTCGGTTTTTGATACAATATCCACAAGCTCATTCTTACAGGTGGAATTACTTTAAATGTGAATGATTTATGTCCTTTTTCTTCTCCCGTAGAAGAGAAGAAAAAGCTAAAATTTTGCTTTTTCGTCAATAACTGCGTGAGTAAGAAATTATTATTATTATTAATTTTTTTTTTTTTTTAGAATTCTTTAGATCTTGCTTTTGAATGTATATGTAAACACCATTTTTAGTGAATACAGCAATACTCAAGATGTGGACCATTTCCTCATGTTCCTAATTTGCTTCAAATCCTTCTAAATTTATGTTTTGTGGTCTTCTTATGTTTTCAAAGTGTGTCTGCAATACCTAGGTCAGCTCAAAATGAGGTCTGTATACTTCTGTGGTCAGATTTTACACTTACAGAAAATAAAATTCCACTGACATATAAATCCAGCCAGTCAAAACACTACTCAGACTTGCTTCAGGAATTATAAATGCAATAGATGTTATTATAATGTGTCCCTTATTATCTACATTTGGAAATTTTAATTATTTGGTTATCTATTCATTACATGTAAATTACAAGTTTCACTTCTGTAGACATCCTAATTTCAATTTAAAAACTATTTTTAGAATTAGTGTTGTTTCTGATGCCGCAAGTAATGGTGGATTAGACAGATGAGAGGTTGGAATTCATATGTGCTCTTACGATGCATTCGTAAGTTTGTGTTGTGGGGGTCAGATACTTTGTGTCTGTGTGCCGTTTTCATACCCTCCTCAACAACAGATAATCTTGTTTAATAATGTTATTGATAGATTTTGTCAATATTATGTAATTTGTATGTATTGATACAAGAGTCAATGTTCATTAATATATTAATGTGAACAATTAGTAGATTGTTATTGATAGGTTTGGTTTTGTGTGAACAATTACTAGATTGTTATTGATAGTTTGGTTGATATTATCTAATTTGTTTGTAATGATACAAGAGTCAAAGTTCACATTTAAATAGTAGATTAGATCAATCAGAGACATGTATAAATATTCATACTAGATTAGATCAATCAGAGACATGTATAAATAGTCCTAGTAGATTTGATCAATTTGAGACATGTATAAATATTCATAGTAGATTAGATCAATTAGAGACATGTATAAATATTCACTGGTTAATCCTGTTAACTGACTGTCAAGTAAATTTATACCTATTTTGGTCTTAGGGCTTCACTCTGTTACAACCACGTTTACATTAACAACATTTGAAGTGAAGCCCTTTTTATTTGTAGTCGTTTAATTTGATGCTTATTTTTAATAAACAAATTTTCCCCATTTTATGTGTCTGTTTTGTGTACGATAAAACATTTTAATATCCATTGCAGTAAGCTTAATAAGGGAAGAGACATTTTTTTAAAGAAGTAAATTATATTGAAAATTTTTAACACTGCATTATCCAATCTTAAATTCTTATGCAACTTGTCAAGTTACAACGACCCACACTTTCAAGTGGGTGGAAATTACTCGGAGTTGTTTAATTCGAAACAATTAGTTGCCAATATTAATGTTTAAACTCTCCTTTCATTCAGGATTATTATGGAACATCTCTCATCTTCAGAATTAACAAAGTTATGGGGGTGGGTGAGTGAGGGGGGTAGGGTTGGACCCATGTGAAATTTGTTATCGGGAAATATTTGTGAACATATCACACTTACATCACTCCGGACACACGGGCAGATGGAGACACAGACGAAGTGCAATTACAGGTCCCCCGACTTTCTTCCAAAGTGTAGCGGACGAAAACATGGGGCCGTGTTTTGAGACGATGTTATAATATAAGAGCAACGATGCTAATTATTCATCACATGAAAGTACAAACTAAAATTGACTTACTATCACCTTAACTTTGCCATTAAGCTTCATAACACAGTACTCGATACTTTTACTTAGACACATTTTGTAATTACAATACTGTTCTAACATATATCTACTACATGTGCAGCATAAAAGTCTGATGAAAAGTTTGCTCATACATAGGCTACTGGTATGCATCACATGGCAGAAAATCATGGATAAGACAAGCCTTAAAAACTTTGTTTTAGATTTTCCTCGCTACTAAATAACAAATCCCCTACTGGAAATATTTTTGAGTGTTATGTACATTTTTCAAACAATTTTTCTGAGCAAATTAATCTGAAAGCAACGAAGTCATGTTTTTCATATTAAATTACATGTATCTACTATAGTACACATATTTTATTCCAAGTGCAAGATAAACTGTTCAAAGTTGTTCAATTGGCCAAATATGTTACAAACCATATCACTCAGAAGCTTTTTGGTAGGAGAAGAAATATCACAATCTAAGAATTTACTAAATAGGATTGAAACAATCCCTTCCTACTGATAATTTCAAAGGCTATGAAATCCAAAACAACTAGATGTTTAAGGATGGCATAAGGGACTGGTGGTTGCTTTTAATATAAAACCGCCGGCAAACAACACCATAAATATAATAATTTCTTTTTATTATATGGTCGAACACATAGTGTGCAATGCAGTAAACATGTGTCCTCTCTCTGCACAATAACAAGAGTTGAACATAATTTCTACTTTGTTTGCTCAATTACACATTATAACAAAACTAAAAGAGTGTTTCAAACACTTACAATCCAACAATACAATCTTGCATAATTCTATTTTCTTCTCTGCATTTCAATGGTAACAAAAATCCATGTTTGTTCCCACACGTCCTAAAATCTGAGAAAACATCACATAAACATCAGCGTTCGAAATACATCAGCATATATTATATTAAGCTGATTTCAACTTTTAGTTATTCTTTTACGTTTTGGACTTGTTTTATTGTTTTAAGTTCATGGGAACCTTCCCCTTAACTGTGGTATTAGACGGGTGGGAACCGAAGGAAATTGTATATAAGGTAGAAGCTATGTACACAGAAAGAGTGAACAACCAGCTGTTAAGTGAACCACAATGCAATGAAGGATTCTGGGAGAACTTTGAATTTGTTTTGATGTTTTTGTAATATATTTGAACCCCCATTGTCCCAAAAGACAGCCAGATGTATACCAACATATTCGTTGCGGTTTCTCTCAAATAATCTAATACAGATAAAGCCAAAATGCCAGCCAGAGGGCTAAAGGTGGAATTATGAAATGACTCAATGAATTTGACGTTGTAGATCTATATAATTAACAAACAAACATAATCACCCAGAAAACATGAAGAGGTTGTTTCAATGTTGGCCTGTCGTCTGCAACATTGGCCACAACAATGAACCACCACGTGCAAGTATGGTACACGTAGGCCTATAAAGTAGGCGTATAACTTAAGGTGCTCAAATATTGTGAGTGTCCTGCCGCTGTATTTAACGAGACCTTCAGTCACTCCTGGGTCAATGCAGACGTTGAGCTGAAATCTCGTGATTGCTAGGTTAGCATCATACTCACTTCTACCTCCGACACTTTTCTCATGCTGGTGACACAGTATTAGTTTCCGAGTTACTGTTATAATTTATTACAATACATGTATCAATCCTCCTACATCATGACATCCGTAAAACCACGCATACACATATGCCTCCTCTTAAAAATCATTTGATCTAACATTTACAGGTAGATAAAATTCAATGTTTTTCAAGGACAAAAAATATAAATTGTGATTTTCAATGCTTTTCAATGCCTTGGAAAAGAAAGGTTAAAAATCAATGCTTTTCAAGCCAGAGTACGAACCCTGACGGCGCCGTCTAGCCGCAGAGGGTAATATACAGAGCTGCAGTAGATTACCTTGTACATGGACTACTGTGCACTTGGATAACCACCGAATATATACTTCATTTATGGACGCATATTTTACCATCTTGAACTTTAATTAAACTTATCTTAACATTAACATATAAGTCCAGATGCGTATGTCAGAATATGGTTTAAAATAATTTTGTTCTCTACTATTTCTACCTTAATATCAGAAATAAATACTTATGTATTCCTGCTAATATTCAATGCCTAGTGTAAAGATTATCCCTCACTGTTTGTTCTCTTATTAAGCTGTCCTGTATCTTCTCATCTATGTCTAATTCTGATGAGTTTGTTGATTATATAGATCTACAACGTCAAATTCATGGACTCATTTCATAATTCTAACTTCTGCCTTCTGGCTGGCATTTTAGATTTGTCTTTATTAGATTATTTCAATTTGAGAGAAGCTCCAGGAATTTGCTAGCATACCTCTGGCCATCCTTGAGGACAATGGGATGGAATTTCGAATCTATTACAAAACAAATTCAGGGCCCTCCCAGAATTCTTCATTGCATTGTGTAAACTACTGGTGGTACACTGTGAATCCACTGCTTTTTTATGATTTTCTGGCGGTGAATAATGTTCAGGTTTTCAATGGACTCATAATGAGTTCAATGATCATTGATTTTTCAGCAGAGCAAATCAATCTTTGCCTGCACAGCCCAGTATCGCAGCAGAAATAATCATCCTGCATTGTCTGTGTTCCAGCTGGTAATTTTTTACAACTTAAATAGATGGCAGCATATTTGAAATACCCTAAAGTGCTAGTTTAGGTATATAACATGTATAATGGAAAGTTTAATATGTCGATTTTTCTGTGATTTTACAGAGCTAATCCTGTCGTATAAATGTACATGTACATATACTTGTACTGTTCATTATGATGAAGCATGAATCTACATATAAAATGCCCTGTCCTGTCATCAATAAATATCTATATATCATAATGAAATAGCAGCCTCTGTATTGTAAACAATGAATTTCATTTACTGTCAACTACATCTTTGCATCTCTCATGTGCTCTCTGTTTCATCAGTTTTGGTATCATGATTTCAGTCTCCACTTTTCTCAATGACTTGTCATCAGGATTTCCTGTAATATTTAAACAACGTGTAGTCTACATATTAACCATTTAACTGACACTCACCATGATCACAATATAGTTTTTATAATCCTTTCACTTTTCAGGCTTTTTACCAGCACTTCAAATAACACATTTTTAGGGTGACATAGGACCTAAAGTACTAATAATTTATTAATATATCTAAATAATTTACATACATGTATGTAGCTGCATAGTGAGACTATTTCAGGTTTAATTCACCAATTTGAAGCTTCAGTCTCAGCTCAGGGGTTATCAAGCATTGTGTCTGTGTGGTGGTGATAATTTATATTACTCTAATGACGTTCTGTATGTATGCTGAACTTTCTACACGTGACGAAGACACTGGCAGCTATAAGTCTGGACAGACCCCTGCTCAGGCCCAGTTAAAATTAATGAAATTACTGCTTGACTGGAGTTGGCATTCAGTGAGAGTGTGGATCAGAAGGATGGTCAACTAAGTAACAGGAAACCTCCCCACAAGGTAACCTCGCTACAAGTAACCTCGCCACAGATTAGTAGTCTCACCACAGCGTGGCAGAGTAATCTCGCTACAGCTTTGGTAACCTTGCCACATGCTTATAATAACACACATATATACGAAATGATATCTCAATCTCATGAAATTTAATTTGTTTGATGATAATAATACATGTAATACACTTCATAAGTGTATTATGTCTGAATATGAAGTAGATAAACACAAACTGTGGTTATGGAATTTCTCACACTACACCATGTACACTGTAGCAATTGAGATATAGATGTACCAGTATACTATCATATTAACCTGTAAAGTGCTAAATTATAGAAGTTAAATTTTACCCATTTGAAATTGTCTCTCGCTACTGCGACCCACAACTTCAGGAGATAAAAAATACTTGCATTTGTACACATGAAATCAAAACATATTTGAAATGGGTAAAAGTTGATTTCATCAGCTTGGACACATCTAGGGTTAAAGGCCTTTTAATCAATAATAGTCTGATTCTCTACTATGTTAGGCTTAAAAGTTAACAGATTAAAAATATCTCACCAATGTGTTTATAATAGGTAGGTGGACCATATATAGTACTAAACACAATTAGTTATTAATGAAAATCTTATTCTCTTTTCTTCAAAAGCTGTGGCGAGATTACTATAACATGCTGTGGCGAAGTTACAAATCTGGAAAAGAGTTATTTTTGTAACCCGCCCCCCCCCCCCTTCTGACCCTGGCTATAATAGAGTTCCTGTCATTCAGTATGGGCGATAAAATTAATTAGCATATACCACCCTCCACAACGTGTAACGGGTTAGCAAGCATTAAATATCTGAATCGTGAGATGGAGTTCCGCCGACGGCTAGCGATCGATTTAACCACTATTAACGTCCTGGAAATACATTTTAGTTAAGTTTACCTAACTTAGTTACCATTTATGTATCCACTCAGCTGATTTTGGAAATATTCTATCAGTCATTTATCATGTGAGAGCATTTTTAAAACAACAAACATTTTAACCATTTGTGATGATGTGAGTATCTTACGAGTTACGTTTTAGATACATACTTATAGCCCCACTTCAGTTACGGTATGGAATGGAAGTAGGGCTATAGCATTAGCCCCATTTCCCACTAAGAAAAAATGGGAGGTGGGACTATAATTATAGCCCCATTTTTAATACATGTATATTAGTGACTGTGAATAGGATCAATTCGGTAGTAGTATATAGGAGCAAACATTATATAATATTAAAATCTTCGAAATAATGAATTACTGATTTGCCTTTGGGGAAAAGATCCCCAGGGGTAAAGGTTTTCATTTGGGGCATGGGAATAAACAGCAAATAGGGATAATTTTTGGAGGTAAATGTCATTTTTAAGCAACTAAATGGCCGATATTTTAAGCCCCATTTCTCATTTTTAAGACATCATAGATGTGCTTTAAAGATTTAGCCCCATTGCTTATTAATAGTGTATTGGAGGTGGGGCAATAGTTTTAGCCACATTTTCAATTATATTGGTGACTGTAAATAGGGCCAATTCTGTAGAAGTATATAGAACAAACATTCTATAATATTGAAATTTAATTTTTTGTCTATTTCTACGATCTTAAAAATAATAGGTTATTAATTTGCCTCTGGAGAAAAAATCCCCGGGGGTAAAGGGTGTAAATTTGGGCCCCGGGAATAAGCAGCAAGTAGGGGCTTGGATAATCTGGGGGTGAATGTCAATTTGAAACAATTTGGAAATTAAATGATCAATATTTTAAGCCCCATTTCCTATTAATGATATGTGAGAGGTGGGGCTATAGCTTTAGCACCCAGCGCTCATTAATAATATATAGGAGGTTGGGCTATAGTTTTAGCCGCATTTTCAATATATTAGTGACTTTAAATGGGGACAATCCGGTAGTAGTACTGTCGATCTGGTAATTTTTGCGGGTTTAAATTTCCATTTTTCTTTAGTAGCGCTATTATAATAATAATTTGCGCGAGGTTCTTGAATTCGCGAATTTGTCCTCCTCGCGAAAATTAAAACCTCGCGAATATAACCTGATCTACAGTATATAGGAAGAAACATTCAACAGAATTTTTTTTATTCCTACAATAATAACTATAACTATAACTCCATTTTCAATATATTAGTGACTTTAAATGAAACCAATCCGGTAGTAGTATAAAGGAACGGACATTATTTAGTATAATTTTTTTTTACGATCTTTGAAATAATGTAATGCTGATTTCCCTCTGGGGAAAAGATCCCTGGGGGTAAAGGGTTTTTATTTGAGCCTGGGAGGACACCGCAAATAGGGGTTTATATTTTAAGCCCCATTTCCTATTACTAATATATATGAGAGGTGGGGCTATAGTTTTAGGCTCACTTCCCATATATTAGATCTACTGACTGATGGTGGGGCTATAGTTATTAACAACTGAATGATGGCAATCAGTGAATTATTGAGGTGATGCAGCTAATAATTAGTTAGTAGTAATATGCTTATAATTACATATAGAATGAAAGTAAAGATTATGTACAACTGACTGACGGTGATCATTAGCATGATCAGTAAATTATCTAGTCAACATTGTCAACCGGTCCCGCCCCTGGTTGACAAGCTGCCTATTGAAAAAACAGACGAGGCACCAGTGTGATGTCTGTACACCCTCATCTGACTGTCTAGTGGTGTACAATGAATTTGTGACGCTGAAAAAGTGTATGGCCGCCACCGTTAATAAGTTTTAAAGGTCGACTCAGAAAAATATAAGGGCCATTTTCAAAATATTTGAGCAAAAACGGTAAAGACATGTCTTCAACATTTTCTCAAAAAGTTTGCATTATTTCATTATTGTTATCATTTAATCAGTTAAAGACACGTATTTTTACGAGCATTTATCTTGAAAAATCAAGTTTTTATTCAATATAATATGCTTGATTTGTCTTCACCTTGAGGTGTCCAAAATGGGTTTGCAATTTGGAAACTTGTTAATGTCATATAATTACGTTATTGCAATTGATGACAGGTTGGCTCTATTTCTAAAATGTCTTTTCTTGATAATAAAATAAGATATGTATAAAAAAGTTGACTGAATCACCAGTTATTCAATATTAAGCCGTGGTCCAAGTTTTGGAATGCAAATGTCTTCACCGTTAACAAGAACCCTTGAGGCCTATATTTCTGCAAGTATTCACCAGATGGCTCTAGCACATACATTCCCAGATCTAGTCAACTATTTTTTCCATGAAGTAAACAAGGTTTGATTTATAGACACAGATAAATGCAATATAAGTGTAAAATAGGATTTCACAAATAAAATGTTACAACAATAGGATGTCTTTACCGTGTGTCTAATAACCTTGGTTGAAAAATCAAATAGCTGTTCTAGTTTATTCTTGTCATCAGTACATGAAGAAAACAACGTTGTGAAGACAAAAATGTGCACATATCTTGTAAAATGTTTATTTTATGCCAAATAGTGTGTCTTTACTGTTATAATGATTTGTCTTTACCATTAAAACGGTAAAGACCGGCATAAAACGGTAAAGACAAATACTATTTTAAACATGTTAAAAGGTAAGTTCTGTGGTAATTCAATGTCCCTTTAGTCATAAGGTGTCGAAGTCTGCATACAATTATCTGAAAACCAGGCCTGCTTTATAAAGCTTATATCACCTATTTATTTAACATTTTTTTCTTTACTGTTACAGCAACCTCTTTACCGTTACAAAACCGTCTTTACCGTTTGATGTTCTGTCTTTACCGTTATAAAATTGCCTACTATTTAAGCCATACCGGTAAAGACAAGAAAAAGATTTATATTAATGCCTTTAAAAGTGCTAATATATAACATGCTGCTTGGATATTGCACACTGATGCTTGGCATAGTATCCTATATGCACACATCACATTTAAATTCACAAAATCAGAATTATTTTTTCTCAAAATGTTTTTACCGTTATTGCCCAATTCTTTTGAAGATGGCACATAAACAAATGAGAATTCGAATCGAGCTGGTAAGAACAGTATAAACGGCGGCCATTTTGTTTGAATTTCTGTAGTCTATAAACAACATCCAGCTCCCCATCTGGAAACGAAGTGCTAGACACTGAAACAGGTGCCCTGTCTTTAAATTATCCAGGTGGAACTAATCCCGCAGTATGGTATATAAAGAGAAAGATTATATTAAGGGACGCACCATTTGATATCTGCGGGGGCCTAGAAAAAAATTGAAAAAAATAGTTTGTCACCACAAAAGTCAGAAAAAAAAGTTTGTTGAAAATGTGGGCAGAAAAAAAAATTGTTGTCGAAATTTATGAAAAATATGTTGACCAGAAAAAACACCAAATGGTACCTACATAATAGGGAAAGCATACGACTAAAAATGTCTTCGACAAAATATATAAAAAAAAATTATCGGACGTTGATCGCCAAAAAAAAAGATTGTTTTCTCTCGGAGGTAAAAAAACAAGAGGCACAGGGGCCTTGACGATTGTCAACAGCATTGCAAAAAATCTGCTATAAATGTGTCAGGGAATGTATATCTACATGTATACTCTAAGATACATTATCATGAAAAGATGTATATCCTTTATATCGATCATTGGCATTTATATTATTATGTCCGGTTCCCATAATACATTTTGCTGATTTTACACACGTTCTGAAGCACTGCACCTAATGAAATATGCTTGAGAAAGAATCATTTCACAGGACTACAAAAGTGCAATTATTACTTCTTCTGGGACTTTTATAATGCCCCAGTTAGCCCAGAATTTTCACGAAATCTTTAATTTTCAATTTGAATTTTTCTGTCTAAAATACGCCTTACAAAGTTGTAAATTATCAGCTTTTAATGTTTCTTACTCAGCCATGAAATATACAGTAGCCCTAATCCATCATTATCACATGTGGACGTAATGCACTTTCACTGCACCCTCTTACGTAATGCCAATTATGGAAATCACAATACACACAGTAGACCTAAGGATAAAGACCCATGAAGGCTCTCTCAACTCACACGAGCTTTGCTGAAATGTTTCTGTAATGTTGTCAGGCCAACGTTGGGTCAGGTGTTAGTTGGCTGTATCAAATGCTATTAAATGAAATAAATGGGGTTCTACACCACATTTGTACACATATAGGCTAAACTGGGTAAGGAGAACCTGAGGATGGTGAGATGAAAGAGGTGTCACTGCCCTCCAGACACAGGATTCGAAATTGAGCCCTGTTGCTCTACGGCCGAGCACACTAACTCTCGGTCACGGAGGCTGCCCACAATATTCAATATTTACAATTGAACAGGGAGGAAACATTTTGTTTCTTTGAAACTTGAATGCCAGAGCAGGAGACGAATCCGCGACTTTCCTTGGAGGCACCAGGACCCCCCCCCCCCCCGCCCTTCGGAATTGTTATTACATATATACAAACACATTACCTGTGGATTTAATATTGGTTCACCGTCAGGGGCGCTGCCCAACATTTTTCATATTTTATTC
This sequence comes from Flabesymbios commensalis, assembly GCA_964017125.1. Taxonomy (NCBI): domain Eukaryota; kingdom Metazoa; phylum Annelida; class Polychaeta; order Terebellida; family Flabelligeridae; genus Flabesymbios; species Flabesymbios commensalis. The sequence continues at coordinate 32,974,436 of OZ024915.1, forward strand.
TGCACAACATATTAAATATGCATAATATATATATTGGTCATGTCATTGCTATCCCTTACCTGTTATAATTGACAGGTATGTTTTTACTCTGGTTCTGCCATAATAGTGTTCCCTGTTCCACTTTGATTTTCATTTATTGCAAAAATGAAAAATATATATTTTAAAGTTTTATAATCCACATGCACGGCTGGTCCTCGTCTTCATCATTGACGGTTGGCCAGTAATTAGTCGAAAACAATCAACGAATGGGAAAGCGTGAATACAACTATGATGCTGTGTCATTAAAAAAAACACTATTGGCCCAGTTGTTTTATAGACACTTTATAGCCCTAAATACTATTACTTCGAGGCATGTTTTTAATATACATATATCCACTTTTAAAGTATGCATACTTTTAGGTGCATCCCAGCAAATACGATACGGCGAACAGTGGATCAACACTCAAAGGTTTCGAATTTCAGAAGTTTAGCCAGACCAAATATAGAGTTAACTCCATGGCAAGACACGTGTGATTGTACTCCAGCGGTATTGCCTCATTGTAGTAGTCAACGCGATGCGTACAAAGCATAATCTCATAATATATTACACTGGCTATATACGCTATACTTTCCACAGAAGCTACATCGACTTAATGTTAGTTTAATGTTGGGCCAGCAGTGCAGACGGTGAACTAGCATTAAACCAGGGATAACTGGATATTTAGTTTATTGTTGTGCCGCCCTCTACATCGTTTACCAAGCATTAAAGGAACATCATTTATTAATAATATTACTATTTGTAAATTCAATTCAAAATAAAGTTATGGCTTTGGTACCACACATTTTAGTAACTTCTAATTAGATCCCTATTAGCGTGATATTGAGTGTTACTGGAGTCGATCACATAGCTTGAGTGCTACTCATTGTCTTCCTCGGGTGCTGTCGGATCTCTTCTTGGGGCAGTGTCATCAACTTCCTCTGTTGTTGCCGCTAGGCCCACACCTATTCACCTTAAACCGCTAAGCGCGACTACATTAATCCGTTTTATTAGCCATTTAAACATCAAGATTTGTAAATTGCTTAGTCCTAAATTACAAATAATCAAATACGAGTTGTTTTCTCTCACTTAAAGTTGTGGGTCAAGGTAGTGAGACACAACTCCAAGTGTGTGAAAATTTAAATTATTTATTTCAGCGGTTTAAGGGTTAATATATTATTATTATTAGTCACAATAAACAAATTTTCTACAATTTTGCTGTACAAAATAAATTTGTAGGCCTATTATTATTCGTTATATATTGGTCCATTTTTTTAGAATTTTTTTTGCTTTTGATTTTAATTGCACATATAGTCTAAGTCTATATAGACATCTACACCACGTTAAAGGTAGAGATTTCCCTTTGAAAATACATTGATAAATGCGGATACAACAGGTGTGGCGAAGTTGTGGAGAGGTTACTTAGCCCCATGTGGCGAGGCTACCAAAGCTGTGGCGAGGTTACTCAGCCTTCTGTGGCGAGGTTACCAAATCTGTGGCGAGATTACCTGTGGCGAGGTTACCTTGTGGCGAGGTTACAGTCAGGTTACAGGTGACAGTCCAATATTTCGTTGAAATCAGCAACATTTCAACTACATTTTGGTTTCAGTAGCTCGTGTTCTGCCATACTTCATTTAAATTGTATTGGTAAGCATATAGGCCTATGTTTTGAATCATGGGATGCCTAACCTTGACTCTGTTCTAACAACGCTGAATACTAATACTGAAACTAATACAGCGATACACAGCGCCCAATTTGACAAGTGTGCGCCGTAATGGGCATTTATTGGCGGCACTACCATGTCAAAAATAAGAAATACGGGAATTTCGGCTCTATATCTAGCCTAACTGGTAAATGCACAGCACAAAAATTAAAAAAACTTTTGCAGTTCTATTCTATGGACATGTTTACATTATATGGTCATATTAATAAGCCAAAATAGAATCACTGATTTTTTTATGATTTTAGCCTGAGCCAGTCCCTTTAATTCAGCAGGCAGGGCCTTATCTTCAAAAATCCTATGGCCCACTAAAATTAACTTGTTGCGTCAAAAACAAAGATATCGCTCAAAGTGTGGCGCAGCGATAGAATGATGTTGGGCCAGTTTTATTTTTTGTGGGAATCCCACAATTAGGCCTACTCTTTAAAGGGTCAGGCACTGGGTATTCTTTACATCAGGCGCCAGAAACACCAGATAACACGATACATTGGCCCAATGCTGATGTAATGCTGGGCCACTGTCTGCGACGCTTGGCCAATATTATTCCAATCAAAACCCTTTACGGTCTAATCACTATATTTAATCATAAACATATATTTTATCTGAACACTTCTTAAAGACGAAAGTATGCCTACCTAACCTAGGGACCCCAAACGTTATATTGGACATATTCACAAGGACTGGTGTACAGAAATGTCAACCGTTTCTCACACACAGCACCCCTATTTCCCCTAAATAGGACACAAACTGCAGCAAAATAAACTTAATAAATAAAAATGTATAGTTCACCATACTTTGTCCCCTTTTCATGTCAGATAAAAATTGAAATGAATCGGGCTTTAGGCCACCTTTGTGCACATATAGGCTAAACTGGGCCAGGAGACCCTCCTGAGGATGGCGAGATGATTGAGATGACACTGTCCTCCAGACACAGGATTCGAAATTCGAGCCCTGGCGGTCTGAGGCCGAGCACGCTACCTCTCGGTCACGGAGGCTCCCCACAATACTGACTTTCACACGTGGATGGGGAAGAAACATTTTTGTTTCTTTCAAACCGCCGAGACCGGGAACCGAACCCCAATCTCTGGCGTAAAAGGCAGCGGTGCTAACCACTACCCTAGGGCCCCCGCCCTTTTCATGTCAGATGGTCGTAATGAAAAGGCTAACTTACCACATGATCGGGCATTGCAATAAATTACATTATTCAGTCATTTTTCACACCAGAAGTGTATAAATTATATCAATGTGCAATGCCTTTTACTGCCGAGTCCAAAAATATCTAATTTTAATAATACAAAATTTGCAATTTTTGGAGATAAATATCTTAGCCAAGACCTAATTGTTATATTGCGTAACATAACACGGTTGTGTCAAGTGAGGCAGAGAGGGGTGAGAGAAGGTGGCTAGCCCTCCCGCGACAGACTGCTGGCATTCATGAACACCTACCCAGCTATCACGAGGCATTGACCCAATGTTGTTTTAATGCTGTGCCGACGTTGAAGACGGCGAGCCAGAATTAGAACAACATTGGGTCAATGCCTCGTGTCTGCTGGGTTGCGGTCACAGCTGATCAGCAAACTCGAGTCATTGACACAATGTTAGCCTGATAGTGGCCCACCATTAGGCATATGTCACCGTCTTTAGACGTCAGAATATGACGTTTTAAATACGTGAGATTTTGACGTCTAATGACAGAATCAGCCAGCTTTGGCCTTCCGACATTTCGAATACAGTAGCGTCAACAGGTCTGTGATGCGATGACCTCAGCGAGACCCGACGGGAAGCAGGTAATTCCCAAATGACCAAAAGAGCGCAAGAATAGTTTAAAACTGTATTTTTTCGAAAGAAAACGTTATTAACTATTCTTACTTATTACACTAATGAATATATTTACTTTTTTCTATTTCTTTTCCACTAATAAATGAAACTTCAAACGTTATTTGTGGCATGCCTCGTTTCCCAATTTTCCTATCAAGTATTGAACTTGATGTAAACAAGAGATGTATGTACAATGGCCACAACACGTGGATCAAACTTGTCATATTAGACATTGGCTGGACTTCAGTCAGCACCACACGTGGTCTTCAACTTTGTGATTAGTGGATTGTTGCTCCCACAGCACATCCATTTGGAGTATCAAGCTGGAAGGGGGAGTGATACTGGTTGACATTTATGAACTATCTGGCTCTTGAATTCTGTCACTGTTTTTTTCTGTCTTCAAGGACGTTGCAACCTAACTTTTTTTTGCAACAATTGACTTTTTATAATATATCAGGCCTGCTGCTAAATATATTTTAAAAACGATTTCTTATAGAATGATCAGGTCGAAAATAATGTTTTTTAGAATCAGTAGCATTTTAGCAACGATATCGCATGCTGGACTTATTTTTCGCACAGGTAATAAAACGTTATGGGCATTTTTCGAGGCTTGGGGTCGAGATCGCTCTCAGTCACCGCCATGTTGAAAAAACGTTGATTTTTTCGGGTGAAACAAATACAGCAATCTACGGCCTCAATGAGGACGTCACAGCTACTGCTTAACCAACATACAGGAGTCGCTGCACAAATGATGTGTTAATGCTGGCCGGTTCTTTGTGAAGTCTGGGCATCATCAGGCAAGCATTGCGTCAGCGCCTCGTGTTTGCTGGGATATGGCAGCCCCGTATTTTTCAAATGGATTAAGATTATTTCCAGAGTATCGACAGCGTGTCGCTCTTTATTCAGCGTATCGGCAGCGTGTCAGCGATACTAGTAGCGTAGCGGCAGCGAAACTCAGCGTGTCGGCCCAACACGCTAAAAGGGCTTGGTTAGAACCCTGAGCATACCATGAACTAGTTGATGCATGACAGCAAAAATAGCCCTAGACCTACATGCAGTCGAGCAATAAATTAAGCTGTTTCGGTTTTGGATGGACAACTTTTTAGCCAAGGTCATAATCTTTTCTTGATTATTCAAATCTCACCTCAATGTCATTGCAAGGTCTTCATAAGGTCAAAGTATCAAATAAAATGGGTCCAATTATACAAACTTATGTGCAACAGCTCCTGAAGACCCTGGGAATTGTTCCTAGCAGCATGCACTGTGATTTAAACTTTTGTGTGGCAGATCATGAACACCATCTGAAGTGTTCCAGCTGCTTCAAGACAATTAATTAATTCAATCAAGGGATGATACATTTAGCTGCCTGCATGACACCACCCCAGCCAGGACTGAATGATATGTATAAAAGTGGTGGTGTTAATTTACAAAAAAAAATACTTATTTGGCCATGAAATTGACCTTTTAAATAGTATATCCAGCCAAAATCATATATATTATAAAACAGTAGGCCCTATTGCACTTGAAGTTGTTCATTTGTTAATTGGCCCATGCAATCAGCGCTGAAATTTTTTTGTATAGACCATGCAGACCAAAGGGGTTTTTCAATTTGAAATCATTATCACTGCCATTATAAATATTTTAATTCTTTCAGTGTGGGGGATCATCTTTAGATGTTAGAATCTGACCTATAAAAGGCGCTCCGCGCTGAAAGGGTTATTAATCAATCATCAATACCCGGTACAAGGATTTCCCAGTCAAAATTTGACAGTAGCTCGCTCCTCAGCTTTATCAAGGTTTTATTTTTTGAAGAATCATGTTTTTGCCCATTTGACCTTGCAATTAACAAAACACAAAAAATGGATTCTCTGTTCAAAAATAGGTATTACACTTGCACAGTTTATTTTTATTTCTTAAAAAGGTTATTTTCATAAATTTGACTTTGAAGTTGACCTTTTGACCTTTAGGATGACTTTGAATCATCAAACTAATACCAGAAATGAATTATCAAGACAAGTCAAAATGGCATAAAAAGATGTTTTACAATTCTTTCTAGCTTTATTTAATTTGAAAAATCATACTTTTGCATGTTTGACCTTGAAATTGACTTTTGACATTGAAGATGACCTTGAATCATCAAAATAATACCAGAAATGGATTATCCAGTCCAAAATCACACGAAAAGAGGTACCAGGTATTACACTTAGTGACTTGTTTCTAGCCGTATTTGTAGAAAAATCATATTTTTGCAAATTTGATTTTAAAATTGACTTTTAACCTTGAAGATGACCTTGAATCATCAAAATGATAGCAGGAATAAATTATCCAGTCAAAAATCACATGAAAAAGAGGTATTACACTTGTTTTTAGCTTAATTTGTTAAAAAAATATATTTTTGCATATTTGACCTTGAAATTCACCTTTGACCTTGACGATGACCTTGAATCTTCAAAATGATACCAGAAATGAATTATCCAGTCAAAATCACACGAAAAAGAGGTATGTATTACACTTTTTCCTAGCTTGATTTGTTGGAAAATGATATTTTTGCATATTTGACCTTGAAATTGACTTTTGACCTTGAAGATGACCTTGAATTATCAAAATAATACCAAAAATGGACTTTCCAGTCAAAATTACACAAATAAGATGTATTACACTTGGTCATAGTTTTATATTTGTTGAAAAATCATACTTTTGATATGGTTATTTATAGTCGATAATGTTCATGTGAAACAAATTATCTTCAATTTGAGGGTGAAATGGTTGCCATAGCAACCATCTAGTGAGCATCTTTTAAAGCCATAATGTCTTCAGAAAATATCTACTTGACTTGCGGGTGTGATGTTGAGCTAATTTTCTTTTAGACACCGTCAAGAGCTTTTTCGACATTTCCCATGACAAAAAATAAACTGTAGATTTATCATGTTTGATAGAACATAATTTATGCAAAGTAATTTGCATTATTAGAATAGCTGATTTGCATATATTGACTAATGAATATAGCGTATTTCTGTAAAAAACATATAATTTTATCGGTTTTGAAAATTTCAGACAATTATGTTTAAAAATGACTTGGTTATTTAAACTGCAAGTGTGAAGTTTTTTCCACACAATCAAATTTTTATACTTACTGGCAATCATTGCATAATGAACACATAATTCGTTATGGGAAAAATCACAGTTTTCTATTACATGACAAAGAAGACAAAAAACACCTAATTTCGAAACCTTAAAATTGCCATATCTCGATAACCGATCAAGATTTTTGAAAAATTTAAAAAACACATTTTTCCTCTCATTGCCATCTATCCACTCATTTAAAAATTATATCCATAGCTGAAAAATCTAATTTTGACTAATGTACATAGATGATGGCACAACATTTAACCAACATTGGGTCAGTGCAAGCCAAAAGGAGGCAGTGACATCAGCGGAAAGGAAGTATATACTTGATTTACAAGTGAACAAATACAGCCTTTTGGCAACGCTATGGCAGGAAGAGACGGGACGCCAGTTAAAAAGCAGTAAATGCCTAGTATAGCAGGGAGCAGATATTGCCTTCTGACATTGCACAGACAGAGCAGATAGTAACAGAAGTTAACGACAGACGTTTGTGTGGAAAACCAGCTTAAAAGTTTGTCGAGGCGACAAACTAAAAAAGTTTGCAAGCAACAAAAACTCTAGGCCCCCCCCAGATATCTAATGGTGCATCCCTAACCTAGAACTGAATGACGGTAATCAGTAAATTGTTATTATTAAGGATCCAAATGTTCAAGGGGATAGAGGTTCTATTGACAAATGAGTAGACTATCGATTGTCTCCTCCGTCATTCAGTTATCTCATTTTATAGCCATACAGTAACTGGATGACGGACACCTTGTTTATCACCCAGTCCAGGCCAAGCGCAAGGGGGGTGCAAAAGAAACTATTTCCCTCTTGCCACTAGACTGGGGTGTATGTGAATTCAACATTAAAACTAAAACTAAGTATTTAAAGACAGTAATGAGCTAAAATTTATAATAATAAAAATTAAACATTTAGAATAGAAGAATAGAATCTTATCGACCCGCTGCGAGCTAATTCCGCAGCTGTCTGTGGTGACCTGCTCCGCAGGGCTACAGCCACTCCAAGCCTCCATGGGCCTGGAGAAGCGAGCATCCACCTATTTCCCCACTCCCGTACCCCCTCCCACCTTCTAATTTTTATATCTACTTTACTCCCCCCGCCTATTTTGCTTTAATGGGGTCCACACCCTTAGATCAGTCCCTCTCCCTCTTCTGTGTTCCTTCTCTGATCATGAGTTATACCCCCAGTTAACCTGAAAGTCCGCATAGCACCAGATAAATCTAGGTACAGGACTCCCACTGCCTGGCGAGTGCTTGTTCAACTACAGTAGCATTTCTTCAGCTATTGGAGCTCTTCTTCTGGTGTTCAGCGAGTCTTTCAGTGTTTTCTACCCCCAGTTAACCTGAGAGTCCGCATAGCACCAGATAAATCTGGGTACAGGACTCCCACGGCCTGGCGAGTGCATATTCAAAAACAGTAGCATATCTTCAGAAGTTGGAGCTCTTCTCTTGGTGTTCAGTGCGTCTATCAGTGTTTGTTATCCCCAGTTAACCCGAAAGCTTGTATAACACCAGATAAATCTGGGTACAGGGCTCCCACGGCCTGGTGAGTGCTGTTCAACTACAGTAGCAATTCTTCAGATATTTTGTAAAATTCTTATGTTCACTTTGGCATACTTAGAATTTGTTTTCCATGTTTCTTGGGCATTAATTTCATAGCTCTGCATTACTTAGTTCAAGTCGCTTCAGCTTCATTATGTAATTGAAAAGAATCTAAATAATTTTGTCAGCTTCTTTTGTTTACTTTGGCTTATTTAAAATTTGTTTTCCATGTTTCCTGGGCATTATGTTCATAATTCTGCATTCTTTCTTCAGATATTTGAGCACTGGATAAATCTGGGTACAGGACTCCCACGGCCTGGCGAGTGCTTGTTACCCCCAGTTAAACCAAGAGTCTGTATAGCATCAGACAAATCCGGATGCAGAGCTTCTACGGCCCGGCCAGATATTCTTGTTATTGAAAAGGATCAAATTAAATTTGTAAGCTTCTTCTGTTTACTTTGCATACTTAGAATTTGTTTTCCATGTTTCTTGGGCATTATATTCATAGTTCTGCATTACTTGGTTCATGTCGCTTTGAGTTTCATTATATAATTGAAAAGAAGCGAATTGATTTTGACAGCTTCTTCTGTTTACTTTGGCATACTTAGAATTTGATTTACATGTTTCTTGGGCATTATATTCATAGTTCTGCATTATTTCTTCAGATATTGGAGCACCGGATAAATCTGGGTACAGAACTCCCAGGGCCTGGCGAGTGCTTGTTACCCCCAGTTAAACCAAGAGTCCGTATAGCACCAGACAAATCCAGATGCAGGGCTCCTACGGCCTGGCCTGATATTCTTGTCACTTGAACTTCACTGTTTGCTGAATTTGTAAAATTATTTGGTCCTTGATGTTGAAAAGAATATTTATTTATTTTGTTTTTCAGGATTTGTAAGAATTCAGCTTTAGCTTGAACAGTTTCTTATCTGTGCTTGTGAATTACCCCCAGTTAGACCAAGAGTCAGTATAACACCGGACCAATGTGATTTTTTCATGTCGCTTGAACTTCATTATTGTTATTGAAAAGGATTGAATTAATTTTGTAAGCTTCTTCTGTTTACTTTGCATACTTAGAATTTGTTTTCCATGTTTCTTGGGCATTAGATTCATAGTTCTGCATTATTTCTTCAGATATTGGAGCACCGGATAAATCTGGGTACAGGACTCCCACGGCCTGGCCAGTGCTTGTTACCCCCAGTTAAACCAAGAGTCCGTATAGCACCAGACAAATCCGGGTGCAGGGCTCCTACGGCTTGGCCTGATATTCTTGTCACTTGAACTCCACTGTTTGCTGAATTTGTAAAATTACTTGGTCCTTGTTGTTGAAAAGAATATTAATATTTTTGTTTTTCAGGATCGAATTCATTTTCTAATCTTCTTCTGTTTACTTTTGGATACTTAGAATTTGTTTTCCATGTTTTTTGGGCATTATATTCGTAGTTCTGCATTATTTAGTTGATGCACAGAAGGCTCCTTCCTACCTTCCTTCACTCCTTTCTTCCTTCACTCCTCCCAGAAGGTTCCTTCCTACCTTCCTTTACTCCTTTCTTCACTCTTTCCTTCCTTCACTCCTCCCAGAAGGTTCCTTCCTTTACTCCTTTCTTCATTCTCTCCTTCCTCCCTTCACTCCTTTCTCCACTCCTTCCTTCCCTCCTTCTGTTCTTCACTCCACACCTTCCTCCAGTGCTCCTTCCTTCACTCCTTCTGTCATTCACTCCATCCTTCACTTAGTCAATTATAAAAACCCTATGGCACTTTGTACTCTTATACATATTGGGACATAAGGCGAGGAAAGTTGACTCTAATGTGGCGAAAGCGGCTCAACAGGCTGCAAGCTGAACAGGGTTGGACTGGAGGACCGGTGGCCGGGCCGCCGCAATTTAAACTTTCGCGAATCCATAGACATAGCCTTATTTTGCAAATGTAATGCCTAAACTTAAGCCTGAAGGCTTAAATGGCGAATCATACAATTTTACCATTCAGATATAGAACCATCCTAATTAGGCTGATTAAAATACAACAACTTAAAATCGAATCGCAAGCGGCAAGGTGCACACAATTACCGAATATCGTCCGATTATCGCCCACTCAGAATAGATGATCCAGAAAGTGATCAAAATATCAACAGTAAAATGCAATGAACAACAAATAAATAGAGCATAAAACACAGCTCTTGTGTGCCCTGTTTCCTTCTCAGTGAAGAATAAAATAAAACACTGATGTATCCGTATTTATATGGATATTCGATGTAGCAACCATCTCGCACTTGCAATTAATTGATCCACATGATTAATAATTAAATTAAAGTCAAACATGTCGGGTGAGCGATAATAAGGGAAAATATATGTAAACACATATTTAACGCGTGTCATTTAAAGTTTAGCCAGATAAATCTAACAAATAAATTACCCAATCCATGGGGACCACATTTTGCTGTATGAGATGACTTTTCAGAACTATTTATTATGTCGTTTTCGTTATTTAATGCTGACATTCTGCGTCAGATAATCATTTCATGTTTACAGTTTGTTTGTTTTGGTTAGCTAGCCCAGTAAAGAGGCTGCCTGGGCCTTCCAATTACCATCAATTGTTCAACACATTGACATGTACATGTGGTCTCACCACCCCAAATGCCAGTCCCATTGAAATACATGTAAAATGCCTCAATTCCACGGGCCGATTTTACTTCTTTTTGCCCTCCCCCCTATCTAGTGCCGCATATCATAATAAAGCCTGGACTGTGAATTTTCAAAAACAGCTCCGATAAGGGGTTGCTACCCAGTCAGATTTTGAGCTAGGCCCCCTAGTGTGCAAAAAGGTCACCATAGTTCAAATTACGCTTAAATTCATACCCTCTTTCACAGACCAGACACACATCCTTTTAACCCACTGTATCCCTGTCAGATTATCACGAAACAGTTATATCTGATATCCGGGATGAAGGAGACATCGTGTACTTATTAAATATTCACAGAAATATAACTTCTTTGTATTTGTTTTGAATTCAACAGAGGTTGAAACAGTCGCATTGAAAATATTTTGTGTGATGATTCCATCATTAGTAGGCCTCCTATACACCTGCCGTGATTTCGGCTTATTTAGGGTGGTGAGACCATGTAGGGCCTACAGGCCTACTTATGCCATATTCTGATAAGACGGGTGTGCGCTTGTATGGGTGATTCTCTATGTGTAACGTTAATGGCTAGCACTCAGGAATGGGACAGGACTCAGGAGGCGTGAGAGTTAGCTGGCGACACGGCACACGGCAGAAGTAGGCCTAGATAGTTGTAATAGTAGTAAATCATTGCTTTACGTCACTTTTCGGCGCAAAAGGTCTTTTAAGTGACATTATAATACGATAAAAACGTTGTAGTCAATTGATGAGATGAATGATGTACAAATGAAGATGTGAGGGTGGGGGTGATAGGGCATGGTGAGTAGGCCTAGACTACATCCAGTCAGGAGACAGCAGAAGTTCTTTGGCACAGATCTTATTGATTGTCTAGCTAGAGGAGCGCGCAGCGCGAGGGCTGACGCGAGACTGAGACTTATTGATTGTCACATATCAATATTCAATACATACTGTTGTCAAGCAACGATGAAACTTGTGCAAACAAGTGCTACCATCCAGCATGACCTCAAGTATGGGGAAAATTGGTAACAAAGCTAGCAAGGTTCTTGATCTTTGCCAACGAGCCTTAAACATTGCCCTCAGAGATTCAAAGAGTTGGCTTACTCTTCACTGATTCGCTCAACGATTGACAATTGTGCCTCCATATGGGACCCTTCCCTAGCAGCGAACAGCGTAAGCTTGAGACCATCCAAATGTGAGCAGCTAGGTTTGTCACAAGAGACTACCACAGAACAACCAATATGGCAGGCCTCTTGTCAAGGCTTGAGTGGCGAACCCTTTGAGAGAGGAGAGGAGAGACAGAATAACCCTACTCTTCAAAATAAAAAAAATAGTCTGGTTAGCATCTAGATGCCAACTAATAGGCCTACATCACACCTGCAGACTCAATGACCCGTGGAGGCAAACACAATTTTAAAAATATTTCGGCCAAACAAGAACAGAGACAAAAGTCATTTTTTCGAAGAATTCACTCCCAAGCAACCACAGGGAGCATACTAAATTACATTCTTTCAAGATAAATTTAAATTCTATACCAGATCGGCCAGGCCATAAGTCTAGGTTTGACGAAGTGTCGCTACTATCCTGTACATTTCTCTACCACAGCGTGATACCCGAACGGGTTCTTAGCTGTGTAACATATACAGATACTGCTGATAGATCAAGGACCATGCATGTAGCCTTCTCTCTCTCACATACACACACACACACGAGCCACACTGATCGCCTGCTGCAAGATTCGCCCTAATCTTGATGCTAAGTAATTCCTGATACATGATAGTTGAGGTTGAAGTAATTAATTTAGATGCCGCTATATGTCCCTTATTAGAGGGGACACTGCTTCACTTGAGGAAACAGAGTCTTTGGTGGCCATCAAACGACCATCTAAGCCTCTAGTCTAGCTGCTCATTTAGCTATATGTGTCAATCCCAACCATCAGCGGTTCCTACCAATTTGGTGACTCAGTTGACAAACGAGACACACTGAGATCGTCTGTTGCAATAACTGCCCCAGTCTTGATGCTAAGTAAATCCTGATATGATAGTTGCAGGTTGGACCTAAAGCGACACAGCTAAGCAGGCCAAAAATTATCCAAAATTTTATTTTCACTTCTTGATATGTCCATAATATATGAGCATGTCCATAGGCTACAATTGTTCAAGTCTTTTGAAGTGTGCCGAAAGCTCCATTTATAAGTTATTCCCGTACGTCTTTCTTATTTTTGACATGTATGTTCGAAATTAAATCTTGTCCTTAGTTTAACTGGTAAACATGCAACACAAAATTAAAATTAAACTAGAGCCTGACAGCACTAAAGTAGAGCTTGTGCCGGGCTTCAGGGTCAGTGTTTTTAGAAGAGCTAAGATTCAGCTGTTTCACAATTAAGCAACAAATATATTGGTCTAAATGAGGTTTTCAATCTGACAGTAGCTATCCTGTATCTCGTGTCTGACTGTCGTCAGCTCAATGTTGTTTTCAATGTGTAGTCGGGGAGGGGGGTAGGTGGGTGGTGGTCATGCGTTGCACGTGTAATATTGTGAATTCCTGGCGAAACGAGCCATACCATGCACAGGGTCAGCCTTGATCTGTCACATCTATTTTTTACAAGTCGACACCTGTATTGAGTAGACTGCACACTGATTTCAGTGCACATAATAAACACCTGATAAATACGCCCCAATTGTGTCTCTGTGTTTATTAGTATATCCGGTTTATTAAGGGTAATCAGGTAGGCCTACCCTACTGAAAATAGGCCTATAGGCTCGGGCTACTCCCTGTGTGACCCTGGGCTGGGACTGTGGTGCAGTTCATTATTCAAAGCCAATCTATTAAACAGAAACTGTTAATATTAACCGGACAGTTTGAGTGGTATGGGCATATATGTTATTAGGCATACCCAGTCAATGACAGGTAGGGAAAGGTACTGCATGCTAGTAGCCTAGGCACATTGCATGCTAGTAGGCCTACGTAGGCCTACTGCTATTTGCCCTAGGCCTAAGTTTTTACTACTAATGAATTGTTTTTTTGCTGGTTTATTGTTAGAGCATCGTCTACGAAGCTCGTCCAACATTAATGCCACATCGGGGGAATGTTTGTTTTGTTGGGCAGTGAGTGGCCGATAGGCATATTATATAGGGCATATACATGTCTATTGACAGGCCAGCAGAGACAAGACGTTAAATCAATGTTGGCTTAACGTTGGTCCAACGTCATAGATGGTGGACACACGTTGAACCAACATTGATTCAACGTCTTTCTTTGATTCAGCTGGGTGTTGTTGTGTATGCCTCTGGGACAGACTGACCTAGCAAACACGCATACCACATGGAGCCAGCGCTGTTTCAATGCTGGCACACCGTCTACGATGCTGGCCCAACATTTGGTCAGCATTGCCGTATTAGACCTACTATCGATGATGCCAGGTGCACTTCCCAGCAAACACGAGACGTTAACTTGCACGTATACAGTAGGCCTACCTGTCAGGCTGGTATTGCTGTGCTAGGTCAGGTCAAAGTGTATTGCTATGGTCACATGTCACCTAGCATAGCCCATGCACTGTAAGCCTGTACTTGGCTGACATTCTATTAGAGATGGTGAGTTGAAGCGTCATTTTATCTGATCATCTAAGCCCAAATCTCAAAATTTGGGTTCGTGGTGCAACAAAAAAGTTATTCTTAACACACACATGGAGTTAGATATATTCTCAATTTGACAAATATAAAGTTATTGTCGTGAAAATAATCATACAGAAAACCACTCAGACCAACACCATCGTAAGAGTAGAGCAAAAGCTCTACTAAAAACTTACGCATTTCTAGTCCATGGACTGGAGGATCTCGCCAAACAAAATTAAGATTTTGGCCTGATTGTGTCGTTTTAAAGCAATTAAAGGTGTAGTCAACTGTCAAAATTCGCGGGACAAGGGTCCCCCAGAAGGCAATAGTGCCCGTGGGTAGGCCAAGGCCCTATTCCATAATAATAATAAATATGCGTTTCTTACCCAAAGCCTCATTAAGAGCAAGTTCTCAAATCACAGCAAGTTCATATATACTTGAGCGACATCTATGAGTTAATAATTCAAAGCCCTTGGCCTTTGCCCCTACTTGGTCGCTGGCTTGCAAACAAACTGACTGTATTACTGCGGGGATTTGGAAACTGCTTGACCCCCAAGCTTGTATTGTCACCCAGTAAACACAAAACATTTGTATGACTCTATGCAATGTTGGATCAACGTCGAAGACGTTGGGCCGACATTGTATAAATGTTATGCAAATGTCTTGTGTTTGCTGGGCAGGAGGACTTTTTCTCAAACATCGTACATTTATTCAATGTTGGTTCAATGCTGGGCAAGCGTCACAGACGTTGGCCTAGCATGAAAACAGCATTGAATCAATGTCTCGTTTAAGTAGTATCTTGTAATCAGTTCAGTGGCTATATCAATGCCGTCAATCTGTACACAATAGGCAACTGTTGGCATAAACTTGACCGTCCCAGGCATGCGTATTTTGCAGTTGAATGATTCTTTAAAGGGACTCAATCAGGCCAAAATCACCAAGAAATCGGTGATTTTATTTTGGCTCCCTAATATGACCATATGATGTAAACATGTCCATAGACTAGAACTGCAATTTCTTATTTTGGACATGCGTGTCCGAAAGAAGAAACTAGGAATAAACGCGGCACAAAAAAAAATTACAGTTCTAGTTTATGGACAGATTTACATCATATATACAGTTATATTAAGAAGCCAAAATAAAATCACTGATGTTTTGGTGATTTTAGCCTGATTGAGTCCCTTCAATCCAGTTGCTGCTAATGAGCTCCATATTGGAGGGGAAACAATCATGATCATCTATTTACCATGTACGGCTCGTATGAACAGCGAAAAACAGATGAGAACAACATTACAAGTGTTAACAAGCCAAATATATGAAGATAGTACACTGCATGAAAAGCATGCTATATAGACCTATTATAGGAGTTGCCCAACATCATCCAGGCATTTTTATATCCTCTTTCTATATTATCTAAATGATATTTAACAGATTAATATGAAATAAATTAAAGGGACAGTCCCAGGCTAAAATCATCAAAAAATCAGTGATTTTATTCTGGCTTCTTAATATGACCATATATGATGTGAACATGTCCATAGACTAGAGCTGCAAAAGTTTTTTTTAATTTCTGTGGTGCGCATTTACCAGTTAGGCTAGATATAGAGACGAGACTCCTGTATTTCTTATTTTTGACATGGTTGTCCAAAATAAGAAATTTCGTCTCTATATCTAGCCTAACTGATAAATGCGCAGCACAAAAAATTTAAAAAACTTGCAGTTCTATTCTATGGACATGTTTTCATTATATGGTCATATTAAAAACTGAGGGAGGCGAAGCATCATAAGTTAAATAATAATTGAAATTTCTGAAAACCATGAGGAAATGTATTGCACAGGCGCAAGCTCTTTCAAATAAACCAAACAAAATTGAAATCAGATAAGCATTGAGGGAGGAGAAGCATTCCTTGTGAATTGCGGACAGGGTGACCTAATTAGGTCTTAGTTAGGTCATAAGTTAATTATGAATTAAAATTTCTGAAATCCGGAAGGACGTTTATTGCACAGGCACGAGCTCTTTCAAACAAAATTTAAATCTGTAAAGAATCAAGGGAGGAGAAGCATTTCCTTTGAATTGTGGACAGAGTACCCTAATTAGGTCTTAATTAGGTCATAAATTAAATAATAATTAAAATTTCTGAAATCTGTGAAGACATTTAATGCACATGCACGAGCTCTTTCAAACAAACCAAACAAAATTTAAATCGGATAAGAATTGAGGGAGGAGAAGCATTTCTTGTGAATTGTGGACAGAGTACCCTAATTAGGTCTCAATTAGGTCATAAGTTAAATAATAATTAAAATGTCTGAAATCCGTGAGGAAATTTAATGCCCAGGCACAAGCTATATCAAACAAACCAAACAAAATTGAAATCGGATAAGAATTGTGGGAGGAGAAGCATTTCTAGTGAATTGTGGACAGAGTGCCCTAATTAGGTCTTAATTAGGTCATAAGTTAATTAATAATCAAAATTTCTAAAATCCGTGAGGAAGTTTAATGCACAGGCACAAGCTCTTTCAAACAAACCAAACATAATTGAAATCGGATAAGAATTGAGGGAGAATCATTTCTTGTGAATTGTGGACAGACGACAGACAAAAAGACGACACACGATGGCATAAGCTCATCTTAGCGGATGAGCTGAAAGCGGATAAGAATTGAGGGAGGAGAAGCATTTCTTGTGAATTGTGGACAGGGTGCCCTAAGTAGGTATTAATTAGGTCAAAGTTAATTATTAATTACAGTTTCTGAAATCTATGAGGAAATTTAATGCACAGGCACGAGCTCTTTCAAACAAACGAAACAAAATTAAAATCGGATAAGAACTGAAGGAGGAAAAGCATTTCTTGTGAATTGTGGACAGACGACAGACGCAACACGATGGCATAAGCTCATCTTAGGTCTAAAGGCTGGATGAGCTGACAAGTCATGTGAACCAGATTGGTCGCACCATATCTCCCGAAAACCCTACACCAAGAGGTAAAAACGCCCTTAAATATAATTTAAACAACGTATTAGAAACAGGAGAACTACAGTACCTGATAGATGGAAGGACGCCGGCCATAAGTGCCATATACAAGAGGCCCAGGGGCATTGGGGCATGTCAACAGCATTGCAAAAAAATCAGCTATACATTTGTCACAGAATGTATATCTATACTCTAAAAAACATTACCAAGAAAGTATTCATACGCCTATAAATAATACACCCAGTATTATGTCTATCCTATCGATCATTGGGATTTTTTCTATATTTTTGATTCCCATAATACATTATGCTGATTTTACACATATTCTGAAATACTGCACCTAATGAGAAATGTTGGAGAAAGAATCATTTTACAGGACTACAATGTTGATATGATAAAAGTAGAGGTGCAATTATTATTTATCAAACCTATACATTCGCGTAAAAGTTTTTGGATTCAATTTTACACATGAAAATATAATGTCATAATGTTGGAACTAGATAAGACAATTTATCTCCTGTATTTTATACAATATGATTAAAAATGGTGGGTTAAACATCCTCCATATTAAAATGACGTCTTCTATCTTAAAATGGCGATATTTCAAGTTGATTGATTTTTTGGCTAGTTGTCATTTATTTACCTATTATTGTTTATCATTTAGCGATGTTCTTCATGTATTTACAGGGCTATGTACAGGACAGATAAGTGGTGCTGATCTAAAATATACTAAAAAAGACTTTCACAATTTAATGGTGAATGATGCTGTATTGGAGTATATAAACAACAAAAGGAACAGAAATTAAAGACAGAATACAAAATAAAACAAATAAAAAGAAAGTCAGCTAGACTATCAGATAAAACTAATTCCTAAATGGAGATACTGCCTTTTGGCTTTGCACGGCAGTATGCAGCGCACTTCCGGAGACCGTTTATAAGCGACCAGGTGTTTATAAACACTCGTCAATAGTGCGTTGCGAGTGCTTATAAAGGCACGATGGTTTTTAAATGGGCGGCAATTTAAAAACGGCTGGACCCGTACCTCATAAAGGAAAGGGAACTATTCAATTATTCAAAGTCAGAGGAAAAAAAAGAACAGAAGAATTAAGACATTACCATTGAACAGAATAGTAAACCCTTGGAATTACGGATAAAACATGGAAGAAACAAGAAATTTAATTTACTTACAAAGCGACTTTACCTGTAGAAAGAGGAACAATGATTGAATTGCGAGACCAAAATGGTGATGTGGTCCCAGAAGACTACTATACACTAAGACATAGTAAGTAAGTAGTAAGACATTTTTGTCCATCAGCGACGCCTGACAAAAAGCCTTGCTAGTTTTGAACGTGCGCCATAAACAAAGAACTGAGCTGCTTCTCGCTTTCCCATAAATAGTAGCAGGCTTGCATAGACTTTATCAACAGCGTTGTGACACTTCCCACTGCAGTATCTGACTGCAACCCTCAGACCGGTGGTGGTGGTGGTGGGGCGGGGGGGGGGGGGGGAGGGATTAACGATTATTTCAATCGTCTCTAAATCATCAAGCGAGAAAATGAATTCCTGAAACTTAGTAGTGAAACTACGGGTGAACATACCGGTACACAGTCCTCTTTCTAGTTCGACATAACTGGCCACTAACTTATACACCGTTCAGTCTAAATTAATCACAACACACGTTACTGTCTCATATCTGTGATTCGGTGCCTAGTGTGTCTGTTTTCCAAGAGCAACTTTAATGAAATTTAAAATTTGAATAATAAATAAGCACAGCAAGTAGCATGATGTATTGAATGATTGTAAATATAGGTCTATACCCAGGAAATACATGAAAGTGATCAGTAAAGCCATACAGGTAATAATAACAACATTTTATTAAACAGTGCATTTGTTGTAATAATATTCATTTATATTGAGTGTTGTAATTTCATTACTAATCCCTCAAAAACATCTTATTATTGTGCAAAAGATAAGCGTACAATATCACTTTGAAAATTATATATGCAGTAATTATTGGCATTATTGCTGTTAAAGTGCTGTTAGTGATATATAAATAATGCCTTTTATATCTTGCGATAGTCCACATGTCATTGAATTATGTCTATATCCTACTGTATTATTCGTCCTTTTGAATTAAAAATATAGACATGGGTACATTTGCTGGTGGATTAAAACATGACAATTATAGGGCCATGGACATTTTTACAAAAAGAAACACCAATTTATACAGATATCAGGTATGCTGAGATACTCCTCTTCTGTCTGACTATTTTTCATTACCAATCTGTCTTTCGTCAGTGCTTTGAGTTTAGCGCTATGTTTTACACTCTGGTTAGTATTGAGACAGAAATCTGTCATGTCAAAAATACATAAAGACAGTTTTTATATATTCTTGATCGTATGTAGGGCCTAATATGCCCCAGTACGGTGGTATATATGTGTCAAATAATTAGGCCTATGAGTGCACAAGGCACATGAGGATGAGCAGCCTACATCCGTGCACAGTGGTCATACACGTCTCATGTTCACAGCCACATGCGATCTATTTGCACATTTATAACAACAATTACATCTATGCTTAGTAAGCAATGAAAATGATTGTCCAAATTTACGTTGCAAACTTAGCATCCGTCTGCTAGAGTACTATATGAAGGACATCAGCTGAATTTTTGAAATAATGCATCAGGCCAATATGTCATTTCAGAAGATAAAAACATTTTTCCAGCTATGTTCATTTTTGCTTGTTTTTTTCATCGCTCTCATTAACTTTATTTAAAATAGGTCAAAAGGTTTTATTACTTCATCGCCCTCATTGACCTTGCCAGATATTTATCCTATGTTTTTTTTATTTCGTCGCCCTCATTAACTTTTCTAAAACTAGGTTCAATGGTTTTTTTCCATAAATGCTTTTTTTCCACCCTCCCTCATTAATTTTTTCATTTTTTCTGATCTAAAACAGAGAAATATATAAAACACAGTGACCCTAGCGTTAGATGTGGTGACAATTCAATAGATTGTCAGCTGGCTAAGCAAATTAGCCCTTTGCGCTCCCATGCCGCACAATATGGCATATTTTGAATAAACTGCATTGCCGAAAAAAATGATATAACCCATCACAATAAGCCTACTGACGTTATAAAAATTAATTGGAGATGTTATTATTTGTTACATTTTGTTAGCAGTTCACATCTCGCGGTGAAAGAAAAAGCAAGGAATTAACTGGCTGCTAGTTGTGTTCGAGCTGTCAGTCGCAAGCTAGGCTAGGTGCACATCTCCCCGTAATTATTGAGCACGTAGCAAGCTTCGGTAGGGGGGGTTGCAAAGTTAAAAAAATTCTACAGACATCCAAAAAAATTGCATACAGTTCAGCATACCAACCCACCACCTATCTAATTTTTTTTTGGAAACCAATAAACTATCAAAGATTTTTTTTTTTTTCTCGGTTTTTCCAATTTTCTATCCAAAAAGGCCCTGGTCCCACCCACCCACTTCCAATTTTTTTTACCTTTGCAACATCCCTAGGCTAGGCCTATATAACGGAACTAAAACGTATGAAACACACTATTTTCAACACGATATACACCACCATACCACAGGCTTACATACAAACATACATACATGCAATTTCCCTATTATAACATACAGCATAGGAACTTCAAATATATGTTTCTTTAATAGAGGAGCAAAACTTTTAAAAAGTGCAGCAACTGTTTGAACTATTGTAAACATTTGGCACACAATATGATTGGCAATTATCTATCCGATATTAGGTGTCCTCAGATGGTGTTTTTTGTACAGAGATTAGTGTATTTTTTTCACAAGTGACATGCCTAACATTTCCAATTTGGAGGGCAATAAGTATTTACAAACATATTGCAAAGTTACTTACTATGCTTAATACGCAAAGGTAAATCAATGACTTGACGAAAGTGTGTTACACCAATAACAATATGTTATAACATCTGAAAACTATGTAGTCCTAAAAACGTAATTCATAGATTCTAAACTATCTTCAATAACTATAACACAGCATTGTTTTGCTCTAGAAACACATTTTATATAATGTCTTGTGGCAAGGCGGCAGCTAAAAACCTACAATTCAGCACCAATTTATCACCATTTCACATAACACTGTTTGGCAGGCCATATATATTGGTGATGCAGGTCAACTCAGTCCTCCTAAAAAAATTGACAGGGAAGACGAACGTTGTGAAATAATTGTAAATTATAGATGACCTTCTGAATTTCATCTTGAGATAGTGAAATTTGCTATTAATAATTCACTTCACATTATGGTGAGCAAAGTGGTTGAATGGTATGACAAGGTGATGCTGATCTAACAGAGTGATACTACTAGTAGTCTAGCTGAAAGAGAAATGTGAGCCATATCAGAAATCTTTATACTTCGGTTGGATTATTTTAACCCATGTCCAACTAGACCTGTCTAATTATATGCTTTTCAAATTAAATGAATTTAATAAAACATTTTGTAGTAGATGTACATCTGATCAAATAATTCAATTTGAGAGATGTCTATTTTAAAAAATGTATACAATATTTTTCATCATATGAATCTAGAAATTGTGTGAGAAATTCCAGTATCAAATGAATGAAAAATATTAAATGGAAATTCAGGAGGACAAAGATTAACCAAGCAAACACAAAACATTTGCATAATATTTGTACAATGTTGGACCAACATGCGAAGACGTTGGGCCGGTGTTGTACAAATGTTTTGTGTTTGCTGGGAAGCCAATTAAAGTAACTAGGTGGGTCGTCAGGATTTGCTGAGTCTACATATTTTTTTTCGGCCACTTAAAGTTGTGGTTCATAACATGCAGTGTGTAAAAATGTCAATTTGATACCCACTCAGGCTGAATATATTCAAATACCATACAACAACCAATGGAAGACTTGTAAGAGCAAACTATCCTCGCGGATTTTGCTATCATGGACATTGTACATCATGATAAAACAAGTTTGGTTTCAATAATAAAACAATGTAAGTTTTGTATAAAAAAATAACAACACTATTATCAAACTACAGTAGTATCTCTCACTCAAGAAATTTTCAACTTTTTATTTAACAAACAAGTCCAAGATTACTATTACCTATGCATTATCCATGCATCAGCAAATAACTAATATCTGTGAGGTGGTGCATATGACAAAATGGACTGAAAAACATATCCGAAACTACTCTTAGTATATCTTCTTATGAAATATAAAAAAATACAAATATAATATACAAAATGCTATATAAAATCTATGACTCTACAATCGCAGGTCACAAGTCATAAATGAATTATAATAGATGAACTCATTAATTTCCCAATTAAATTTAAAATGAATATAATTACAAAAAGATGCAAATGGAGTAATTATATGTACATCTTCATATAAACTCAACAGCAAAATAAATGTGTTTTGCATCTGAAAAAAAAAACAAAATAAAGAAACAAATTTCACGACATAATGTGAACACATATAACACATAATGTAAAACAAGGCCAGATATTTTGTAACTTTTGAAGAAGCACTTTCCATTTCAATATCATGTCTCGTGGTTTAAGAAAAAATCGAAGTTGGTATGCTGTGACAAATAATTGGTTATAATATCACAATTAATAACAAAAATATATTATTCACAAATTACATGAACTTACTAAAGAGTCCCGCATCGTTATTTTTCGTCACTACCTCCCCATGTCGGGAGTGGGTAATTTGCGCTCCTGCTGCCTTCCTTGGATGTGGTAGCTGTTTTTCAGGCTCCCTCTCCGGAATCGAACCCTGATTCCCCGTTACCCGTTGCGACCATGGCAGGCAACTCACCTGCCATTACAGTTTATAAGGCAGACATTTGAAAGAAGCGTCGCCGGCTATGTTATTCGTTGTTAGTATTTGCTCCTTGATATTAACTCCTTGGTGTGGGATAATAGTCACATATTTTAATGAATGACATCTTTGCACATATTTACAAGAGCTAAAACTAATATGACATGGTGAATTCAAAGAAGATCGGACGGAATGCATTAGAATGCTGTCTGCCATTGCTTCTCATTAGAGCTAGCTGCTTCACCACAAAGCTAATAAATGTAATGTACACATACTAATTGTTTGTACAGGTATAATGCAACATGATGTAAAAAATGTTATGCTATGATCCAACAGAACACTGGTTATAATAACCACAATACTAAGTGTTCAGTGTTTTGAACAGCAACGTAATTGACATTAGAAATGTTATCCCCTTTTGATTTTATTTTAAATATTACTGAACAATTCAACCATCTAATGTCTATGTGGCATATTAATTCTAGAAATAATTTGCACAAAAGATTTATTGCACATAATAAATTGCACAGAATCTGTTTTAGTTAGATCATTATCTGGTCCAAATAATTTATAAGACCACGATAGGTAATCAATTCCTCAACGACAACTATGTTTTAATAATGGACATACCAGAGGTATTAAGCCTACACCAAGCAAACATTAACCCACTGTGAGTTAAATGTTGGGCTGATGTCATAGATATCATTAAACACACAGTCATTAGTTCAATAACTCACATTTGTCGGGCAAGTACATAGTTCTAATGATACAGTACATATACAGTACTGATTATATTTGTCTCCTTATTCAAAATAGTAATTCAAAGCCATCCAACTTTTTAAAAATAGTTGGATATAATAAATTAAAAATAATTAACACTAACATGACTAATGTGTTTTGGCCCAATACTGTCTGAATGTTGAGACATTATAATCTATTGACGCATTATTCTCTATCTGTAGATTTTTCTTTTTGTGGTGAGAAGTTTAAATCAATTTTAGGATTATATTCAATCAGACACTACTTTCTCACAAAGCGATGTTTTCCAGTTACTCAAATTGAAAGAGCTGTGTTTTCGATATGAGGTGAAAATGAACGCATCTCAAAAATCTTTGAGCCACAACCAAAACCAATTTCTTGTAGGGCAGGAAGTGCTTACATACAAAATCACAAGTGATTCGGACCAGCAGTTTTTTAACTCATTTTCTTGGAAATCACTGAATTGCGAGGAAGATCTTTTTATTTTGTGTCAGGCAGGTAACTGTCTACATATAGATTTGAACCAGTGGTTCTTGAGATAAACCATTCACAAGGGCTAGAAAAATACAAAATGGCCACCAGTTACTTGAAAATAACTGAACAGCGACTTTTTCATTTAGAGGCCAGGCAGTTAAGTGTCTACATACAAAATCACCAGTGATTCGGACTAGCGGCACATGAGATAACACATTCACAAGGTCTCAAATTTGTTTTAACTGGTGGTATTTTTATGAAAATAAATGAACCGTGACCAAAACTTTTTTTTTTCATGGTCAGGAAGGTAATAGTCCACATACAATTTAAGACTGATTTGGACCAGTGGTGCTGTAGATATTGAGTTCCCAAGAGGCGGTGGTGGCTATCTGCTGGATACGTACATGCATTCGGGGGATGCATAAAATAATATTTTTCGTTGTCAACCCCAGGTTCCAATCTTTTGAAAAAAATGTAATAAACCGTGAATGAATATTATCTGATAAGTCTGTCATGCATTCACACATTGATCATCAAAGTCCTTTTTTAAAATAGGGACTTGTATGCATGATAATTTGTGTAACTCAGGACAATATATCAGCATGTTATGTACATTCATTGTATGTACTGCAACCTTATACATGACACATAGTAATATCAAATTAAAATGGAAATTGGAAGTGGATATGTGCACAGCAGTCATGAGAAATAAAATTATTCTCAGCTTACCATCTTTTTTATGAAATGTTGTTTAATCCATTGACATGTATTTTAGGACAGTTCCATGAATCAATAAAGGTATTATTTCCAAAAATATGTGGAACTGCAAAAATAATTTTATGCTACATTGTATACTATATAATAGGGACTGTAACCTACTGATACCTGCCGATAAAGACCACCATAGGAAAAGCTAAAATATAAAGTGTTTTTTCACAGATATTTTATAATTATTTTACATCCTCTCCATTTGGAATCCCTATGTATTGACTCATATTCATATTGGTAAATCATTACCATTAGGCACCTGTGGAGGATTCACACATTAAAAATGTGGTAGCATTACCAGTCCAACACTCATATACTATTTTCACTGTATACACACATGTTTCATAACACAGGTTTAGATATAATCAGCATACAATTTAGGTATTACTGTTATTGCTCTTGTGACATAACATGTGTTTCACTTTTCCTGATCAATAAAATGATATGTCAATGCACAGTTGTTTTCATGTTGCTTAACCCTTACAGTGCGGAGATCGACATTAGTCGTCAGAATCTGACGTCTGTAGACCTCAGATTCTGACGACTAATGTTGATCCACGCACTGTAAAGAGTAAACATATTTATAATGGCCGTGGACCCATAACATAGGTATTCAAATGAATCAGAAAGAGATAACTAAGACATTTATGATGATTTCAAATTAAAAAAAGACCCCTTGGTCTATGGTTTTTACAAAAATTATTCAGGTTAAATTTCTTAATACCTGTAAGCTGCTGAGTTGTTCAATACTATTTTACATCCATTTTAATATATAATTTCTTACACAATATTATACAGCTTCAAATGAAAGAAAAACTTGTTATTTGTAAAAACAGTGTAGTAACTTTCGTGAAGTTAAATATTTTGTGATTTTGAGAATGAATATATATATAGCCTTGTCAGTTAAATGGTTAAATTAATTAACCACAAACAGCCCCTTTGTTTGTTTTGCATACAAACACTTGATAGGAAGATACGATGCTATGACTTAACAGAAAAACTACACACTTGTCTGAAATTGAGTTGGGTGTGTATTGATTCAAATTAGGCACTCTGTATAGTTGTGATTGCACACCTTATCACAATAACAAATACATATAAACAAGGCAGCACTAGAAATAAACACCCAATAAGGCTCCTCTCACTTATCAAATAACAGTTTTTAATTAATTGTAATGTTGGCAGATGATCAATATATACATCAATTAAAATTATCAGTATATGAAGTTTTTTATTTTAGTGGACGATTTTGGGGATTTATAAAGTTTTTTCTATCACCCGAACACGGGTCACAGGACCTCATAAATAAATTAATTAAGCAGAAAAAATGGCTGCAATTCACTAGGCGACCCAGGTCACCGAGTGATGGATCATACAGCCTAGGAATTAACACTTGAACACCTAGTGAAAAGCGTGTGTGTAGATATAAGGCTGGCAAGGTTTTAAATTGGCGAAAAAAATTAAAGATGGCCGCCATGACCAAGATATTTTTCTGAACTTACATAAAAATTGATTCAGTCCAGGAATTAATGCTAATATCTAGTATGTTAAGTGGCTTTCAAGACATCAGGGTGACAAAGTCCTAGCTAGCTTGACCAAAAAAATGATGGCCACCATGACCCGGATACTGTTCAGAACAATCTGAAGCATTGATGCAGCTTAGGTCGAATTACCGGTAATACAGAAGCACGGTAGTAACCATTATGATAAACACCGAGTAAATCAAAAACAGTTTTGTATATACTGAACCAGGGTGACAACTGATAAGGTATGGATGCGGCGGCGGCCACAGAGATGGCGGCGGACGAGACTAAAAAGCCTCCCACTGGCAGGGTGAGCCTTAATAATGTACCGGTGTATGATATCGGAACCTACTTAACCTCCTATGGAATGTACATAAAAGTATATTCGAGGTCAAACAATATCATATTTATCACTATGTATCCTGATATGCATCACACTGGTAAAAAAATCATGTATAATAAAATGCTGGTTTTATGATTACTGATTATGGCCCATCAATTATCTTCAAGTGAATGAACCTAAACATATCTTTTTATTGCATATGAAAAGATGATGACTAAGAAGAGCCATCATTGGTCACCTGAGATTAGCTCACCCAGAAAACACAAGACATTGACCAAATATTGGTTTAACCCTTACAGCGCGGGGATTGTCTTTATACGTCAGAATATAACGTCTGTAGACGGTCAGCGCACTGTAAGAATTAAAATATTTATATTGGCCATAGACCCATCAAATTGGTATTCAAATGAAGCGGTAGGAGCTAGCCAAGTCATTTATAATGGTTTAAAATTAAAAAAAACCTTTGGTCTCCACTGTTTATACAAAAATATTTCAGCGTTGTAAGGGCCGTCACCACAGTTGATCGCTTTCTGCACATGATGGCAATATCGCAACAGAAAAAAGCCTGAAGTAAAGACTATTCCCTTACTCTTAACAAATTACTCCACAGGCTCTTGATAGTGCACAGACACAACAGACCTTTGGACTTTTTGGAACACTACATATGGACTACCTTGATGACAAACATCCAACACTATTGGGATTCAAAGAAAGTATCCAAGAGTCTAAAGCCACAAATGAATGGGATCAGCCAACAGTAAGGTGATCTAAACTTGAAGCGGCATTTGGTCAACGTCCCGTTTTTCATTGGTATTAACAAATGGATGGCCATACTGGTGTAAAATGTACGGCTCAATTATAAGCGAGATTTTTGAAAATAATTTCCTAAAAGACAATTAATAATTATCTGTGTCGACCATGAGATGATTCTAGATGGCTGATAATGTCGATTTTTCTCTGGCTGTTAACTCTGGATGCCACACATCTACTATGAGGACCAGGCGTAACGAATTCCCCTCGTGCCACACTTCATGCTCAAATGAATCGTCAAATAAAATAAACTTTCCCTCTTTCCAAGTTCTGCAAAATAAACAGGAAAATATTTTAAGGAAAGAATGCATAAATTTACTCCTTTTATCCACTTGAAGCTGGAATTGTTCAGACAACTGTCTACTCCAAATTGATAAAAGTAATTTTCATTTCAAAAAATCAAATGTCCAAATAATATTAATCCTTTGCCTGCTGATGACAACAAGTTGTTTTTAATCGCTTTTTTTATTAGCCGATTAAATCACTGCTATTGGGAATGGAATGACTGTTTAGACATCAAGAATTGTAAATGTGAGTTCTCAAATTAAACAAATATTAGTAATTTTCAACCACTTGAGGTTATGGATCGCGGTAGTGGGTGGAAATTTAAATAAATTAACTTAGCGGGAAAAGGGTTTTAAAAAAGTAGGTTGGTAGTCATGATTCGCTGAATAAAAAATGAGGGCATGTCAACGTTCACAGGAGTGGGGTCTGTCATTATGTAAATATTATGGTTCAGTTAAGCAAAACAACACACCTTCTTCAAATAATATTTTGTGGACATATGTAGGTTACTTTTCATAACTTCTAATAAAAAATATCAGGCACACAATTTATATACAGCCATATATAAGCACAATTTGTAATGTGTATTTTGGATGGAAAGACAAGCATTAATCATAAATAACTTATTTGATGTGTGAAACATTTTAAGATAATGAAGTCAAACTACTGGCTCTTCTGATTATAACTCACTTTGTGTCACTAGCAACTCTGATGCGTACACCTTCTGGTACAACAAGCCCCAGATGAGCCCTAATCCGACAGTTAGTAGGTCCAACATGTGGCCACACATGTACTCCAGGATGCATCACAGAATACTTCACCTGAATAACAATTTTAACCCTTTACACACTAAGCATGACTACAGTCGTTTTGAATCTGTTTTATAAGGTACCGGTGATAAAAAATATTGATGTTGATACTAAATTGGGGATTTAAATATCAAAGTTTGCATATGTTTGGTTTCCGGTTAAAAATATACAAGCAAACATTGTTATAACATGAATCGTTACAGCACAAATCGGCTATATTACCACAATAAGGTCATGGATCCCTGAATTTAAGACCCTCTTTCTATCTTTTTCCCAGGATACTGTGTTATAATTTTCAAATCTAGACAATTTTTTTATAGAGTACATGTTCCCAGATCACTGATCGCTACCACTGACAAAACGCAGACACATGTTTAGGCCTTCACACTGCAGCTCAGTTAGCAGACGCCAGACGTTATGCCAAGTGTTGAACAAATGTTTGGCCAGTGTGTCATTTCATGTCATTGTGGCGGGTGTGCGGGGAGGATCAGTGTTCGACTGGAGATGTTTTGATAATATAATAAATATCTTTGTGGGCCTATATTATACAGTACAATATAATTCAATAGAAATTGTGTTATAAATGTATAAATATCATAATATATTCAAGTAGATAACTATTAGTCTCAAGATCGTCTTATAAATTTCAAGAAGATCATGTTTTCAATTTAATGAATATCATAGCACGAAAATTAATTTGTGTATAAGAAAAGTAGATCATGCTTTAAAATTATTAATTATCGTACAATATCTCAAAAAGATTATTGCATAAAAAAAAGATTGTGCTACATTAATGAAGATCGTATTATATTTTTGTATACAATTTATATTGTGCTATATTCAAAGTAGAATGTGTTATATTTAATAAAGATTGTATATATTATTAATAGATCATAGCACGGAAAATGATTTACTCTTGGACAAAATAGATAGTGCTATATATTTAATAAAGATGTATTATATTTTGAGCCTCTATAGCACAAAAAAAAAATTTGTAAACAAAGGGCATCGTGGGACATACACAAAGTAGATGTGTTATAAATAATAAATATCAGATTGTATTACCCCGGTATATTTCGAACAGATAATAGCAGGACAATTAATACTTCTATATACAAAGTTTATCATGCTACATGTATTTATTTAATATGGTATTATATACATGTATCACAGAAAAATGGTATTATATTTATAGCACAAAAAATTGAACAAAGACCCTATTACATTTCGAACAGCATATAATAAATTAATATCTAAAAAAAATATGACAGGGTATTCACATTTTAGTGAATAATGATACATTCGTTTGTGGACAATATGATGCCAATATATATCATAACACCTTGCTATTAAACACTAACACAAAAATATGAATTTTGTCCTAGAAAATATACTTTCTTGCAAGTAATACATTCTATTTGATGGCAAAGGACATCCCAGTCTGGGACCATTCAACATCCAAAGTGTTTAATCAGAACAGGTATTCAGGTGATATTTAAACTTTTTAAACAATAGAGTTGTATACATATTTTTTATCATATGAGATGATGGTTAGAAACTATTGGCATGCCTACCTGGCCACGTTTACAGCCAACTGCATCAGAAAATTGATCCAGAATAGCACATGTCTTGGGAGTCTTAGCACAATTGTCTTTATGTTTCCGACCTGCAAATACAAAAAAAACAGTCCAAAACAAATACCAGGCAGATTTAACAAGAGGCCAACCGGCCACTATAATCCCCCGCCCCATCCGGGTGATATAAATTTTTCAGGTTGCATCCTTCCCTGAACTCTCACATTCTGTTTTACAGTAATGGTCTAACTATTTAGCACAGTTTGCAATGTACATTACAGATATTAAAGTCAATGATGGTCAGAAGTCGGCCACTTTTAAATTAGATTAAGTTGGACATTTTTCTGGTGATATCACTCCATGAAACTACACATTTAATTTTGTAGTAATGCCGGTCTATCTATCTGGCACAGTTTTCTCGATATCACTCATATCAAAGTTAATAATAAAGGTCTCTAGTCGGCCATTTTGAATTTGATTGAGTTTTTCAGAGCATATCCCTCCCTTAAACCGCACATTTTGTTTTATACTTACCGGTATGGCTGATAGTCGGCCATTTCGAGTTTGATCGAGGTGACAATTTGTCAAGCCACATCCCTCCCTGAAGCCACACATTTTGCTTTATTGTAATGGTGTAGCTGTCTGGCATGGTTTGTCAGATATCAGGCATATCAAAGTTAATAAAGGGCGATAGTCGACCATTTTAAATTTGATCGAGTTGCAATATTTGAGGGAAGCCTTTTGCAACGGTAAAATAATTATTTTGCCCTCTTATCATTAAAGTGGCATATTTGCTACATTGTCAAGTTGCAGATATGCCTGTGACACCGATGTGATTACAGATGTGATTGTTAGTCAATTATAGAATTTTCCACACTTGAAATTAAATGGAGAGAACGTTTATTTTGAAAATAATGTACCGTATTTGGTTTTCTAGCAATGGACATATGGGCCAGGGCCAGTGGTTAAAGCAGCCTGCTTGGAAAGTCGGAGAACACTGGTTCAAACCCAACTCTGGCCTTCAGTTTACAAAGAAACAAACTGTTTCTTCCCCGCTCACTTGTGAAAAATCAATATTGTGGGGAGCCGTGACCAAGAGGTAAAGTGCTCGGCCTCAGACTGCTAGGGCTCGAATTTTCAATCCTGTATCTGTAGGGCAGTGTCATCTCATTCTTCTCACCATCCTTGAGAGGTTCTCCTGGCCCGGTTTAGTCTACATGAGCACAAATGTTTCTTGATTCAATATGACCATTAGTTCTTTGGTCACTGAGTGATCAAAATAAGAGAACAAAGGTTGCCATCATGCCCCGCCCTCTGGACCTCGTGACACAATTTTTTTTATCAAATGTGCTCAATAAATGAGAATGTAAATGTAGCCGGGTGTGTGTATGGCGGACTGAAGTGATTACTACTCTGGCCAAGGAGTCGACTCTTTGGCTAGATTCGTAGCGCTCAGGCATCACGATGCCAGGTTCGGTGGTTCGACCCCCAGGCTGAGCAGTTTCAACAATGTTACATAAAGATGTGCTGATAGTAGGTCAGAAAACAGGTCAACATCTACATCCTTTGGGTGATAAATGTGAGCAAGGGGTTTTAGAGATCTGCTCTGGAAATAGATTGATATCAGGTCAAAGTTCATAACCACAAAAAGGTACATCTACACACCCTAAATGATGTGTGTGTGTGCAATATGTAAGTGTGTAAAACATAATCCACACAGACAGACAGACAGTCGGGAGTGATGTACAAAACCCCGGACGGAAGGATTTCTGGGCTGACACCATAAACCTGCCCCCAACTTAGCTGAGCCATAAAAATGAGATACTGACAAAGTAATTTATTTTAAAAAAAAACGAAATTGATACTTGCCCTGTTACATACCAGTATATACATGTTTGTTGTAAAAAAACAAATAATTATTCCAATTTTTTAATTTAAAAAGACAATGGCCAGCAGAAATTTTGTAAAATATTGATGACATTGAGCGGAAAAGTCAACATGAAGTAAAATTGATATGGCACAAAGACTGCTTGTATACCTCTTGAATACAGGGTTAACTGCTTCCAATCACCTTCTTCTGTAAGATTCTCTTCCTCAGGTAAAAACATGCCTGTTGATTCATTCATCTGAGCCATCCCTTCATCTCTAATGGTCAACCAATTTTCTTCGAGAATCTGATTAAATATAAATTCAATAAGTAGTTGAACAGCATATTGTGCTATAATCATAATCATTTTGTAATATTTCATGTTATGTACTTTTCCAGAAACACTATTATGAAATTTCAGTGAATACTGAATTAGGACAACGATAAATAAAACAATTGTTTGTAAAAGATTTGGCAAAGACCAATATGATGTTTTGCAATGAGCCATTCATTAGATGTCAATTGAAAGTGCAGGTATCTATAAATCTGAACACAACATAGGACAGTTTTTTAATACAACACTTTCAATGATGGGAGAAATTGTGAATCACAATTTCTCACATCCGTAGCGTTTATTTGCAGACACTGACATGCACTTCCATTTGTATCACAATTTGTGACACAAATGAAAGTGCATGTTGAAAAATCTAACAACATAGATGTGGTAACAAATATTTTGAGGTTATGTGTCTAAAGTATTGTCCGATCGGAACAAGGCATACAATTTGGCATGAAAGAAATGACAATTTACGCAAATATATTTTCCTGCAAAAAGATGATAAGTAAAGTTAGTTTAAAGGACAAAGTATTAAAACATTAAAAGCATCCCCATTAGATATTTCACGATCAGTCTATCAAAGGAACTGCCCTCAAAATAACTATATAAAAGCTTGAAGAAGTTACATGAAATATTTTTAAAACAAATTCCTCAAAACAGGTCCCACCCACAACCATGTCAATCCCCACTCACCACAATGTTAATATTATTTCAAGATGACTGCGTCAGCCATATTGCTTTTAACGGATTCTTTGCAAAAGTGAATCAGATCCTCAAAAATAACTATACAATGATCTCATAAAATTTGAATGCTATCCAACTAACAGCTCAAAATATATTGCGTTCAAAAGCTTTTAGGGCGTCGATCTGGGAAAAAGCCCTTTTATGGCTTTGTGCCAAACAGAAATATATGGGAAGAATTTCCTAGGCTATCAGAGAAAAATGCTAAAAACTATAAGCATCCCAATAGTATCCTGGAAACTTAATAAATACCAGTAATTAGTAATATGAAAAGTGATGCAAAAAAAATAGGACAATTTTATGTTTCACATAATATCAGATGTCCTTACAAAGTTTTTAAGGACACTGGCCTGTATATCAAATATTTTATGCTGTACACTTGATTCTTATAAACTTTTTGTAACCAGGATGCGGTGATTAAATGGCAATATAATACCCCCATTTCTGTTTGAAAAAACCCCTTAAAATCTGCATGAAATTTTTTTTTTTTTGGAGAATTAAAGGTCAATCCTTATTGAACATATTTGACACAGATGGACAGATTGACGGACAGCATGATTACATGTATATAATGTCAAGGGCTGCAGGCTGGCAAAGGTGCCAATATTTAAAAAAAATTTTTTGATAAAATGAATGTTAGCAGTTTGAAAAACATGAAAACTGAAATTACCGGTACAAACGTTCTTTACAATGACGTCAACTCATTCAAGCATCATGAGGTATTAACCCTTTCAGCTCAAGGACCGTCTTTATAAGTCAGATTCTGAAGTATAAAGATAATCCCAGCACTGAAAGAATAAAAATATTTCCAACGGCCTTTGAACCACAACATAGGTATTCAAATGAATCAGAAAGAGCTAACTAAGACATTTATGATGATTTCAAATTGAAAGGTCCATGGTTTATACAAAAATATTTCAGGGCTTTACGGGTTAATATTATAGGAAATAGGAAAAGTTTTTTTCGTAGCATGGTTAAACTACATGTGTGGTTTATTATACATTCTAGTAAGGTGATTGCAGATGCAAGAACAAACAGCTGAAAACAACTGCAGGGCTAAAATTGAAGTACATGTATTATTAATATATCACGGCATAAAATGTCAGGGCAATTGGGGTTGACTCACATCAGGAAATATATAAAGCACATAGAATGTGAATATAATTTGCAGTACTATTAGTGTATACCTTTAAAAACTTTTCATTTTTTGTCTGTTCTGCAGTCCACCATGGTCTACCGGTGAGCCGATCCACATTGTATGAAGATCTCTGCCACTCGGATAAAAACACACCTTGTCTTGCACCCTCTGCATAGGTTTTCCTTGCCTGAGAATGATATATAGCTTCAAACATGCAGCTTACTTTGTCATATATTCTATGTACATGTAGAAGACGCTATAACCCCATGAACAAACAATATCAATAATAATTGGGTACCTAATTCAGCATTCATTATATAAGCAGAATTCAGTTAGGCCTATATAAATAATGTAAATTTCTACAATTGTAGTTGGATAATCACAAAAAATGCTTTGGAACACTAAAGCAAAATATTTTGCTTTCAAACATAATACATGTACCATAAATTGTATTAGCTACAATCTCTACTTGGTCAAATTGTGATTAGTGCTCATCAATCTATTATTACAGCAAGCTACTGAATATTTTGCTAAAATGTTAAACAATGAATGTCAATAGCTTACTTTTTCTTCTTGTTCTGTTCTCAGATAAGCATCACCTAATCGCATGTAAAATCTGTTTTCCCTTGTCCCTTCTGCACCAGAAGCTATACCTTTCTGAAGATAAGGAATTGAGCCTAAATAATCTCCATCTGTTTGTGAAATTATAAATCCCATGTGAACCAGAGCAAATCCATCTTCAGGGTCATTCTTTAAAACCTGAGAAAAGATAGATCTATTTGAATAAATCTGCCAAAGTAAAAGCATCATTATTTACAAATTTGGTCGGAACTTTGAGTGTTAGGGCTACAGCAGTGTTCTGCTCATAACACATACAAAATGTACAAAATATACAAATGTTTCAACCCTTTCAGCACGGGGATTGTCTTCAATTGTCAGAATATGACGTTTATATAAGTCAGATTCTGACGTCCTAAGTCGACCCCTGCACTGAAAGATCAAGGATTGCCGTAGCAAATCAAAACATCCTAAGTTTCAAATTTTTGTTCCAAAGTTAGTACACTTTACTACATACTATCTTATTGATTCTTGGAACCATAAATAACATATTTTCAACATATATCTTTTACTTTTATAATGTATCCTAAATGTATGAAACAAATCAAAATAAAACAAGGTGAAGCATAATTATGTTTAAAGATAAACAGTATAAAACATATATATAAAAAAACATATAATCAATTCATAGTTACATGTTCGAACACTTGTCGTGCACTCTCCCCATTTGATGTGATGAGATATTTGACTCCTAATTCATTCCAGAGCAACATATCATTTGGAAATAGAGCAAGTAACTTTCTCAATGTCTTAACAGCCTTTCCTGACCAACCTGTAAAAAAAATTCACTATTATATTAAATACATGTATAATTCAAAGAAAGGTAATATTTAAAAAGTCTCATTCTGATAATAAAGAAGCATAAGCTTAACCCCACAGGTACTGCTCTATTTGTAAAAAAGTAATCATTCAATTCAGTGTTTCATCTAGCCATTTCTAACATGGCGCAGCGCCATGTTGCCTTTTGGGAGCGCCATGTTGCCCTTCATATGCGCCATGTTGCCCTTCTTGTGTGCCATGTTGCATTTCAGGTGCGCCAAGTTGCCCTTCTAATATTCAGACAGTGAAGTGCCTCATAGAACTATTGTTACGTCATATTGAATCCACCCAGGCCATTGTCACAGTGGAAAACGCCCCGATCACTGATGTCTCACAATCACACCTATGACACAATATCTGATAAAGGCGTGTGTACATAGTGGTAATAACTGGCGATGTCTACATATTTATCTGATTCTGTTTGTACCCTTAATTGGGGAGGGGGGTGTTGGAAATGCCCAAGCGAGTCAACTGGGTGCCCGGCGGGCATGATAAGGTGCCACCAATGATCGGTGGCGCCATGCCCCTTCTGAATCCTAGATGAAACACTGCAATTGCTAGAATTAGCATGTGAAGTAGCGAAACAAAATTTTTATGAAAGGAAACAGTGAAGATGAGAGGCTTTTATTAGAAAAAAAGAACTGTTTGTTTAGTGCTTTGATATGAAAAATAAGGCTTTCAAGATCAGACCAATGGCTGACAGATAAGCCAGATTCATGTCGAAAATGATGGTTGGAAAAAAAAAATTACTAGTAAATGGTCAGAGATGTGATCAAGTACCGTGATAGGTTCAAAAACCGAAAATAACCAGCTGGGGTTTGTTCGTGGCTGAGAGAACTGGATATGGTGTCAATCTACATGCAGCATACACTCCCTATATCTAACAATTTGTGCCAGATATGACATGTTTTACATGAAAAATCACATCCTTGCATGGTGGACTTGATCAGATACAAATATAGATGTAGTTCTCTGATAAACTAATCTTATCACAGTATGTTATTCCAGCCTTGTTGTAATAAAAATTACTCAACATGAAAAATCAAATGCTTTGTGTAAAGGTTTGAGACATACCTCTAAAACTTTGACGTTCAGAACATTCCCTGCCAGATTTAAGCAAGAGAGCATCTGGGACATTGGGCAGATCAAACATCTTCATATATTCATCAATGGCTTGTTCTAAGATTACGTTGCTGGAAAAAATAAAAACTTAGATTTCCCAGCAAAAATACATCTATCAGATGTATAAAGAAATACGGTACTGTCAATAGTTTAATCTAACTATAGATGTGAAAATGTGATGTTAGAATAACACCAAAATCTAATAAACATAGGGCCAGGGTAAGTTGCTTCCTTGAAACAAATCTGTGAAGCTGTTCAAGCTTTTGAGAGTAACATGTGACTCGTCAGCCATTTTGAATTTTGTTGAAAAAATGAAAAAACAATTCTCTAGAAAAATTTCACAGGGCCAGTGAGCATACCCAAAATGTAAAATTAGAGCTGTATAGCTATATTAACAAATTTTGATATTAGCCAAAATGAGCAAAAATGAATTAAAAACATACCTTCTTTCTATCTCAGCTTTAACATTCAAAGCTTGCGCTTTCCCAAATACAGCTCGAGGACTTCTTGGGTGACTTTTCAGCAAATTGTCGTATATTTTGAGAGCATCACCTGCTTTATTCTGATCAAAAGAGGATATTAACATTATTCTCTAGTATTCATTTTAAAGATGGCAGATGAATGAAAATGATAATGTTATAATGAGAGTTAAGTCATAATGCAAACTAATTAGAAAGGTGTATCGATGCAGGCATCGATGACTATGTTGTAATCCACTGTACTCTGCTGTAAAGGTTATCACCCCCATTCCTGCCTCACCCTCCCATTCGAAAAAAAATGTATTCCGAACGGAGGTTATAGACAAAAAAAAAAGTATTTTGTCTTGGTCCCCCTACTTTTCTGTTCAAATTTGTTCTGAACCCCCCCTCCCTGGCAAAAAAATAATCAAATTGGCCTTGACCCCCCTCCCCCCCACTCACCGGCATGACTATGACTATGACTTGTAAAGAAAGTAAAGAAATGTAATCAAGAGACTACTGCGTCAAATGAAAAAAAGACCCTTAAAATAAATATTTGTTAAAACCCCCAATGTGCCCACCCTGCCTGAATTTTTTTAATGGCCTGGATCATCCCCCCTTCTTGCCCTACCCTCCTATTTGAAGAAAAAGTAATCCGGACGGAGGTTATAGAAAAAAATAAAATAATTTGCCTTGACCCCCCTACTTTTTTGTTCAAATTTGTTTTGAACGCCCCCACAGCCCCCCTGACAATAAAAATCAAATTGCCTTTGAGCCCCCCCACCCCCGGCCTGACCCCCCACGCCCGTAAATAAATGTAATCCACAGAGGCTAATGCGTTAAATGAAAAAAAAACTCAAAATAAATATTTGTTAAAACCCCCCATGTGCCCACCCTGCCTGAATTTATTTAATTGGCCTGGATCATCCCCCCTTCCTGCCTTACCCTCCCATTTGATAAAAAAAGTAATTCGAACAGAGGTTATAGAAAAGAAAATAATAATTTGCCTTGACCCCCCCTACTTTTTTATTCAAATTTGTTTTGAACCCCCCACAGCCCCCCGACAAAATAAATAAAATTGGCCTTGCCCCTCACCCCCCCCCCCCCCCGACTGACCCTTCCGCCCGTAAATAAATGTAATCCACAGAGGCCACTGCGTTAAATGAAAAAAAGACCCTAACACTAAATATTTGTTAAAACCCCCCATGTGCCCACCCTGCCTAAAATTTTTTAATTGGCCTGGATCATCCCCTTCCTGCCTTCACCCTCCAATTCGAGAAAAAATGTAATCCTGACGGACAGACAGACAGACAGACAGACATACGGACAGAGAGACGGACAGACAACCCGACTACATAATGCCTCCGGCCGCAGGCTCGCGGAGGCGTAAAAATGAATATTATTGTTTAACAAAGGAACAAAACGGCAGATTTTCAAGCTGTCCAGGTTTAAAACAAATTGAAAGGTTTTAATTTGGTCCGATGTAGTTCTGCATTGGCATGACATTTATATGCCAAAAATATATGGGCCGATAAGTTTGGTTTGAAAATTATAAAACAATTCCTAATGCCCAAAGGGTGGAAGTGTATTATCTAAGTCAACAAATATTTTCTCTTTCTATTGCACTCTCTTTAATGCAGTTAAAGGACCTCAGTATTTGCATATACTTGTGCAGAATCGCAGAATATTGAAGGGGACCAGCCAAACAGAGTCATATGTACCAACACAACCATGAGAAAGTCAGACAAAACATGAGGCCATGTGTGGTGGCATGTCGAAGGACCAATTCAAATTTTCAGATGTGTGAAATGAGAGTGGTTTACTGTGACATAGACGCCCCGCGCAACAAAGGTCGTGCTGGTGATGACCCCCCATCCACACAGACATCTACCACAGCCAGTCACTGTGGCAGACATAACTTACTGTATTTCACAAAACAAAAACAAACCAGTGTTGTGATAAACAGAATCATGCAAATTCGTAAAGAATCAAGTCATTTAATATTCAAGTTGAGGAGGGTTAATAAACGCCCCAAAAATGACATAGTGGTTGAATGACCCCAGATGTAAGATCATATCCATTAAAAAAAATTAGCATGCACAGTCATGGGATTTCTCATTAGCTCATAAACCCACTCTTGAATTTGAAAATGGGTATGTTTGAATATCAGTGAGCTCTTGTAAATACATGTACGGTATATTGAAAAAAGATGGCCCCAATATCCAAGGTAGATATAATCGTTTTGGTATTATAGCGTTATATATATGTTACTTTACAAACTGGCATATGTGACCATTTGCACCAAGGTGAAGATATATACTGATATATAGCAGAAAAAATAAATATTTCACCTGCTGAAGTAATGTGTCAGCATCATCCAATTTTGATTGTATTTTATAATCGTCTTCATTCGTGATGTCATGTTTTGGATACAGTTTCTTTTTCTGATTTACTGCCTTTATTGTACTTTCTTCCTCCTGTTTATTCAATTCATGCATTCTGTCTTCTGCTTTCTCTTCCTTAAGTTTTTCAACTGGTTGATCACTTGTTTCTTTTCGCTTAGTCACCTGATCTGTTTCTACATTAGAGTTTTCAGTCTGCTGTATATTGCCATGTTCTTGTCTAGTTGCTTTCTTTTCTTCTACCTGAGGTTTTTGAGCCTGTTTAGTATGGTCCGCGTCTTGTTTAGTCGCATCCTGTTGTTTATCATTGGGTTTTTCGGCCTGTTTAGTATGACCCTCATTTTCTTTTGTCACTTCCTCTTGTTTAACAACGTCCTCTTGTTTCACTTTGGGTTTTTCAGCCTGTTTAGTATGGTCCTCTTTTTGTTTAGTCACTTCTTCTAATTTCACTTGAGGTTTTTCAGCCTGTTTAGCATGGTCCTCTTTTTGTTTATTCACTTCCTCTTGTTTCACTTTAGGTTTTTCAGCCTGTCTAGTATGGTCCTCTTTTTGTTTAGTCACTTCTTCTACTTTCACTTGAGGTTTTCCAGCCTGTTTAGCATGGTCCTCTTTTTGTTTAGTCACTTCCTCTTGTTTCACTTTAGATTTTTCAGCCTGTTTATTATGGTCCTCTTTTTGTTCAGTCACTTCTTCTACTTTCACTTCGGGTTTTTCAGCCTGTTTAGCATGGTCCTCTTTTTGTTTTGTCACGTCCACTTGTTTTACTTCAGGGTTTTCAGCCTGTTTAGTATGGTCCTCTTCTTGTTTAGTCACTTTCTCCTGTTTATTCACTTCTCCTTGTTTCACTTCGAGTTTTTCAGCCTGTTTAGTATGGTCCTTTTTTTGTTTATTCACTTCTTCTTGTTTAACTTTGGGTTTTTCGGCCTGTTTAGTATGGTCCTCTTTTTGTTTATTCGCTTCTTCTTGTTTCACTTTAGATTTTTCGGCCTGTTTAGTATGGACCTCTTTTTGTTTATTCACTTCTTCTTGTTGCACTTTGGGTTTTTCAGCCTGTTTAGTATGGTCCTCTTTTTGTTTATTCGCTTCTTCTTGTTGCACTTTGGGTTTTACGGCCTGTTTAGTATGGTCCTCTTTTTGTTTATTCACTTTCTCTCGTCCCACTTTGGGTTTTTCGGCCTGTTTAGTATGGTCCTCTTTTTGTTGTCTATATTCTTCTTTTTCAATTGGAAGCATACTTTCCTTAGTTTGTTCTGCTTCTTTTTCAACATAGTTTTCAACAGTTGTTTTATCATCAAG
Source organism: Flabesymbios commensalis (assembly GCA_964017125.1). Lineage (NCBI taxonomy): Eukaryota > Metazoa > Annelida > Polychaeta > Terebellida > Flabelligeridae > Flabesymbios > Flabesymbios commensalis. The sequence continues at coordinate 33,015,857 of OZ024915.1, forward strand.
GTTGACAAGGTTACTATCTAATTTATTTTCACCTTCATGTTCTATTTCGCCAACATCTTTAAATATGCCATCTTCTGATGTTGTCACTGGTACACTGGGAATCGCTTCAGGGGATTGTGATATCACAGTTGGCTTTGGTAACAGTGGTTCAGCATTTAACACAGTGGGTGGACTTGCTCTGGGAAGGTCTGACATCTTTGTTACAGGAGTAGCTGTAAATTCAGTTGTTTCAGATATAGTTGACATATCAGGTTGTTGAATAGTGTTTTCAGTTGTTTCTTTGACAAGTGATACAGAACTTGGAGGTTCTGTAATGACAACTTTCTTTGTTTCACTGCTGACTTGATCATGTTTGTGATAAAGTTCACTGTTTTTGGTATTGGTTTCCCTTTCAATTGGGTTTGTATGCCCTGTTTCAGCTTTGTCTTTGGTGTTGTATAAATCAATCTGCTTTTGTACTTTAACTGAAAGTAAAAAATCAGCAGATCATAATTATTATGAGAACAAAATATGAGTTTGACTTACTAATTTTGACTTACTAACAGTCAGCAGTTATAGCTAGTATGTGTTGTATATTCATCATTATTCTTAAAGAATGTTATTTTGTAAAGCTTGCTCAATATGATAATATTGTATAATTTCATGCATTTTTTTACAATTTACAAAAGCACAAAAAGACTTTACTTTTAAACAGTTGAACAGACAGGTCACATCAAACTTAGGTACAGTACCTAAAACATCATCAACATCTACAAAGTAGTAGATATAAAGTCCTCCAGAAATGGCTAAAGTCAGAAATAGAAGACTGAAAGCTAAACTTGATTTAGAAGTTGTTTTTGATGGTTCTTTTGTGTTTTCCTTCCCTTTCTTCTTCTTCCCTTTGCTTTTAGTTTCCAAATGCTTCTGATCACCTGTAAGTAAAAATGAAAAATGTATTTCTAAAAAAGTATAAGGATCACAACGTGTGAGCTAGATTTGATCCTTTAATACAAATCACAAATAATTCATGACAAAACAAGTGTTATATGTTGTATTTAAAACATTTGGTAAATTAATACATCATATTTTACTATATTTTTATCATTTAACATGTTCAAGAAAAAATGATAAGTGTGAATGATGTTTTTCTTTATCTTATTTCTAGGTATTTTTCTGCTTATTTGAAAAAATATATTCCTAATTTAATAATAAATACTACCAATTTTTGATAAAATGAGCATGGATTACTTGCTGTAACAAGTATATTTTTCTGGGGGTGAAAGGGTAGTAGGCCTATATGTAGCTTTTTTGTTGTAATGTTTGACATATATGTATAACGTACGCTGTGTTAGTTGTGATGGTATAAATTCAGGTAGCATAGTCTATAGCTGTCATCACCTTTGATGCCATGTGTTGAGTTGTGGCTCACGCATTAACAGTAAGCTATTCAGGGTGGACCATTTCTCATGTCTGTATTTAGTTAGAAGCTATCTGGGCTTATATAACATGTGCTCTGTTAGTGTGGTTCGTGTAGCCAGAGGCCGTTTAGATAAACATGTTGTCATTGTCCTTTTAAGATAAGTCCTGGTAATCTAAAATAGGTTTTGGGCTGAAAACAAATTTTGATTCTTGACAAATCTTAAAAGTCAAAATTAGAGGTTTTCAAATTTTGAAACTTCTGTCGAAAAATTGCTTTTTTTAAGTTTAGGGGACAGCTTAGTTTCAACATATTTTATTGACCAATTGAAGTATTACAGGATTGTAATACACAGATACATAGACTTCGATTGTATAAAAAGGAAGTGAGTGATGTTTGCGGAGTCATGGTGTGAATTCTATATGAATAGGCAGTGAGTGTTAATCTCGTTGGCAGAGCTAGAAAATGTTATAAAACAAATGTTTATATGTGGTATTATAATATTGTTAGGTACCATAAGGCCTACTGTTGTTGCAATGTATCAAAAACAAGATATGTGCGCACCATATTGTCTCAGAAAACACAATTTGACGACCCAATGCCAGCCGAATGCTGCTCTGTGGCAGCATTTGACCGATGTCAAGCCCTTGCCATTATGTTTTATGTCCACCCCTTGCCAGGATGTTTGATGTCAATGTGACAATGATACTGCACACATAACAAGTAGATGTCATGGATATGGGAGAATATGTAATAAGCCCTAAATATACTGTATGTATACCATAAAATTAGGACAGAATAGCGCCATGACTTACATATCAGCGTCGTAAATAAAGTGTACAACGCCAATGTGTCAGACATGGCAATCACTTCCAAAAGTGGTGATTATGGGTCTACCCAGCGGACACGAGGCCTTGGCTTTTTGAGCCACACAAAAGCACACACTCACCACAGCACACTTATTAAAGATTAAGGTACACCAAAAAGTGTGCACCTGGATTCATTTTGATACTGACACACGTGGAGATAAAAAAGATTAATATCACGGTCACTGAGAGGTTAAACTACTGGTAAACTATACAAATTATATTAGTGCAAGTAGAGCCTTGTCAATCTGCGGCGCGTGTATCAGTGTATTGCGGCCCAATTTGTGCTTTCGCTATACATTACAGCCCACATATTCAAATATTGTGTTGTGGTTCCTGAAGTTCGTTTTGCCCAAGATTTCTGAGTTCAAATGGGCTGATTGTCATTGAGATCGTTTTTCTTATCCTCAGTCAAAAATGTATTGGAAACATTTTCATAGCACATCGAAAAACGAGCGGTGGATGAACAGATGTAGGTGAAATGCTGAAGATTCTAATAGACCTATAAATGGCCTCATAAATCGTGTGTGAATTTTACACATTACCATCTTTTAATTTTGTGTGGGTACAAGCTGTGGCCATTACTTCAGTTTCAGTGATGGTTAGGGCTACCGCTGGCGCTATATATTTAGAGGCTAGGTGGAGGGCAAAACGATGTGACCAATGCGTTTCCTTGATATGATTAAGGAATATTCCTTGATGTGATTAACTGGGCATAGGCTGCATATTCAGCAGTTTTATCTTAATCTTTTGGCATTTACAGGTGCAAAACTGTCCCAACAGAGAATAGGTTTACAGATATAGGGCAATAGGCCTATCGTATTGGGCCTATACCACACCAATATACAAAATGTAAGGAAGGCCGCTTAACCCTTTAAGTCCTCACGATGCATTAAAGCATCATTTTACATCCCCGAAAACAGACTTAATTTTCCTACAACAAAGGGTTTTAGAACGGAAATTTCCATGCAACTTGTTTACCAATACATGGCAATTTTCTTCAATTTTTCACCCACTTCAAATCATCTTCATTCACTACAAGTCGGGAATTGCGACAGCAATTCGCGGCTTGTAGTGGATGAAGATGACAGTGGTAAACTCAGGCTTGAAAGGGTTAATATGGGACAGCTTCTCTCAGTTTTTTTCAAGAAGACAATATGAGGATTAAAAACTTTTTCTGCTTCTTTGTGTGACAGAGTATAACTTCCACATGGAAGGTGATTACTCTGGGTGAAGGTGTGTGCTTGCAATTTTAGCTGGAAATAAAAATCACCCAGAAATAAAATACTGTTCACATGTCATATCTGTTGACAAAAGTGTCCCATATCAGGCCTACCAACAGCTTATCACAAAAACAACTGTTTTTTTAGAAAAGTGCCAAAAGTATATTAAAATCTGTAGTCATTCCGTGTCCTTGATCTCTATTTTCATGCTCTACTGTATATATACTGGATAGCTCGTCTCCAACTGCAGCTGGTTTTCAGCGGTGTCCCATAGTACCTGCTGTCCTATATTAGCAGTCCTATTCCTATCCTTCCTTACTAGAATTATAAATATGTATTGGGGCAATATATTAGACCCCTACCTCAATATATCAGGGCATTCACTGGCTATAAAACTGTCTATAGAATTTATCAAACTTCAAAAAGAAAAGAAAAAAAGTTTTTTTTATTCCTGATACATGTAGGACAGCATCGAAAATAAATGTCATCAGAAAAAAAATTTAATATAGCTATTAGCTAGGTGAAGTAAATTCTAAAAAAATTTGTTTTTAACTTCTTTTTAAAAATATTTACAGTTACTTTGCTGCTTTGATATCATGTGGAAGTTTATTCCACAGGAATAGTAAAGGGAAAACTGGTGGATGCTTGCCTCTTCTATCTAGGAATCTCGCGAAGGGAAGGGAGACATGGAGGGGTTGAGCTTAACCAGGGGTCTGGCAGGAAGAATGGTTGCCAACTGGTAGCTTCGTCACTATGGAGCGTGAACAGATTTTGTACGGAAGCTCATTAGAGTAATGTTGAGCCCTGCTCGGCAGGCCTCCACAGGCAGCTAGACTACAGAAGTATCCTGGAGCAAGCCGATCAATGTATGTAGACTATGTATTTACTATTATCTAGGCCTAGGCCATACAAGGTTATAGACATTATTTCTAATTCTAACCTTAGTTACATTCAGGACATTGTGACTAATCAATGATAAGGTTGGTAGGGGAGATCGGGGCACTTAGAAACAGGTATACAATTAAAATTTTTGAATTCATCGAAACTTTAGGGTGATGAGACCACACTGTGCAGTCATACTCATCGTTAGCAGTCGTTGTTATTCTACTCTCAACTAGGGCCCGGGGCCATCTTATAAACTGAGAACTACATGTACTTTCGAACCGATACTTTACTACGCCATCAGTTCCAATTTGTGTGGCCTGGGGCCATCCAAATTAAGATTACTTAAAGCTTTAATAAATCATGCTTAGATGGCCCCAGGCCACACAACTGATACTTAGATGGCCCCAGGCCACACACTTCAAAATATGGCCCTAGGCCACACACTTTAATTAGATGGCCCCAGGCCAGAGTACATTATCAGTTGATGCCCCCCAGGCCACATACTTCACATACTTCAGATAGATGGCCCCAGGCCACACACTATCAGTTGATGGCCCCAGGCCACACACTTGGTGTTATCTGTGCCTACTTAATGTACATGTATATGTGGCCTGGGGTCATCCATTTGAAGTGTGTGGCCTGGAGCCATCAACTAGAAGGTGTGTGTCTTGGGGCCATCTATTTAAAGTGTGTGGCCTGGGGACATCAACTGAAACTATGTGGTCTGGGAGCATATCTAATAAAGTGTGGCTAGGGCCATCAACTGAAAGTGTATGACCTGGGGCCATCAACTAAAAATGTGTGGCCTGTGGCTATCTATTTAAAGTATGTGGCCTAGGGCCATCTACTCAAAGTGTGTAGTCTGGGGCATATCTACTTAAAGTGTGTGGCCTGGGGCCATCAACTGAAAATGTGTGGCCTAGGGCCATCAACCTAAAGTGTGTGGCCTGGGGCCATTAACCTAAAGTGTGTGGCCTGGGGCCATCAACCTAAAGTGTGTGGCATGGGGCCATCAACCTAAAGTGTGTGCAGGGCTGGAAATAAGAGCGTTCCGTTTGTCCCGGACAACTAAAGCACAAAAGGACAACCCACATTTCTCTGATGATTGTCCGTCCGAACAACTGCCGTTTTTCATCCAACAGTTCAGAGTTGCAATGACAGTCACTGACTGTGAGCTGTAACCAGGTCCAGGCGGACCGTCGATTGTAGTACCTCCAGTGGGTACTTTGATCGACGTACGGTTGCTACCTCAGTACGTCAATGCAAGTACCGTCATCCATAAGCCAGATCATTTGGCCTTTTCATGGGTGCCCCCTGAGAAATCTAATAAACAGTTTGTGTAAGGTCTCCCGATTGCCTGACACTGGTGATTCCTTTCTTCTGATGTCACAGCTTATGCTGGAAATATATTAACGTCCCACAGGCAAGTTAATAAATTAGTAAACTTTTTCCAAAGAATGCCAATACTATCTGGAGGCTTTTCACACATGGTACACTAGTAAAATAAGCATGGGGGACACAAAAATCTGGGCAATAACGAAAGGTGAATATATTAGGAACATTTTGAATATACATTATTGAACTTTCTATGGCATAATTAATAGAAATAATATAATTTTGAGCACGTGTACCCCCTCTGCATTTTTCAGCCACATGTGTAGTACGTCCATTAAAGTACGATTGGGTACTTTGATTGACGTACCTTGCTGGAGTACTTTGATTGCAGTACAATGTGGTACTTCAATTGAAGTACTGTGATTTAGTGTGACCATTATCAACTAAAAATACATTTTTATCATTAATATGCCATAGATTCCAATGCAAATCAAGTCCAATACTTGCTTTAGACCTTACACTAAATGTTGACAATGACTGATCTTACCCCCTAAACAAAGCTGTGTCTTTAGTCACAAAATAAGGCACTACCACGTGTTGAGTTGTTCTGTGGAACACAAATGACGTCACCCACCTTCTGGAGAACAACTCCTATGATTGGATGGGTTTAACCAATGGGAAAGCCTATTACAATCATACTGGAAGCTATTTAAATATCAGTGGAAGTACTTGCATTGACGTACCAAGGTACTACGATCGAAGGACGTACGTCGATCGTAGTACTCAAAAGCGGGTACTACAATCGACGGTCCGCATTGACCTGGTAACTACTACTAGCCTATGCCTAACCGAATGTTGACTATTATTTTTTTGACTGTCAAACATAGTTAATAATTATTGTGGTCATGATCAAAATTATAGTTCAACTTTTGTCCTCATTTTTGGGCGGACAACTTAAAATTGTGGCGCACAACCAAAATATATTCATGTTGGTTGTCTGCTGGACAACCAACATTTTGAACCTTATTTCCAGCTCTGGTGTGGCCTGGGGCCATCAACTGAAAGTGTGTGGCCTGTGGCCATCAACCTGGGTGTGTGGCCTGGGGCCATCAACATAAAGTGTGTGGCCTGAGGCCATCAACCTAAAGTGTGTGGCCTGGGGCCATCAACTAAAAGTGTGTGGCCTGGGGCCATCGCATCAACCTAAAGTGTGTGGCCTGGCCCTGGGGCCATCAAGGCATCTACCTAAAATGTGAGTGGCTGCAAGCCGCATATACTAAGTTAAGTATATGGCCTGTGTCCACCTATTTAAATTGTGTGCCTGGGGCCATCCACGTATCAAGTGTGTGGCCTGGGGCCATCCACGACCACGTATCAGGTGTCAGGACTAGACACTAACTGATTTGACCTTCTTGCCCGAAGGGCAAGACATTTTTTGGGTACTTGCCCCTCAAATTTATCACTTGCCCGACTTGCCACTGACATGCGTTGTCTGTTGTGACAGTTGCTGAAATTTAAAATGCTGCAAATTGAAGCTATTGCCCAGGGGCCAATGTTTGTAATTCTTCACTTGCACCCACCTTAAATCGGTTACCCCGGGAAATCGAGCAACCGTTAGTGCCGAGCCCTGGGTGTGTGGCTATGGGGCCATCTATTTAAAGAATGTTATCTAATTTAAGCGATATACACACAACACTTGTAATTACATTTATATAACGCCGCCCCAACGTTGGTCCAACATTGTATAAATGTTTACCTGTTTACTGGGAACTATGACTGCCTGTCGCCCTGTGCAGGTTGTGGCAAGAATGACACGATCTTGGCTTGAATCTCGGCTTGACAAGGATACTACTACCAGCGAAATTTTCCCTCCTGAATACCAAGTCTTACGTAGAGATCGAAATTCAAAAGCCTGTGGAGGAGGAGTCTTTATTGCTGTCAAAAAACATTATGACCCTACCCTCCTCCCTGATTTACAAACTAACTGCGAAATTTTATGAGCTAAAGTTCAGATATCGGCATCAAAATCATTAACCCCCGGTTGTTTTTATAGACCTCCTGACTACAAAATTAGTACGTCAGAAGAACTTGTGAAATCTTTAGACCTGATGCCAAAAAATTCAAATCAGACCATTGTCCTGGGAGGTGATTTCAACCTACCTGGAATTGACTGGGACAATGGGGTAGTAAATCCTAAATCGGCAAACAAATCACAATGCGAGCTGTTTTTGTCAAGCCTAGATACACATGCCTTGGCCCAAATTCATAAAGAACCTACTAGAGAAGAAAATATTTTGGACCTCTTGATCACAAATAAACCTGGTTTAATTAAATCTTCTCATAGTGTACCTGGAATCTCGGATCACTGTGCTGTGGTGACCGAACTGGATATTGACCCGCCCTACCGCCGTACAAAACCCCACCCAGTGCGTCGGTTAGAAAATGCTAATTGGGAAGCTATCAGGCAACAAATTAGGAGCTGCTGGACCTCCTTTTCAAAAAATAGTCCCAGCCGTTCTGTTAATGAAAATTGGTTGAAACTAAAATCCATCCTAAATCAATGCCTGGACAAATTTATACCAACCAAAATGACTTCCCCTCGGGAAAATCTACCTTGGCTATCCAAATCACTTCTCGCATCTATTCAGAACAAGACTACATAAGTCCAGGAGCTCCCGCTCCGAATTAGAATTTGATTTAAGCAATTTTGTATAGTGTTATTAATGTAGTCCTAGTCTAGGTAAAAAATCAAGATGCAAGACAACTAGGTCTAAGAAGCCCAGTCTAAGAGTAAGATAAGAACTAGACAGTCTGTCAGAGATTGCAAACCTCCATTGAAATTAATGATCCTAATCAGTATCCCAGTAATGGTCTACCTATCTGGCATGGTTTACCCGATATCAGGCCAATCGAGTTAACTAATAGCTGAATTACGGTCATTTTAAATTCGATATAAATTAGTTAAAAACTTAGGGTGCATCCTCCCCCGAAACCTCAAATTTTGTTTAATAGTAATGGACTAACATCTAACACAGTTTGCAAAATATTGGGCATGTGAAAGTAAATAATGGCCGATAGAGGGCCATTTTGAATTTGATCAAGTCAAAATTTTCCAAGATGCATCCTCAGCTGAAATCTCACATTTCATTCTATAGTAATGGTCTAGCCATCTAGCACGGTTTACCAAATATCGCCCATGTGAAAGTGAATAATGGCCGATAGGAGGCCATTTTGAATTTGATCAAGTCAAAATTTTTCAAGATGCATCATCTCCTGAAATCTCACATTTTGTTTTATAGTGATGGTCTAGCCATCTAGTACGGTTACTAAAGACCGGCTATGCGAAAGTAAATAATGGCCGATAGGCGGCCATTTTGAATTTGATCGAGTCAATTTTTTTCAAGATGCATCCTCTCTTGTAATCTCACATTTTGTTTTATAGTAATGGTCCAGCTATCTAACACGGTTTACCAAATATCAGCAATGTGAAAGTAAATAGTGGCCGATAGGCGGCCATCTTGAATTCGATTGAGTCGAAAGTTTTTTAAAGGCATCCTCTCTCTAAACGTCACATTTTGTTTTATAGTAATGGTCTAGCTATCTAGCACGGTTTACCTGATATCAGGCCTATCGAGGTAAATAATGCTGATTGTCGGCCATTTTGGATTCGTAAGTTAAAAATTTTCAGGGTGCATCCTCCCCCGAAAACTCACACTTTGTTTTATAGTAATCAGGTAATGGTCTAGCCATCTAGCACGGTTTACCAAATATCAGCCATGTGAAAATGAATAATGGCCGAAAAGGCGGCCATTTTAAATTTGATCAAGTCAATTTTTTTCAAGATGCATCCTCATCTGAAATCTCACATTTCGTTTTACAGTAATGGTCTAGCCATCTAGCACGGTTTACCAAATAACGGCCATGTGAAAGTGAATAATGGCCGATAAGCGGCCATTTTGAATTTTATCGAGTCTAATTTTTTCAAGATGCATCCTCTCCTGAAATCACACATTTTGTTTTATAGCAATGGTCTAGCCATCTAGCACGGTTTACCAAATAACGGCCATGTGAAAGTGAATAATGGCCGATAAGCGGCCATTTTGAATTTTATCGAGTCGATTTTTTTCAAGATGCATCCTCTCCTGAAATCACACATTTTGTTTTATAGTAATGGTCTAGCCATCTAGCACGGTTTACCAAATAACGGACATGTGAAAGTGAATAATGGCCGATAAGCGGCCATTTTAAATTTTATCAAGTCGAATTTTTTCAAGATGCATCCTCTCCTGAAATCACACATTTTGTTTTATAGTAATGGTCTAGCCATCTAGCACGGTTTACCAAATAACGGCCATGTGAAAGTGAATAATGGCCGATTGGCGGCCATTTTGAACTTTGACAAAATGATTTTTTTCAAAATACATCCTCTCCTGAAGCCTTACAATTTGTTTTATAGTAATGGTGTAGATATCTTGAGCGGTTTTCATGATATTCCACAATATCAGGCCTGTCGAGGTGAATAATGGCTGATAGGCGGCCATTTTGAATTTTATCAACTTCAAATTTTTCAGGATGCATCCTCTCCTGAAACCTTACAATTTATTTCATATTAATGGTGTAGCTATCTTGAGCGGTTTTCATGATATTCCGCAATATCAGGCCTGTCGAGGTGAATAATGGCCGATAGGCGGCCATTTTTAATTTTATCGACTTGAAATTTTTCAAGATGCATCCTCTCCTGAAACCTCACAATTTGTTTTATAGTAATGGTGTAGCTATCTTGAGCGGTTTTCATGATATTCCGCAAAATCTTTCAGTCGGATTTACCGATGTTATAAATTAGGTCAAAGTGCTGGGTCAACTTTAAGGTCAAGGTCCAAAAACCTGAAAAGGCACAACTAGGGACCTTAGAGAACATGTATGTGCAATATGACTGTCATCGGCCCAGTACTTTTCGAGATCTGCTCCGGAAACGAAGTGCGCGTCAAAACGTCTAAATAGGTCATAGTTCTGAACCAGAAGTAGGTCAAAGTTAAAATACCCCAAAAGGCACAACTAGACCCCCCAGGGGTGTTGTGTGTAAAATTTGAAGACAATCGGACAAGTACTTTCAGAGATATGCTCCGGAAACGAATTGTTTACGGACGGCCCAACGGCCCAACGGCCCAACGCCGTCACATCATCATTTTCTCCTCTGCAACCTTGCGTATTGAATTCAGATTAAAAATATTTTAGCCCGTCCATTAGCCACCTGGAAGTAACCCACATACCAAAAATTGTTATCCTAGCTTATTTTCTCACAAAGTTATAGGCAAAAGAAGAGGCCAAAAAAAACGGAGGTAGAATCCATAGCTCCCTTCGCTCACCTACGGTGACGGCGGGAGCTAAAAAAGCATCCCTATATAGTAAAGCCAAGCGTATGAATAAAGCTGACCTTTGGGCAAAGTACAAATTATGTAAACGGCAGACCCAGCGTGCCATCAGGTCTGCCAGGTGGTCTTTTTTGAAAAACAAACTTTCTGAATCTTTAGAACAAAAAAATTCAAAACCACTCTGGCGTTATATCAAATCAAAACGTCAGGATGGAAATGGTGTCTCTCCTTTGAAGGTAAACGGCCAGCTGCATTCAGATAGCAGACGTAAGGCCGAAATATTAAACAACCAATTTTGCTCAGTTTTTACCTCGGAAGACACCTCAAATATACCTAAACTACCCGGACCACCGAATACTGAAATACCTTAATTTGAAATTACTGTTCAAGGTGTAAATAAATTACTCGAGGGTTTAAACGGCAGGAAGGCACCCGGACCAGACGAGCTCCCGAATCTGATTCTGAAGAATGCTGCCAACGAAATATCTCCCTTTCTTAGAATTATTTTTGACCAATCTCTACAGACGGGCAAATTACCAGATGACTGGGTAGAGGCTAATGTTGCCCCAGTCTTCAAAAAAGGGGATCGGCACTCTCCGGCAAACTACAGGCCTCACATGTGTTTGTGCCAAATTACTCGAACACATCATTTGTAAACAAATTATGTCTCATTTTTTGAAAAACAAAATTTTAACACCTGTACAACATGTCTTTCGATCTAAACACTCATGCGAAAGCCAGCTTTTGATTACAACAGAACGGATGAATTTATTTAAAATTTTGAAGGCAAGACACAAACAGATGTTGTTGTCTTAGATTTTAGTAAGGCCTTTGACGTTGTCCACCACCAACGCCTCTTACACAAACTCGACCACTACGGAATTCGGGGAACAACTCTTAATTGGATTCAAAATTTCCTGACCAATAGAACCCAAAAAGTAGTAGTTGATGGCAGCTCTTCAGAATCAGCCCGTGTAAAGCCCGGTGTGCCCCAGGGTACTGTTCTCGGACCCCTACTTTTTCTGACCTACATTAATGACCTCCCTTCCACGGTCTCGTCACAGGTTCGTCTTTTTGCAGATGACTGTTTTCTGCATCGCCCGATAAAATGTCGGGCGGATCAGGAGAAACTGCAGAGAGACCTATCTGCGTTACAGGCCTGGCAGATTGATGGGGGATGTGCTTCAACCCCTCTAAATGCTCGGTCCTGAGGGTGTCCAGGCCAAAATAAAAAAACCTGGAATTCCAGTACACCCTGAAAGGTGAAACATTAAAAAATGTTTCATCAACACCCTATCTTGGTGTTTGCCTTAGCGAGACTCTGGAATGGGAGGCCCACATTAACAAAATTACCAGTGAAGTGAATTCCACCCTGGGTTTCCTTCGGAGGAACCTGAAGGCATGTCCCCCTAAATTAAGGGAGACTGCCTATTTCTCCCTGGTCAGATCATCCTTAGAATATTCTTCAGCAGTTTGAGACCCCTTTAGACTAAAAGACATTGATAAATTAGAAAAAATTCAAAGAGCAGCAGCAAGATTTGTCACCCAAAATTATAGACAAACAGCCAGTGTGACATCTCTCATTCAGAACCTGGGCTGGACTGACTTGAAATGAAATGAAATGAATTGGGCTTTAGGCCACTTTTGTGCACATATAGGCTAAACTGGGCCAGGAGAACCTCCTGAGGATAGTGAGATGAATGAGATGACACTGTCCTCCAGACACAGGATTCGAAATTCGAGCCCTGGCGGTCTGAGGCCGAGCACGCTACCTCTCGGTCACGGAGGCTCCCCACAATACTGACTTTCACACGTGGATGGGGAAAAAACATTTTTGTTTCTTTCAAACCATCGAGACCGGGAACCGAACCCCGAACTCTGGCGTGAAAGGCAGCGGTGCTAACCACTACCCTAGGGCCCCTGCCCTGGACTGACTTGAAAACAAGACAAAAAAATTCTAGACTTTTATGTATGTTCAAAATTTTAAATGAGCTAGTCGAAATTCCTATCAATGACCCTTTAATCCCAGCAGATAGAAGAACACGTGGTGGGCACAATCAGGCCTATAAGCACATCAGAGCTAACACCACACTGGGACAAAATTCTTTTTGGCATCGAACTATCCCTGATTGGAATTCTCTTCCGGCAGCTGCCATAGAATCAAAAACTGTGGCAGCATTCAAGAGTCAGCTGGTCGACTAGATCTGCCAGCCTCTTTTTCCCCCTCCAGCCTGATACTCCACAATGGAGGGCTGCTGGAGTATTCATTCCAAGTTCTAAGACTAAGAGGGGGTGGTAACATGATCTGTTGCAATTTGCATGAAGACATGCATAGTCCCAAGCGCAGAAATAAATGGTCCTGGGCCCTGGTTAAGAGTATGCAGTTGACAACAGCTGCTACTCGCAGAGCACTCATGGACTAGCCTACTCACAGTGGTAACCGGACGACTCGGACCCTATACCAACTCGGACACTAGACCAACTCGGAAACTACCAACTCGGACACTACGCCAGACCAACTCGGACCCTATACCAACTCGGACCCCATCATTATAACCAACTCGGACACTACTCGGACCCAGCTGATAGGCTCTATAGTCTATGTAGACTATAGGCAGGTAGTTAGGTAAAATTAAACAACTCATAAAATAAAGTCAAACACAGATACTATAGTCTAGATCATTTCATCAGTATATTTCATAAATCATTTCATCAGTATATTTTATAAATCATTTTCACATTTTTAATTAAATATTGTCCATGTACATTGTCATTGTCTACACTGTCTACATTTGAGGTCCATTAACACGGGAGCATGCTCTTAACAGGCTTGTGGCATCCCTTTCTCTGGCAGCAAACTCTCCCCTGTAGCGGAAGATTCTGCCTTGCAGGTTCGCATATCTGCGTCTGTGGTCTTGTCTGATTCTACCCTCGGACACCAGTTTTACCTGGATATTCACAAGGCAAGCTTCATCATGCAGAAGGCTGATGAGGTGGTAGATGCAAGAGAAAAAAATGTGATATATTTTTTGTTTTGTGGTTGTCATTGTTATTTATTAGAAGATAATATATAACAACAAATATAAACATACTAGTTATTAAATAAGGATATAAATCTCGTCTTTAGCATGGGGAGGGTTTATTGTGCTTTCCAGTATATCACACCTCACTAGTGGACAGGACATGTCATCACTCTGTTGAGTTGTTACTCTGCTATCGATGTTAATCGCGTTTAGGTGGTGTTATATCCACTGTTGAAGCTAATTGCGTTTTACATGGTGTTTTATCTACTGTTGGAGCTAATTACGTTTTACATGGTGTTTTGTCTACTGTTGAAGCTAATTACGTTTTACATGGTGTTTTGTCTACTGTTAAAGCTAATTGCGTTTTATATGGCGTTTTATCAACTGTTGTAGTTAATTGCATTTTATACCATGTTTAACCCTTTAACCGTCGGTGCTGATTTTATTCGGTTTTTCACTTAATTATTATCACATTCATTGCTGCCTTTTAATAATTTGGCGGGTAAAGGGTTAATAAAGATGACTTTTTAAATAGAAACTCTACCACGCATATTTTAGCTAATATTTTTAATGTATATACTGTGATATTTTTTATCTGTGATACGTTCGTATGTAGTATGTAATATACATGTTTTCCTCACATTGGAAATCATGAGTCCTGTAATTAAGCATACGTTTGCTCCTGGGACAAGGAAATATAAAATACTATTTATCAAAATAGAAAAGAACAAGACAATACAAGCAGCATGACCAGTGACAATATTTTTTATTAATTATCAAAACCAGAAAAAATAAAACAACATGGCGGTGACTAAGAGCAATCTCAACCCTAAGGTCCGAAAAAACGCTCATAACTTTTTAATGACTGTGCGGAAATGTATCAGTAACATCAAATATTACATCAAAACACCACACACATTCCTTTTCATTGACATTTCGCGAACATTAGTGGAGCGAATTAATCAAAGATTCGCAACTCATCAAAGCCGTTGACATTTCACGAGCGGCTCTCGCTGACAGGTCTGAATTAACAATCAACTCACATGAATCCTCATCACAACACCTGAGGTGCAAGGGGTGGAGCGGGTGAGTTCACCAAAGACTCGCAACTCATCAAAGCTGTTGGCATTTCACGAGCGGCTCTAGCTGTGAGTTCACAGTTAGACCTCTGGATATATTTTAATATTTGTTCTTGAATATGGGCCGTATTGTTAAAAGATATTTTTGTTAAATAACTGATATTGCTAAAAAATTAATCACATTAATTTTAATCGTAGGGTCTTTTGGCTAAAAGATATTTTTTGTGTTAATACTAGGCAGTGCATGGTTGCTTGTTTGGATTGACGCGACAGACATTTTTAACTTTCTGTGCTTTAAAAATCATTTTAATTGAAAATGCAATTAAAATACATTTATATTTATTCTTTGTAGGGTCCGAGTTGGTTTTAGACGTGTCGGACCCTATGCCAGCTCGGACACTATTCTACCATTACCAAGTCGGACACTGCCGTGAACCAACTCGGACACTGTTTGTAGCAGGGTCCGAGTTGGTTAGGGTCCGAGTTGACCCGGAACCGTACCATGGGGTTTGTGAGCGATAATATCAGATAGTGTGAATTAAGCACCGGCCGAATGACTGACAGTTAGACATACCGGTAGTTTTTTTATCGACATTTCGCTTTCGTGCCATATTTGCGTCACAGAAAAGACGATATGATAAATATTGTTGTCACGATTTTTTTGAACAGGTGTTGAAATGGTTTATTATATTGGCGTTTTACTTCTAAAAACTTAAAAACGTCAAGCAGATTTGTTATCAACATATCCAGATATCAGTCAACGTGTAATTAGGCCATGTCATAGGTCGTCTATATATAGCTCATGGAAAAGGCCGACACCGAGCAGGTCTGAGGTAGACTATTTCCCAGGGGCGCGTTTTTGGTATATATTTTTCCAGATTTCTCGTGACCTAATTTCTGCCGCTTACGAAAATGGGTATCAGGACGCTTCGGCCCTTTGCCAACTCGGCCCCCACCAACTTGGCCCCCTTACAGTATACCAACCAAAATATATGCTGTCTGTTCGAAATATTATATATAGGCTACTATATTTAGTGAATCCTCGTGCTACAAACATAATACGATCGATTTTAATATAGGCCTATTAATAATATCTTGTCCCTGAATCTTGAAGTCCCGGCCAGTTGATTGTATTAATATACATTAGGCCTAGAGTCTATGTGGATATAAATATAGGAAATTCTTATTTATTATTTTATTGTTCTTACTAGTTATAATGTGTTAGTATACGACAAAATCACATTTACTTTAAAATGTTATAATCGGCACGTCCAATAGATAAGCGGTGTCATGCAAAATGTGCTTTAATCGTGTTGAAGTGTTGCCGCTAATTGTCTCACCGTTACGCCTGTGTCAACACACCCTTGTCACGCCAACAACACGAAAGACACACCTGTCAACGGCTTGGCTAGCTAATTATCTTCGACTGCAAGTGTACATTTCGTTTTTAGTTTTGTCAATTTATCTGATTATTACTAAGGGCTTATATATATACACAAAGATATAATGTTAGTGGAGACATGGTGCTAACTTGCACTGATACGAAGTACAGCTATGTTAAATGACCACCTCTGGATTAAGAGGCATGATATGTACCGAAAGGAAGTTCATTTTTTTTTATTGAAGACACATTGAAAATCAATTTCGTTGGGCCAGCGTCGTAGACGATGGGCCAACGTCAGCCCAACATTGGGCCAACGCCTCGTGTTTGCTGGGAACATACATGCATAATAACATGCATACAAGATGTGCTAGAAGTCTAAAACTCAAATACATAGCCTATTTATTCATTGAATAAAATATAACATTGATAATTTATACTGAATGCTTGTTTGTGATTTATTACTATTGACATTCAAATTGTCATTAAATATAGGCCTACGTTTTTATCTATAGTCATGATAGTCGGATTCACATTTAGGGCCTACCGTGGTGAAAAAAAATCGCCAATTTCTTAGTCAATCCCTAACCAATTGTCATGAAATTTTACAAGCATTATTTTCCATTCACTGAAAATTTCATTAAAAAATTGTGTCGGTTATTGTTTAAAAGTTAGTATATTTACCATGTGATAGCAAAATAAGAATGTCGCCCTCTATAAGCCGATTAGCTTTGACACAGAATCTCACTACTTGTCAATTGGTCTAACTTCTAAAATACTTAAAAATACATAAGCAGGGTAGGCCTAATCGCGACGTCAATTGAATGGAAAACGGTGGATGTAAAAATTTATGAAAACTGGTTACGAATTGACTGAGGATTGAAAACTGGTTGAGAATTGACTGAGAAATGCGCGAAATTAATTCACCCTGGCTGATGAATATATTATCGTAGGAAGGGGCCGAGTTGGCAAACCAATGGGGGCCGAGTTGGTAAACCTTAGGGGGGGGGCGAGTTGGTAAGGGGGCCGAGTTAGTAAGGGGGCCGAGTTGGAAAAGGGCCGAAGCGTCTGGCATTCACGAAAATGAACCAGCAATACGTAGCTCTCAGATGGCACGCCAGGATAGCGTAACACTATAGAAGGGAGAGCATTAGCGGTGGCGAGGCAGAGCCTTAATGAGTCCGCGGTCGGCCACCAGCTGGCGCCACGGAAGGCAATCACAAGCAACAGCAATTTATCGTAAAAAGTACGATGGCTGGTACGTAGCCTACGCCGTTAAGACTATAATAAACCCATTGCCATCGGCATTGATAGATCTGTCTCCTACTACCTTAACTATTTTATTATTTTGTGATGTTAGACTGAATGTTAAACTTACTAAATCAATGCATCTAACTTGTTAGTAATTTTAAATTACTAGGTCGATATAATGAGATAATGGCGTGCCGTGGTATTGTAAAAATGTAAACTGTGCACTAACGTTATTAAGCTATGCACTCATAATGACTCTATGGTAGGTCTAATTGCATAAGTGGCGATTTTCTAACTTATTTATACATAGTGGCCCCCAGTGGCACCAAAGAGCACGTAATAAGTACTGGTAGTATATCTGACACTTATATTCCGCATAGTCACATATATAGGGCCTATAGTGACTCCCAGTGGCACGGCAGGACATCAACTTAAGGTTTACATGCATAAGTGGCAATTATCTAACTCTTTTATATAGCATAGTGGCTCTCAGTGGCACCACAGAGCATTTCGTAATATAGAGACGAAATTCCTGATTTCTAATTATTGACAACCATGTCAAAAATAAGAAATACGAGAATATCGTAACTAGGTCTATATCTAGCCTAACTGGGAAATGCGCAGCAGAAAAATTTAAAAACTTTTGCAGTTTTAGTCTATGGACATGTGTACGTCATATGGTCATATTAAGAAGCCAAAATAAAGTCACCCATTTTTTTAGGGTGTGACCATACCCCGAAAAAGACTAGAAACCCCGAAAAAGACCAGAAAAAGATTTTATTTTCAACCGAATTATGTTTATATGTTACTATAATCCTATTGTATATATTAGTATGTGTTACAAACATGTATTTGCAAGTATATTTTATGTAAATTATCGTAATAGAGCCTACAGTAGCCTAGTTTGTGGTGTTCCTGATTTACTGTCATTTGCCACTGATGCGCCACCTGGTGAACTCAAAACACGATACATGAATGCACCCATTAGCATTGTTGGTTCAAGGTTGGGCCAGCGTCGTAGACGGTGGACCAACATTAAACCAGCAATGGGTGAATGTCTCGTGTTTGCTGGGCTACTTGTAGGCTAATTCTTGATTAATGTAGGCCCTATTTATTTCGTGATTGGTCATATTGTATGTGTAGATCTATTATAAATCAAGTACTAAAGCAAACACAAATATCAGATGTTATACTGGTACCTTTATTCTTACATTCAGTTATTGGTAACAACATTATAGCATGAATAAACAATTGAATAAACAATACTTTTCAAAAGGTAGGCTTATTCAAGTTTGAATCTTGGTGACTGTGCATATAGGCCTATAAATATATGATACATATTATTCTTCTATACAGATTAATATTGTTTATGTAATATATAATATAGGCCCCTACATTTCTAACGTTATTAGCAGTTGCATCTGCTATAAAAATTGAATTAAATCAATGTAGCCCATTATAGCGTCAACTAGCGTCAAAGTCTTTGTTTTTTTGTTCACAGAGGTAGTGCGTGCATTGATTTTCCTCTTAGTTTGTTTTTTCTTATTGAATTGTGTTCCGTGGAACTGAATAATAATCACCCGAAAATACCCCCTATTATATACCCCATCCTTAAGAAGGGGGATTTCACAGCGGCAACGATGATAGAAGATAATATCGAACAACATAACGTGGGAAAACACCTCACCTCCCAGTAAACAAGAGACGCCAGCCCATAGTTGGTTTACTGTTGGGCCAACGTTGTCGCCGGTGTGCCAACAGTAAAGCAACGCTGGGCCAATAAGATGACAACTCACCTGAGGCGGGAACACACTCAGTAAGGTTGGGCGATGACATGTAGCTTTTGTCAAGTGCACAAGAGCCATTAGGCTAATTATTATTAAAAAAAACCAGTTGTATAAATATGAAAGTATAATTTATTATGCGATAAAACTATACTGGTAGTGCATAACGAGAACTTGTGTTAGTCTTTTTTTATCAGTATAATATTAATATATAATATTAATATATAATATTAATATATAATAATAATTCGTTTTAATGTGTCAGCTTAAATGTGCCGCTAAACACGACTGTAGTCGTGTTCAATCCCTTTTAGTAGCTGATTAAATCGATGTTATTGGAACAAAGTGAGTGTTTAAAATTTGCAAGTGTTTACCTCTAAAATAATGGTTAATAATAGGCCTACAACGTATACACTAGACTTACTCTGTATACATTTATACTAGTGTTATCAGTTGAATGTCATATCACGAACAAAATCTCTAGCTAAATGAACAAATGCTGTGGGGTTGACATTAATATGAACATTGATACGATGCTAAACTTAATGTGCTAAAAAAAAATAGGAACAACTATAATAATGACTATAATTAGGTATTTAAATGATAGATACTTAAACATGGTAAACACTATATTTAGTTAATACAATATGCTTTGTGAAGGTGTTATCACACAATCTCTGTGATTATACCGGATTAATCAAGAAGGTGTAAAATACTCCAAGCATATCAGCCAGTCACCGGCGGAATAGAATCAGACCAACACTGGTTCAATGTCGCAAACTGGGCGGCCTAGATTCGCACCTAAACAACTCAACACCTGTCAGACATATATACCAAGCTCTTTGTTAAAGTGGTTTTAGAATTAGGATGTGTTACGGCGCCTTTAGACGTTTGCAGTTTTAATAAACGAGTCGTTGATATATATTTCAGTGTATTTCATGCCTTTATATTATAATCTCTCACGGCAACATTTGATTGCCATCAGTCCGTCGCCGTGATCTCAATAAACAAGGCAACTAATAGTAGGACCTATTAATGTTGTGCTGTGTATTAATGTTAATTTCCTGTATTTACACATTAAAATAAGCAGGATATATATTTAGGCACATAAGTACATAATAATATATATAACATTTGATTCGGCCCACCGTAACGGTATCTTATACGCCAGCCAGATCTATAAACAATGCAACTATAGGCCTATTAGTTGTAGTAGGCCAGCTAGGCCTATTACGGTTTATTTTATGTATACAAAATTCTTACATCAAAACACGCCGGATACATATTTAAGCATATAAAGTAATATCAAATGGGATGTAGTATCATATAATATGAAATTCGGTTGAAAATAAAGTCTTTTTCGGTCTTTTTCGGGTCTTTTCCGGGGTATCTTGTCTTTTTCGGGGTATGGACGCACCGATTTTTTTATGATTTTAGACCTGGGTATGTCCCTTTAACATTTATCTGGTACTGATATCCTGCATAGTCACATACAGTGTCTCCCGGTGGTACGGCAGAACATCAACTCAAGGTTTCTATGCATAAGTAGTGATTTTCTAACCATATAGTGTAGCCCAGTGGCACCAGAAAACATTTAATAAGTACTGATAGTATATCTGACACTTATATCCCACATAGTAATATATTGGCTCCCGGTGGCATCACATAGCATTTCGTAAGTGCTGAAGTTAAATGTGGTACTAATATCATGTATAGTTGCATATAATGGCTCCTGGTGGCACCACAGAGAATTTTGTAAGTGCGGAATTTAAATCTGATACTTATATCCTGCTTAGTCGCATACAGTGGCTCCCTGTGGCACCACAGCATTTGTGAATGCGGAATGTAGGCTTATATCTGGTACTTATTTCATAGTTGCTCACGGTGGCACGACAGAACATCTACTTTTTAGGTTTTTATTCATAAGTGGCGATTTTATAACATATTTATACATAGTGGCTGTGTTGAGCGTGATATTTATAGATAGCTCTGGATGGACACAGTGACTCGCTCCTTATATGAAAAAACAAAGCACACACTGGACCTGAATTTATCATGTCTTTATAGTAGGCCTATTGTCTTTTTTTATATACTTCATGCCGCCATAATAAAACACCACAGCGGTTTATCATGTTTGTAGTGATTTGTTTTAAAAATGACTCTAACCCAACATTTTGTATAAGTAAACTGATAGTCATTGTGTGAATAATTAATAAAATAAATAAAATGTAACTTCATATTCCAGCAAAACGCATAAGCTATTTCAATCATTCACTGATGATCTTAGTCTTTTTCTTTCAATATTTTTTTAGCTATGATTTCGCGCGATCCTCATGGCATACGATATTTAGGGTACAACAATATACACATATTATAAAAAATATTCAATGTATTGATCAAGAATTTATTATGAGGATATATTAAAATACATGTCACAATAATTTGTTTGATTGATTTACTACAGTATAATTGTCCACATAATTACAATAAATATACTATTTAAATAAATAACTATCGTTGAATTGATAATTACCAAAATTATTAATTAATAACAGAAATGCATAAATTGTTGGATATTGTGCCAGCATTGTGCCATGCTCAGCATTTCTCTCTGACTGACCACCCCGATCTAGAGGACCTTTCTTGTTCTGCTGGTGGTGTCGCTTGATAGGCGTAATATGTTATTATTTTCTCGGCTTTGACTTGTGATTGGTAGGTGTCACTATTATATATCGATATAATTTCAGGAACTGCATTTTTTTCCAAGATTTAATTTTAAAATGTTGGAATATATGATGACAATAATAGTACAATATGGAAAGGGGTTATTGGTACATAAATTGCCGGGCTACCGCATTATAGCGCGTGTTATGCCGAAATAGGCTTTTCGTCATGCTTGAAATGTACATTACACTCTAATATTATTACATCCCGCTGATGAGCTACTTTACATTCAAATACTATTTATCTTTAGATTTAGATGACAGAGGGTAGGCTAAGTATCTACTCGGCTCCGAGTTACTTCTTTCGAACAGCTTCTCAGAGGGTAGGCCCTAATACCTGGTCTCAAATGAAAGATAATATGAGACCAAGAAGAAGAATTGTCATGAGAGTTAGGCGATCTTTCTTATTTAGGGCCCTTTCGAAAAACAGCCCACTGACTATTTAGGATAAGCATATTTTAATGTTAGTTAAACCATTACCCAATGCTTGTTAATTTATTGTGACTACTCGGTAACTTCGTAGTCACGATACGGAATGATTTTGACATCCCAGTTAATGGAAAGCATATGACGATTTAATAATAGAGGCATATGTCTACTAGCCATTTTTATATTCCAGGCATATATGTTATCTGGTCAATCCTGAGATCTGTAGCAATGGAGCATATGCCCTGTACCTCGGTACGGAGAAGGTCACCACGTTATCTCACATCTCCAAAGAGATGATGCTCTGGGATTACGTTTTGTTCTATATGCATGGTCCAGCTATTTAGCTTTGATTTTATATTATACAGGACTCAGCAGGATATAAGTATCAGATTTAAATTCCGCACTTATGAAATGCTCTGTGGTGTCACCGGGAGCCACTATGATGAATAAGTTAGAAAATCGCCATTTATGCATGTAAACCTTCAGTTGATAGCCTGCCGTGTCACTAGGAGCCACTATGCGACTATGTGGAATATAAGTGTCAGTTATACTTGTCTATCAGTACTTATTAAATGCTCTCTGGTGCCACTGGGAGCCACTATACATAAATTAGTTAGAATATCGCCTTTTTTGCATGTAAACCTTCAGTTGATGGCCTGCCGTGTCACTAGGAGCCACTATGCGACTATGCGGAATATAAGTGTCAGTTATACTTGTCTATCAGTACTTATTAAATGCTCTCTGGTGCCACCGGGAGCCACTATGTAGCTATGCATGATACGAGTACCAGATGTGCTTTCCCCATTCACGAAATGATCTGTGTTGCCACTAGGAGCCACTATATATAAGTACCGGATAAAGATTAAACTCCTAAATGCTCTCTGATGCCACTTGGAGCCACTATTTCACTATGCATAATATGAGTACCAGATATGCATAGCGTATTCACAAAATGCTCTGTGGTGCCACTAGGAGCCACTATTTAAGAATAAGTTAGAAAATCACCACTTATGCATGCATACAAACCTTCAGTTGATGTGCTGTCGTGCCACTTGGAGCCACTATGTTGCTATGCGGGATATGAGTACCAGATAAATATTAGACACTTGAGAGAAGCTCTGTGGTGCCACCGGAAAACAATATGTAACTATGCGGGATATAAGTGTCAGATATACTATCAGTACTTATTATATGCTCTCTGGTGCCACCGAGAGCCACTATAAAGTCTACACATGATATAAGTACCAAATATACATTCCCCATTTACAAAATGCTCTGTGGTGCCACTGGGAGCCACTATGTAACTATACATGATATAAGTACCACATATACATTCATCATTTACTAAATGCTCTGTGGTGCCACTGGGAGCCACTATATGCGACTAAACAGGAAATCAGTAGCAGATATAAATTTCACACTTACGAAATGCTCTAGTATGGTGCCACTGGGAGCCACTATATATACATGAGTTAGAGAATCGCAATTTTACATGTAAACTTCAGTTGATGGCCTGCCGTGCCACTAGGAGCCACTATGCGACTCGGCGGAATATGTGTCAGATATACATGTACTATCAGTACTTAATAAATGCTCTCTGGTGCCACTGGGAACCACTATGTAACTATGCATGATACGAGTACCAGATATGCATTCCGCATTCACGAAATGCTCTGTGGTGCCACTGGGAGCCACCATATATAAATAAGTTAGAAAATCACCACTTATGCATGCATACAAACCTTCAGTTGATGTCCTGTCGTGCCACCGGGGACCACTATGTTGTTATGCGGGATATAAGTATCAGATACATATTAGACAATTGTGAAATGCTCTTTGGTGCCACCGGTAGCCAATATGTAACTATGCGGGATATATGTGTCAGAGTCAGTACTTATTAAATGATCTTTGCTGCCACCGGGAGCCACTGTAAAGTGTATACATGATAAAAGTACCAAATATACATTCCGCATTTACGAAATTCTCTGTGGTTCCACTGGAAGTCACTATGTAACTATTCATGATATAAGTACTACATATATACATTCCTCATTTACTAATTGCTCTGTGGTGCCACTGGGAGCCACTATATGCGACTAAACAGGAAATCAGTACCAGATATAAATTTCAAACTTACGAAATGCTCTATGGTGCCACTGGGAGCCACTATACATAAATTAGTTAGAATATCGCCTTTTTTGCATGTAAACCTTCAGTTGATGGCCTGCCGTGTCAATATAGGAGCCACTATGCGACTATGTGGAATATAAGTGTCAGTTATACTTGTACTATCAGTACTTATTAAATGCTCTCTGGTGCCACTGGGAACCACTATGTAACTATGCATGATACGAGTACCAGATATGCATTCCCTATTCACGAAATGCTCTGTGGTGCCACTGGGAACCACTATGTAACTATGCATGATAAGAGTACCAGATATGCATTCCCTATTCACGAAATGCTCTGTGGTGCCACTGACAGCCACTATAATTATGTGACTAAGCAGGATATCTGGCCAGGCTCAAATTTGGTTTTCTTCTTATTTGCAAAATAGGCACCAATCAGTACAAATTGCTGGGACCAGTGCTTTTTCCCTTATATACTACACCACTTAGTGCTATTATCTCTAGTTTTGACATAAACCACCATCTTTATGCCGATGATACTCAAATGTACATGTCTCTATCAGTTTCAAACGCTAAGGAATCTCTTGAGAAGTTTCAACAGTGTTTAATGGGTGTGTCGGCCTAGATGACAGGGTCTTAGCTGAAGCTTAATCCTAGCAAGACAGAATTTCCTCTTATTGGGACCAAACTTCTGCGAAAATTTTTTTTGCATAATTCCCCATGCTTAATTTTAGGTCAGGACACAAATCCATCTGCATCAGCCAAAAATTTTGGTGTAGTATTTGACAGTATCCTGAATTTCAGAAAACATATATCCCAAACATGTAGCGCATGCTTCTATCATATCCGTGACCTGCGGCGAATTCGAAAATGCCTGTTCTTAGATCTTATCAAGCAAATTGCAGTGGCACTCGTCAGTAGCGAGTTAGATTATTGCAACTCATTTTTTCACAATATGCCAGAAAAGGATATTGCTAGATTACAACGCGTTCAGAACTGTCTTGCAAGAGTGGTAACCAAGGCCCCACGATTTAGTCGTTCCGTTCCTATTCTGAAACGATTACATTGGCTTCCTGTCAAGTTTCGCATTCATTTTGAAATATGCGCAATAACTTTCCGAACCCTAAAAGACAACCGACCAGCATATCTGGCTGCCTTACTCATTCGGCCGAAAAGCTCAAAATATCTACGCTCCACTAATTCAAATAGATTTGTTGTTCCTCGTATAAAAACTAAGACTGTGTCAAGAGCTTTCTCTATATCTGGCCCAGCCTTATGGAACGCCCTGCCTGTGCCCGTACGTAATACCGAAACAATTTTCACACTCAGGAAATTACTTAAATCTCACCTATTTGATCTGGCTTTCCACCCTAGCTCCTCAGTAGTCCGGCTCCCTGTTGACGAACCTACTTTGGCCTCGACTACGACACAAGATCACGCTTAGGATTTGTGCGCCTCTGAGCTCGGTCCGCTGAGGATATGTGCGCTATAGAAGTTTTATTGGTTGATTTATAAGTACCAGATAGAGATTAAACACTTATTAAATGCTCTCTGGTGCCACTGGGGGGCACTATGTAACTATGCATGATATGAGTACCAGATATGCATTCCGCATTTACGAAATGCTCCGTGGTGCCACTGGGAGCCACTATATGCGACTAAGCAGGATATATGTACCAGATGAAGATTAACCACTTATTAAATGCTCTCTGGTGCCACTTGGAGCCACTATGTAACTATGCATGAAATGAGTACCAGATAAATGCATTCCGCATTTACGAAATGCTCTGTGGTGCCACTGAGAGCCACTATATGCCATATAAGTTGGAAAATCACCACTTATGCATGTAAAGTCGTGCCACCGGGAGACACTATGTTGCTGTGTGGGATATTAGTACCAGATAACCATTAAACAATTATGAAATGCTCTGTGGTGCCACCCGGAGCCACTATGTAGCTATTCATGATATAAGTACCAGGTATATATAACGTCAGATATACTATCAGCATTTATTAAATGCTCTCTGGTGCCAATGGGAGCCACTATATATAAATAAGTTAAAAAATCACCACTATGCATAGAAACCTTAAGTTGCCGTACCACCGGGAGACACTATATATGTGACTACGCAGGATAGAAGTACCAGATAAATATTAAACACTTATGAAATGCGCTGTCGTGCCACCGGGAGCCACTATATTATGTAACTATGCATGATACAAATACCAGATTTACATTCAGCATTTACGAAATGTTCTGTGGTGCCACTTGGAGCCACTATGCGACTATGCAGGATATAAGTAGTCTTACCAGATATAAATTCCGCTCAGATTACAAAATGCTCTGTGGTGCCACCAGGACCCACTATATATAAATGAGTTAGAAAATTGTCACCTATGCATGTGAACCTTAAGTTGCCGTGCCACTGGGGGTCACTATATATATGTGACTATGCGGAATATAAGTGTCAGATATATATAGGCCTACTATCAGTACTTATTAAATGTTCTCTGGTGCCACTGGGAGCCACTATGTAGTCTATAAATAAGTTAGAAAATCGCCAGGTTTGCACGTAAACATTCAGTTGATGTCCTGCCTTGCCACCGGGAGCCACTATGTTACTGTGCGGGATATAAGTACCAAATAAATATTAAACACTTATGAAATGCTCTGTGGTGCCACCGGGAGCAACAATGCATGATATAAGTAGGCCTATCAGATATATAGACCTACATTCCGCATACACAAAATGCTCTGTGGTGCCACTGGAAGCCATTATGTTGCTATGAGAGGTATAAGTACCAGATACATATTTAAAAATAAAGAAATGCTCGCATTCCCCCACCGTTGGACAGATGATTTGTGCAAAAATATTTCTGTGATATTTATAGCCTCAGGGCCGCCCGGCCCCGGTCTACATAGATTAGCCTGATTGAATAAAAAGTTGAAACCAAGCATTGCCAAACGCACGCTAAGATGAAACTGGTAAATAGTGTTGTTGAAAGTCGCTACGACGCCAGCATGCGGGACTTGTAATTATGGCACCCTCGCGGGCCATCGCACTGCAATAGCTCTATGCTGCCAGTCGATCCGGCTCCCAAAATGCCACACAATGCCGCTCTGGCTTGCCACTGGAGAGTTACGTACACCTCAAATGAACAAAGCTCGTTGACTTTCCTCGTTTGACTCCCTCTTGAACATGTATAGGGAGGATACGAGCACTCTGAGCCTCGTTTTATCAACCGAAAAACAAACGAGCTTTTATTAATTCTCGTGACCTTTGCCTACCGCTTACGAGATTATAAAAAGCTCGTTGACTTTCCTCGTATGTCTCCCTCTTTAACATGTATCTAGGGAGGATACGAGCAATCTGAACCACTCGTTGAATCTTAACGATCCTCATATGCAAATGAGCTATTAATACGAGCTCGTATCTTTTCAGCTTGATAAAACGAGGCCCTGAACCACTCGATAAATTTTCGGCATTTCTCGCAAATCTAAAGAGCTCGTTTCATTTTCATCTGAGAATGCGTACCTGGGCCCCGTTTTATCAAGCGTCATTCTGTAGACTCCCCAAAACTTTGTCACAACGTAACAAAGTAATGTTGACAGCTAACCTTTTAGAAACGTCACTACAACGTTCAAATCACACGTTTGTGATTAACCTTCCAGCAACGTTACTTGCATCTCTGATATTATAGTAAGAGGTTGCGAATTCGAATCCCGCCACTGCCATTTGACTGGACATATACCGGATCAACTGATGCCTGGTCCACTGATACCACCCTAGATAATGCCGGGACAGGGCTGATAATAATGTGTCCCATGATAATTATATATAGTATGTGTGGTTGTTTCTGTACTACGAGTACGAATAAAATACATTATTTTTCTGGGGCCCAGCTAGGGAGTGTGAATTTGCAAAAAATCCCTAGAGCCAAGCAAAGATATATAGGTCGATTCCAGGTGATGCAATAGGGTTCCTCCAATAGGAACAGTTGTTTACATCTTCAAAGACCATGTGCACAAACGTAATTAGCACAATCCAAGAACAGCCAGTGTTCGCCTTGTGATGCCTACGGGGAACCATTCATAATGATTTCATAATGATTTCATGATCCATAAGCACCTATGTTATAACCAGATAGATTATCTCTATGCACATATACACTATATATAGGCCCTCACTCACATCTACAATTAATTTGACACAGATTGATTCCATGTAGGCATCATACTTCTTTATCATTCTGAACGAAAAAGACGTATTGATTCCTTTTAGGCATCATACTGATTTCTAAAGACATTATGTAGGGCTAGTCAATAATAGGGGATTAGTGGAACAAGTCCCATCTCACTTCACTTCATTCCCGTCGGGACGACGGAACACAAATAACTTGGTTAAATCGTTTTCCAGTTCATTCTCATTTATTTAGTCCAGACATTGTAGTAACGTTAGTGCACACATTTCCACGCAGAACGCGACAACCCAGCCAGCGGCTTGGCGCACATCGTCTGATTCGGCGCGATTCAAAAGTGAGGCTAGGCGGGCCACCGCCTCTCGTCAAAGGTCAGAGACGCTCGAACCAGCCCGATTGGTGAGGCGCAGGTTCCCACATTACCCCTGGGTTTAGTACAAACGTATGAACCAAACCACCTTGTGGAGACTGCGTCGGTTCCGCTTGGAAAGTACACAAAATCATCATACATTAACCGAACAATAAAACAGTCAGGTTTGAAAATACAGCGTGGGTGGTTGGTTAACATCGTAGTCGCAGCATCAAGAATTAAAATTATCGATCCTATCCTCTTAACACCAAAGTTTCAATCCTCTTAACACCAAAGTTCCAATCCCCTTAACACCAAAGTTCCAATCCTCTTAACACCATTGTTCCTTGAATTATTTATTATGCTGCTGCACTACGTGTAACGACCAACCTATGTGACATTTAATTAATACATGTAATACTGAGTAACAAAATTATTTGCTAAGGTAATTAAATTAAATTGCATTTGACCTATTCAATTAAATTATGCCAGGCCTGGCGAATTCATATTGAGAAGTTATAATTATAATTACATCAGTATGTGTGGTTGGTCCCGCCATAGATGTTGTTGGGCACCACTATGGCGTGGACCATCTGCACAAACCCGACGGGAGTTTGGATTGTTCGTCCGACTCTAGTCTTCTTCACGGTTGCGTCCCCTATAATTTTGACACTATCGGCGATATTCAAATTATTTCTAACATTCGGTTGTTTGAGCGTATCGGTTGCATGAGAGGTTTTACCCCTAAATGTAAAGGTACACGAGAAAACGTTCGCAAACCGCCGTCGTTCCCGTTGGCGCGGGTAACGGCGGGGGTTCGCGAATGTGGCGCTACATCAGGTATAAATTGTTTAGGCAATTTTACTCTTTTAGCTTTTTGCTGTGGAGCAGTGGCCAAATTTGTACCAATTTTGATCGCTGTAGACTGTGTCATTGTCGGTTTAACGCTTGTCCTGTTGGACCTCTGAGTGTGCGTGCTACTGGGTCTTAGTGGATCCTGTGGATTCCCTCTAGTGATCCCTGTAGTCTTCGAGTACGTTTTTTGCGGTTGCGTTGTACGCTGTGTGGTTGTACCTGTTGTAGGCACGCACTCAAAATGTGCAGGTTTAACTCGGTCCAATGAGACCGTTTCCACCTTGCCTTTTATCAGGATTTTTATGACTCTGCCGCTCCTCACGATGACCTTATATGGGCCGTCGTAAGGGGCGGTCAGAGGCGGCGCAATTGCGATTCGTCGCAAAAATACATGTGTGCATGTGTCAATTTCCTTATACTGGAAAACGTTTTTCTGGTGTGTGTCGCGCTGTGGGCACAAACAGAGACGCGAAATGGCTATGCGTAGCTTATCTGAGTAATTGTCCAAGTTTGTATGTGCGTCGACGGTATACTTCTGTGTAAATTCTTCTGGAAGTCTAAGTGTCGTACCATAAATCATTTCGGCAGCCGACCTGCCCAATAACTCTTTAACGGCGAAACGATCCCCAAGTAAAACGGGAGGTAGTGTTATTGTCCATGGATTCGGTGACTCGTGTGCCATTATGGCTGCCTTTAACTGACGGTGAAAACGTTTGACCATGCCGTTCGACTGGGGGTGGTAGCTCGTGGTGCGATTTCTTACTATCCCGAATTGGTTACATAAACCATCCCATAATTTTGATTCAAACTGGGCGAACCTATCTGTGGTGATAGTGGCGGGTGTCCCAAAACGTGCTATCCACCCACTGAAGAAGGCATCGGCGACTGTTTCGGCTCGAATATCCACAATAGGAATGGCTTCCGGCCAACGTGTGAAACGATCGACGCTAGTCAGTAAATATCCAAAACCGTCAGATACGGCAGGGGTCCGACTATATCAATGTGTACGTGGTCTAATCTCTCGGTCGGTTCGGTGAACTTGCTGAAAACTGGCGTATTGTGGCGAGAGATTTTGGCGGTCTGACAACCTTTGCAGGAACGGCACCATTTAGTGATATCTATATTCATTCCATGGCATACAAATCTTGTATTTATCAAGGGCTTTGTAGCCCTATGCGATGGATGACCTAATTCATGTAAATTTGAGCAAACATTTTTTCGAAATTTTTCTGTAATATACGATCGATTGTGTCCTGTTGACACGTCGCACCAAATCAAATGGTTAGCAAATGACTTGAGTAGTTGAGAGTTCATAGTAGACGACGTTGAATGTCGCAATCTCGTGAATTCCGCCTCTAAGGCTTGATCTGCACTTAATTATTTGTAATTGATTGCTGATGTACTGTTTATTACTGATACTGACGGTCGTGACAGCGCATCAGCGGCGAAATTTGTCTCGCCTTTCACGTATCTTATGTCTGTGGTAAACTCGGCTATAAAAGCCAACTGTCTTGTTTGTCGCAGTGATGGGCGTTCGGTAACTGATGACATTACAAAAGTTAAAGGTTTGTGGTCGGTATTTACGAAAAAGTTACGGCCTTCTAAATTGTGCGTAAAATGTCTGATAGTGGCATACACTGCCAAAAGCTCGCGGTCAAACGCGCTGTAGCGTGTCTCCGCAGGATTCAATTTTTTACTAAAAAATGAGAGTGGCTGCTAAACAGTGTCTATATACTGCTGCTAAACGCCACCTACAGCGAAATCACTAGCGTCACACGTGATATTCAACTGGGCCGAAAGGTCTGCATGTACCAGGAGGGTTGCATTTGCTAGTATTTGCTTAGACTCTGAAAATGCCGATTCTGCACTTTCATTCCACTTTAAATCAAAATTAGACTTCGGTGACAGTATCGTATGACCGTCATTGGCTGCAGTCAGTAAAGTATTTAACGGCGTCAACTTAGCCGCCCATTATGGTATAAATCGATAGTAATAATTTACCATTCCTAAGTATCTTCGTAACGCTTGTTCGCAGGATTCAATTTTTTACTAAAAAATGAGAGTGGCTGCTAAACATTGTCTATATACTGCTGCTAAACGCCACCTACGGCGAAATCACTAGCGTCACACGTGATATTCAACTGGGCCGAAAGGTCTGCATGTACCAGGAGGGTTGCATTTGCTAGTATTTGCTTAGACTCTGAAAATGCCGATTCTGCACTTTCATTCCACTTTAAATCAAAATTAGACTTCGGTGACAGTATCGTATGACCGTCATTGGCTGCAGTCAGTAAAGTATTTAACGGCGTCAACTTAGCCGCCCATTGTGGTATAAATCGATAGTAATAATTTACCATTCCTAAGTATCTTCGTAACGCTTGTTGCTTTTCGGGTTTAGCGAAATTAACTATGGCGTCAACTGCGCTGGCAACGACGAAATTCCTTCTGAACAAACGTGGTGGCCTAAAATCTTGGTAGTTCCCTGAGGGGAATAGGCCCTACTGCTTAGCCTTCTTTTGTTTTACATGTGAGACATGGATCCCTAGGCTATATCATAAAATTATCACTGTGCAGGTTGAGGCTTCAAGTGGAATTTCGTTTTGTATTTATTCAGTCTATGGCGTGACCAGCCCTCCCGACCACGTGGTCGCGGCTGGAAGGGGGGGGTGTCTGTTTACATCATGTATATTACTACGCAATGTGCATGTATTTGCCACCAGTGCCCAGAGGAAACTAACCGGGGCCTCTTTATGCCTGCTGCAGTGTTTCTGGCTATGAAAAAAGTTGGACAATATGAAGATATATATATGACTCCAAACCTGATGTTGGAGTCAGCACGCAGGCGTGGGTTCCGGTGGACGGCCACCAAAGGGGATCACAACTCTAGGGGGGTCCGGGGGCATGCTCCACTGGGAATTTTTAGTTTCATAGAAGGCTTCAGGTGTCTTCTAGTGATATCTAAAGGTACATTTTAAGCTTTAAAACAACACATTTTTCAATAAAATTTGTCTAGATATAGACCCCTATAGGCTATTATTGTCGTCAAAATGGAATGTTTTTTCGTCAGAGGGGGAAGCTTGTCGTCAATTCTGACGACATGACGACAGATCAGAAACACTGCTGCTGCATGTAAATTGCAGACTGAGTCCTGCTCTGTGTCTACCATTCCCACAGGTGCTCTCTATATCTAATCTAGGTCAGCAACAGGTCACACTTTTTTAGTGTCGAATAAATATTATCCATAAAATCAATAGAAAATATATCAGAGTTCTTGAATATTCATTCAAGTGAAATATTTAATTTTTTTTACAATGAGAAAAATACTTAAACATAGGGTTTGATTTAATTCCAAAATAACATGCATCTTTTGAAACTAAATTTAACCCAAAAATGGCAGGACACAAAATATATTCGTCCGCTCAGATACATAGATTACGTTTAGCAAATATGCGTCTACTTGTCATATTTTGAAATTATTTGGTTTTATTTTCCATTATGTTAGATTAGAATTTATAAATTTCAAAGATTTAATAAGAAACCTTTCTTTATGTGGCTGTACTGAATTTTATGGCGCATGGTTATTATCGCCTCAACTCTGAGAAATTGGGTTTAAAATTTGATCCAATGGACAGACAGCAGAAAGAAGATGATTTCCAGAATATTACATTGTTTAGTGTTTAAATAACATATTAGCTTCAGCATGGGCTCCTGTACCGGAAGATGTTTACTCATAACATTATGTGTATTACAATTTGTGAGGAAAATTATTACTATACCCTTTTCGTAATCATTAATTATCCTGCAATTACTTGGACTTGTTTTGAACTTTCATTCATTTCATTTTCATCAATGAATAATCAATTCATCATTTCATGTCTTTTTTGTCAGTTTTTCACTGAGTCGCTATTGGGCCTAGAGTAAAGTAATGGCAGTCCAGGAAACCCTGATAGCCTGAAATTATATCCATATTTTAAAGTTTATAGGCCCTACTAGTATAGGTAGGCTATACCATAGATTAACCACATATAGATGCGTCATAAACCACTGACCAATGGGCGATTCTGTCACACGGCGCACCGCAGCGCCCCCTGAGTTTAAATCGGGTCATTTCTGCTGAATTAATATGGCGCACATAGCCATACTGCATGTACTGCCCAGGCATCTATAGCCTTTGTCACTAAACTATCCTGTAGATTCTATTATTGGAAGTTTATTGGAATGTACTCATAATTTATGACACCTACATGACCTATGGATAGACCAGCTAATCTTAAAAACATCAATATTTTGTAGATCAAGTATAAATAGGCCTCCAACACACCCAGACTACACTGTCACTTGCCTTCTCTTCTTGAAGCTAAGCCTTGACTGGTGCCAGGGTGTGCCTGGGCGGTGGTATATTCAATGTCAATGACAATAAACTCTCACTGACGTTAGAGTATTAGTATTAGCGACATAGTCCTAAACATAATCAAGATCTAGACTACACAAGTCATGTTTGTAGGCCTATAATTAGATCTAATTGTTTTCAGCAAGAAGTCAAGACTTTTCTTCTAGGCCTAGTAGGCCCAAACTTCAGATTTGGTCATTGTTAAAAGCATGTGGCCTAGACTACAGTAGGCTACCGTACCTAACCTCTTAGGCTAGACTAAAAACACACATAAACATGTCATGATAACGGGACATGCCACATGGGTCGGAGGTAGACTAATTAGGCTATTTCTAATTAAAATGTTTATTTATGTTGTAGCCTAGTAGGCCCCTATGAGTAGGTTATGTTACCTACCAGTAGCCTACATTGCTACAAGTAGATAACATTTAGACAGCCCACCCCGGTATCATATAGCCTATGTTCAATAAATACATGTAGGCCTAAGAAAGGTTAGGCCTAGACTAGAGCTCCTGCAGTTGATTGGATAACAAAATATTACTTTGGTGGGAGGGGGAGGTACGTAGGCCTAGGCTATAGGCTAATCATGGAAATAGACTAGACTATTTATAAAGTATAAATTATTTATAGGCATTATTGTCTAGTAGGCCTAGGCCTAATAATTTTAGTCCCTTGGAATGCTAAAAATGAATGTTTGTTTAATTAGGTGTAGACCTAGACTATTTGAATTTGACGAGGGGGGTGGGGGTATAAAATACATGGTTTTCAATTGTTTTTTTTTCGCAGGCCAATTTAGTTTTATACATATATAAGCCTATAGCCTATATACACCCTATTTTAGGCCCTATAAGCCTAGGTCTTAACTACATGTAGCCTAGGCCACTTTTTTTTATAAATTGCATGGCTCGCATGATTCAAGATTCAGAGCAGACGGTCAAAAAAATATAAATAAAAACTTTTTATTTGATTTGTAATGGAAAAAAATAAAAAAAATAAAAAAATTAAGTGTACACTTATTCAATCTAAAAAAATGCATAATTTATATTTTAATTTCAATTGATATCGATGAATAGCGGTAGACTAGTCTATAGTAAAATAAAAACAACGTGAAATTTTTTATTTTATTTTTTTATTGATGTTCCATTAGGCCTATCGTGACTGGGTGATCTTGCAACAAGTTCTCGCATTACTAGGTTACATTCTAATTAGACACTGTATGCAAATAGTTATGGCGCCATTATAGACAATTTTGATTACTTTATGTCATTTAAATGGTCTACACATAACATAGGAATGCAACCTTTTTGTTATAAAAAAATGGAAAGGTATTAGATCTACTACAGGGGCAATTTTTTTCCAACATTTTAATGTAGCCTATAGCCTAAATTTCATCAAAGAAAATCTTTAGACGTTTCGAGGCCCCCTATATATATATATCTGCTTTTAACATTTATGATTGATAATAAGGTAATAAAGTGGTGTAAAAAGCATGCTTTAAAAAAATAGCCCTGGGTCAAAACGCCCACTTAGGCCTACATCCACCTATTATCAGTTCGCCGCCCTTGGCTATTTACCAACTTTCTTGAGTGATCTTGCTCATCACATGTGAAGCTTGATACTTAAAATGACCCATACTATAGGCCTAGACCTATAAGCTTATATGCCTATATTTTTACCTTAGGCCTATGTGTATATTGATAGCTGATGATATAGGCTTAGGCTATTTAAAATTATCAAGGATAATAGGCCTAATGGCTTAGTGTTGTGATCCTGATAGGCATATCTATGTCAAGAAAACAATTCAGTCTGATCCTAGCTATATTCTTCAGTTTGCCGCCCTTGGCTTTTTGCCAAATTTCTGGATTGGTTAGGCCTATATGTGAAGTTTCAAATTTTGGTAAGGCACCTAATTTCGATTCACCAAAATGTCAAATTTACACTCACACCTTCTCTTTTGGAGCGCAATTGATCTGCTCATTCAAGGATAAACTTTCAAACTACCGTAAATAATGCGTAGGCCTATGTTAAAATGTAATAATGAGCAGGATGAGCGACATTGCCAATGATTTCAGGGCGGAATAACTTTTTAATTTTTAGTTTACTGTTAACTAGGCCTAGATTTTGATTAAAAGAATAACAAGATGAGATTTATAAGCTTAATTCGACAGATCTGACAACTGGTGAGTAACTGTAGGCTATGTAGGGCGTTTTAAAGTCACTGTCAATGCTTGGCTTGAAGTGAATCAGAGATCCAAGGGCGAGGTATCAGAATTCGAACCAGTGTATAGTGATGAGTGTTGTCACTGAAATGGGTTTTTTTTTTATCTTACAGTGAAGTTTCAAATAGTGGAATTTTCTATGGGGACATGTCATTTTCCACATTTCCATGATAGGCATATTGAGCTCTTATAAAACCATATAGATATGTTTCCTTTTTTACAAATATTAGCATTATAAAGTAGGCCTAATAATGCTTAAACGTGAAGTTGAACCATTTATTTTAAATATTTTTACATTTAATTCAAAATTTGGACCTTTTAAGTCTTGGGGACAACAATTTTATGTAAAAATACCCACATTTTTTGTTTTACTCATATAAAAATGAGGACAGTCACATTTTGTTTTTCCTGGCAACATCCTTGCATTTTAAT
The DNA here is from genome assembly GCA_964017125.1 of Flabesymbios commensalis. Lineage (NCBI taxonomy): Eukaryota > Metazoa > Annelida > Polychaeta > Terebellida > Flabelligeridae > Flabesymbios > Flabesymbios commensalis. Next base: position 33,053,178 of record OZ024915.1, read on the forward strand.
GTTAGATCCTCGAATCGTAGGCTATTCATTTTCATGTAGGCCGACAACGTTGAATGGATTAATTGGAACGCACCATTATATATATATCGGGGGGGGGGGAGGGGCATTAACCCTTTCAAGCCTGACTTTACAATGTCACCTTCATCCACTACAAGCCGCAAATTGCTGTCGTGAATTTGTAGTGGATGAAGATTATTTAAAGTGAGTGAAAAATTAAAGAAAATTGTCATGTACTGGTAAACCAGTTTCATGGAAATTTGTATTCTAAAAGCCTTGCTTGTAGGAAAATGTAGTCTCTTTTCAGGGATGTAAAATGATGCTTTAATGCATCGTGAGGACTTGAAGGGTTAAGAAATATGAAAACAAAGTTTGTTGCCACAAATATGGACAGAAAAAAAAGTTTGTTGGCGGAATTGATGAAAAATATGTTGACCAGAATAAAACAGCAAATTTTAACATGTATACAAAACAAGGAAGGCATCCGATCTGATCTGATATTTCCGTTCTTCAATGAACAAAAAAGAAGTTTGTCTAAATTTTACCTCTAGCCTTGGACATGCATGTCCGAAATGAGAAATACGAGAATTTTGTCTCTATGTCTCCCTTTACTGGTAGGTCTAAATGCGCAGCACAAAAATTAAAAAAAACTTTTGCAGTTCTAGTCTATGTTTAGGCCTAGACCTACATCATATGGTCATATAAAGAAACCAAAATAAAATTAGGGCCTACCGATTTTTTTATTAGTTTAGCCAGATTGTGTCACTTTAATTATACTAAATCATGTAATTATGGGGCCTATTGATTCTAAACTAAATATCAGTGTTTATATAAACAATGTTATTTATGTTAATAACGTTACGTGTAGGCCTAGCAGGCCTATGCCTAGAGGCTAGACTACTACAAAAAAGCTAGCAAAATTAGGCCTCGGGCTAGGCTATGCATATCATTATGGATTATGCATATCATTAGTCTATTTTTCAGGTGGGCCCCTCCTACTAGTAGACTATAGACTAGTCAAAAGATTGTTGGGGCGTGGCTTATCTTTGATCAATCCATCACACCCATAGTATGTATAGTGATAACTATAGTCTATAATAGTAGATCTACATGATAGACTACATGTGTCTCCCATATCCATGTAGCCTTGTGGTTGTAGGCCTAGATTTTTTTTCTGATAGACTAACCTTAGCCTATCAGTGTCTATAAGTTACTAATAATATAGGGCTAACCTATACTATAGTCTGTTATACTAGTTCTATAAAGATGATAAATAGCTACGCCAAGACTGGGAGGTGTCATCATCATGTGGGCTGCAAATAGACTTCAAATAGATTTTAGGCTAATCTAAAGGTTGGTGAAATTAGAGATTTTAATACCGTTCATAGTTACAGTAGGCCTACTAAATGTAGGCTAGATCTAGTAAGTAGTAGAGTAGAATAAAACTTAGAAGTCCCACTCCCAGCGCCAATCGCAATGACTGCTGAGTGATGATTTATAAGCCTAAGCCAGCTCGCCACCCCATGTTCAGATTGTCGCCACAATTTCTGACCCAATTTAAAATCAGATGGCGCTGCAGTCGCCGTGTGACAGGTTTTCAACATGGCGTGACATATCTATTATGGTTAATCTATGGCTATACTATAGTATAGTATAGACTAGGTACTTTCAATAAATTTTAAAATTGTCCACTAAAATTATGCTGAGCCTTTTTTCGTAACTGCCCACATGCTAGAATAAATAATTGACCACATTTCACAGTTTTCACTGAGCAAGAAAAATGCGGTGCCAGATCAAAATCTGAGCTAATGATAAAAACATCCAGAAGCTGTGACCTTAATTTTGCAAATTCCGGCAGGGATACAGAAGCCAAAACACCACCCAGACACTTGAACTTTTTGAAGCAGGGCCAGGGGCCGTATTCTCGTACAATAATAGTTAAGATAAGATCTTATCTTAAATCAAGTGAGGATTGTCGTAGCTAAGTAAGATCTTAATTTGCTATTCTCGAACGAGTTACACTTAACCTTAGCTAAGATCTTAACTCCCTGTGTTTGACTAAAAATCGGCTAAATTTCCGTGTGACGGAAACGTATACTATAATTATAGGGCCTTATGTGCCTTGTCATATGATGGCGCCCAATAAATAAATAATGTTTTTTTTCTGCATTTGACATAGTCTAGTCTAATTGCTGTAGTCTAGTCTACAAAGAAAAAAAAACGAGGAGAAAAAATGAGGAAAAAATTTAGACCTGACGGGACTGGAACCTTGTACCTCTGACTTATCAGTCAACAACTCTACCATCAGACCACAGCGTCATATAATTAAAACTGAGCCTACTGATGAGTGTGTAGACTACCAGACAAAAAATGCCACATCACACAGGCTACATTATGGATACTCTATGGATATGGGGGGGGGGGGGGTAGATCCGATCAACACGGAAGCGTGATGTTGTCCCGACGCCCATTTTTCATGATAATATTAATAAATAATTCCTAGACTATGGAAAACATTCCGCAAGTCAACTTGGCATAAAGTATGACGTCACAAGCATATAAATGCCACTGTACATGTTGTAGGGTAGGCTGGTATAGTTCGTCGTAGAAGTTACGACAGGTCGGGAGCTGTCGTAACTTTAAGAGGAGAGTTACGCTCAGTCGCATCTTAAATATTTCGAGAATAGCACTTACACTTAATCTTAAACATAAGATCTTAATATTTGAGATAATCGTAAATACTACGATTATCTCAAATATTAAGATCTTAACTCTTTCGAGAATACGGCCCCAGCTGTATAAACAGGTGGGGGCTGACCACAGATTAAAGTACGTACTTCCTTTGAAGTACATACTTAGATTGAGGTATGTCCGTACTTCGATCTAAGTAGATCTACACCCTGAAATTCACTTCTACAAATGGGTACTCTCATTTCTTAATTTATTACTCCTTTGCAACTTAAGATGTTTTTGGTTGAATGGTTTATTTCTGAACATTGATAATCAAGCTATTAAATTATTCATAAGAGGAACTTCAAATTTTTTTCTGATCACCTGAATATAGCCAATACTTTTGCAACAGCCTGAATTTTTTTTTTCATTCCTTTGTCCTAGAACTGTTGAGCATTTGCCAGCTACCAGAAATAGTTTAATTGAAAGAGGACATTTTATTGTACAACATGTATTTTATCAAAACTGTTTTTCATGTTTGGAAAATTATTTATTTAACTTTATATCTGTTCTACTGAGGGCGTACTTTGATTGAAGTACAGGGTGTACTTCAAAGGAAGTACGTACTTCAATGGAAGTACAGACCATGATGCATGTGACTCTATAGGGCCAAAACAAAATATATGTTTGTTTCCGATTTGTTGTCATTTTAACAAGTGGGTAGGTAGGAAATTTATTTTATATAATTTATTATTTTATTTTTTGTCACTTCAACCAATCGGAATGTAAGAATTTTATTTTATTTTATTTGGTGCCAAATTCACTTTCATGCATGTCTTTTCTGTACATTACGTAACGATTTTTTGTTTTTTTTGACACTTTTTGACCCCACTCTCCTTTTCGTAACGTTTTTCAGAGTTACTTTGACTACAGTCGGTAACTCATCCCTGAACTTATTGATTTCCTAAATCCATAAAATAAATTTGGGTCGCACATGTTTTGATAGGGTCGGTCGGAAATCGGAAACAAACAATATTTTTTTTTAGGCCCAGCAGAACTTAATAGCACATTCCTAATTTTCCAGACATAAGACTGCTCTATAAAGTGGTGATTTATTATTTCAAACTATCTTTTCTAAAGTCCATTATCTCTTGTAGTTGGCAATAGATATTATCTACTTCAAATTGATAAATGTTTACCTCTTGTTGCACTCTCAGCTTCACAGTTGAAAGCATGGCCTCTAACAAAGTCAGAACTAGTAGCCTGACTATCATTGGACAGACTCTGACTATTGGACCAATGAAATAATGTGTTGCAAATGAATGGGGACACATTAAGTGAGTGCCCTATCAAGTCAAAATGAGGCTGTAGGCGTACTTCGATTGACGTACGGCACACCTCAATGGAAGTACGTACTTCAAAAGAAGTACGTACTTTAATCTGCGTTCGGCCTCCACCTGATAAAACTACTGAGATGTTGTATCCGTATATATCAGGTTTTAGGATACATCAGCACTGATCAGGGCACCCAATGAGTGCCCCGCAATGAGTGCCCCGCAATAGTGTAACAGAGCAAATAGGTCACACAACAATCAGAAATTTGGGCATAGCCTCCGGCCCTAGTTTTTTTTTTTTTTTTTTCCCAAGTCCACGAGTGGGTCATGGAAGAAGAAAAATTTTGATGGATTCTCATCCTTATAGCCATGAAACTTCCATTTTTACCCTCGGTGCGCCCCATGAGGAAGTGCAGGGTAGGCAAACAAAACTTCACCCAGGTTTTACCATGGGCAAACTAGTGCAGCCTTCCCCAGGCATCTCAATTCTTCGAGATGCCCACATTGTTCTGTCCTAACGGTCTTAATGATGTCCTCCAGAACTTTCTCATAGGGGAGTGGACATAGTCTATTTTTAGCTCCCGCCGTCACCGTAGGTGAGCGAAGGGAGCTATGGATTCTACCTCCGTTTTTTTTTGGCCTCTTCTTTTGCCTATAACTTTGTGAGAAAATAAGCTAGGATAACAATTTTTGGTATGTGGGTTACTTCCAGGTGGCTAATGGACGGGTTAAAATATTTTTAATCTGAATTCAATACGCAAGGTTGCAGAGGAGAAAATGATGATGTGACGGCGTTGGGCCGTTGGGCCGTTGGGCCGTCCGTAAACAATTCGTTTCCGGAGCATATCTCTGAAAGTACTTGTCCGATTGTCTTCAAATTTTACACACAACACCCCTAGGGGGTCTAGTTGTGCCTTTTGGGGTATTTGAACTTTGACCTACTTCTGGTTCAGAACTATGACCTATTTAGACGTTTTGACGCGCACTTCGTTTCCGGAGCAGATCTCGAAAAGTACTGGGCCGATGACAGTCATATTGCACATACATGTTCTCTAAGGTCCCTAGTTGTGCTTTTTCAGGTTTTTGGACCTTGACCTTGAAGTTGACCCAGCACTTTGACCTAATTTATAACATCGGTAAATCCGACTGAAAGATTTTGCGGAATATCATGAAAACCGCTCAAGATAGCTACACCATTACTATAAAACAAATTGTGAGGTTTCAGGAGAGGATGCATCTTGAAAAATTTCATATCGATAAAATTAAAAATGGCCGCCTATCGGCCATTATTCACCTCGACAGGCCTGATATTGCGGAATATCATGAAAACCGCTCAAGATAGCTACACCATTAATATCAAATAAATTGTAAGGTTTCAGGAGAGGATGCATCTTGAAAAATTTGAAGTTGATAAAATTCAAAATGGCCGCCTATCAGCCATTATTCACCTCGACAGGCCTGATATTGTGGAATATCATGAAAACCGCTCAAGATATCTACACCATTACTATAAAACAAATTGTAAGGCTTCAGGAGAGGATGCATTTTGAAAAAATTCAACTTGTCCAAGTTCAAAATGGCCGCCAATCGGCCATTATTCACATTCACATGGCCGTTATTTGGTAAACCGTGCTAGATGGCTAGACCATTACTATAAAACAAAATGTGTGATTTCAGGAGAGGATGCATCTTGAAAAAATTTGACTAGATAAAATTCAAAATGGCCGCTTATCGGCCATTATTCACTTTCACATGGCCGTTATTTGGTCAACCGTGCTAGATGGCTAGACCATTACTGTAAAACAAAATGTGAGATTTCAGATGAGGATGCATCTTGAAAAAAATTGACTTGATCAAATTTAAAATGGCCGCCTTTTCGGCCATTATTCATTTTCACATGGCTGATATTTGGTAAACCGTGCTAGATGGCTAGACCATTACCTGATTACTATAAAACAAAGTGTGAGTTTTCTGGGGAGGATGCACCCTGAAAATTTTTAACTTACGAATTCAAAATGGCCGACAATCAGCATTATTTACCTCGATAGGCCTGATATCAGGTAAACCGTGCTAGATAGCTAGACCATTACTATAAACAAAATGTGACGTTTCGGGAGAGTATGCCTTTTAAAAACTTTCGACTCAATGGGCCACTATTTACTTTCACATTGCTGATATTTGGTAAACCGTGTTAGATAGCTGGACCATTACTATAAAACAAAATGTGAGATTACAAGAGAGGATGCATCTTGAAAAAAATTGACTCAATCAAATTAAAAATGGCCGCCTATCGGCCATTATTCACTTTCACATAGCTGTTATTTGGTAACCGTACTAGATGGCTAGACCATTACTATAAAACAAATTGTGAGATTTCAGGAGAGGATGCATCTCGAAAAATTTTGACTTGATCAAATTCAAAATGGCCTCCTATCGGCCATTATTCACTTTCACAGGGGCGATATTTGGTAAACCGTGCTAGATGGCTAGACCATTACTATAGAATGAAATGTGAGATTTCAGCTGAGGATGCATCTTGGAAAATTTTGACTTGATCAAATTTAAAATGGCCGCCTTTAGGCCATTATTCACTTTCACATGGCCGATATTTGGTAAACCGTGCTAGATGTTAGTCCATTACTATAAAACAAAATTTGAGGTTTCGGGGGAGGATGCACCCTAAGTTTTTAACTAGTTTATATCGAATTCAAAATGACCGTAAATCAGCTATTAGTTACCTTGATTGGCCTGATATCGGGTAAACCGTGCCAGATAGGTAGACCATTACTGGGATACTGATTAGGATCATTAATTTAAATGGAGGTTTGCAATCTCTGACAGACTGTCTAGTTCTTATCTTACTCTTAGACTGAGCTTCTTAGACCTAGTTGTCTTGCGTCTTGATTTTAGACCTAGCCTAGGACTACATTACAAACCCTACACAAAATTGCTCAAATCAAATTCTAATTCGTCGCGGGAGCTCCTGGACTTATGTAGTCTTGTCATTTTTTGCATTTTTTTACAAAAATTTCAAAATGGCACCCACGTAAAAAAAATTATCAGAAGGGACCACAGCATGCCTGCTCCACTTACCTCTTCAAGCACTTGTTGCAACAATTATGGAATTAAAGGCGAGAGCTGGCACCATTTTTCATAATTGCGAGAAATCTAACGATGGGAACCCTCGGAAAAGTTGATAAAAGTGTCATTCAAAGAAAATTACTTTTTTAATTCTACAATAATGGCTTCATTTCTACCAGTAATAGTGAGCAAGAAGAACAAACAAACAGAGAAAAATATGTCTTTTATTGCAGTGTATCACAAATTCACATAAATCCTGAAAAAACTTGAAAAACCCCATCATAATGACTGTTTGAATGTACCTATATAGACCGTAGCTGGCATGTCACGCATTAAATTAACCTTATTAGACTCTATAAATATTATACTTATAGAGTAATGGAGGGTATTATAATTATGTGCGGGTTAACACCTAAATGTTTCTAGCTCACCCAAGATAATTTTAATAAATATTTTTTTGGTATGGGTAGATAAAAGCAAGTCTTCTGCAATGTCCTATTGTCATTACTAAGCTAAATATACAATAACAAAGGAGCATTCATTATTTGAATATATTCCGGTTTTACTGCAATTATGGTCGGCTGCTGCAATTATTGGCTGCTGTTGCTGGTATTATGGGCTGCACTTTGCCGTTGTTGAAAAAGCATGACCCAGGCTATAATTTTTTTTTTTAATAAAAATAATATTCCTGTATATGTTTCTACTTACTTTGAATAAAAAAGGATTAAAAATAGTCGATAATCTAAAAATAATACACCATTTAGTTAAACTGTTACTTTTCATTACTTTTTTTGTCATGTTGAGCTTAAAAACACAAAAAAAACATGTGAAAGGCCATTTTGTGCCTTTTGATTGGTAATAAATTTATTTTTAGGTTGAATTGTCTGGAACAAAAAAAAATTATTGATGGGAGTATATGGATGATTGAACTTAAAACAAAATCGTGCAAATTTTTTTTTTCTTGGGTAGGGTCTAGTATAATCCCTGAAGTTGCAGCAGCCCATAATTGCAGCAATCACAAAATTCTGCTGGTATTATGGGCGAATTGCTAAGGATGTGCTGTATGGATACAAATAGACTCAAATGTGAAGATTGAAGAGTTTTTGTCAACTAATGACTTCTTTTGAATATATGTTTAATTATTTTAATTTCTTTTCATTTTTTCAAGAATAACAAAGAATTTAATTTTTTTGTGTTCTTTAACACAATATGATAAAAGGGAATTTTCAGTTTTTACAAACTGGTGTTATAGATCTATTTCGATGTGTGGGTGGAGGTTTCCATTTGAATATAATTTTTTTAGGTGTATATGTTGGGCAAAGCTCAGGATAGATGTATGATGGTAAAAAAAAAATACTGGGGCCACACAGAATTGAAATATTAAATTTAGTATGTCAAAAACGCCCATAATTGCCTCAGCCCATAATACCCTCCATTACTCTAGTCTGTCCAACGGCAACGGTGGAGGATGGTCCAAAATGAAAGTTAGCTTTTTGTTATCCAGTCAGTCAATTCTCAAGCGATTGTCACGAAATTTTGCAACCATTATTATCTAGTCATTTGGCAACAACCCTGAAAATTTTGCGGAATTCCATTTAGTATTTCAAAAGTTAGACCATTTGACATGTAACGCAATTCTGAGAATAAACCGGGATGAAGCTAATGGCTTTATACATGTATGTTATAGAGGAGCATCATAAATAGACATTTACTACATGCCAAATGGTCTAACTATCAAATATTTTTTTACGAAATTTTCAGGATCGATGCCAAATGACTAAAAAATAGGGTTTACAAAATTTCATGAAATCGCTTGAGAATTGACTGACTGGATACCGAAAAGCTAACTTTCCTTTTGGAACATCCTCCACCGTCGGACAGACTGTAGTATAGTCTATATTTAATACAGCGTTCATGATAATGTGTGAAAGACAGGTTGTCCATTGGTCACTTTTTGGTTGTCCGCCATGAATGAAGGTTGTCCGCGAAAAAATTATAACAACATAGGCGTTGCCGTACAGATGATCTGTATTCGATAATGTAAAAAGTTTCCCTACTAACAGTTACACTGTCTTAAACAACTTATAATATTCAATAATATCCAGATTAACAAGCGCCTCTGTTATATTCCTGGCATATAATGCGATGCCATGTGACGTCTAAACATTATTAAAGTAAGATTTGAAGCCCGGATCCGATAACATGAAAAACGTCTGCCCCTGTTTATCGTGCTACCTGATGTTTTTATTTGGCCGTCAGCATTTGGCGTCCACGGTTCGTCCAAATATGTGAGGTATGGATCTTGTTCTACTATAGTAGCGCCAAGACACAGGACTTGAAACGTGCTTAAAATCAGACGATCCAACCATGGCATTGGCCCATTAATGGTGTTACAGCATTGAACAAATGTTAGCACACATACACAATGTCCCTGCAGAGATGATATAGGCCTACCACCATTTGATCAATGGCGGGCTAAGGTCGGCAAGAGTAGATGACGTCATCGAAACGGGCAGACATTGTGAGACCTACACACTGTGTGAAATTAGATGTAAATTTAATCAGTTAGGCCTTCGTCTTTTTAAAGCATTCATGAATACAGCATATCGCCGAACATTTCTATTATTTTTATGTATCTAAAAACAAATGCCATATTTAGATATCGTCGTGCCCAAATACGAAAATTCCAAGATAAAATGCGATGGTAACTGCATCATCGAACGCATCGTCTATATAGCAGCCTTGGCTGCATAAAGTTTCAGCCTGTATTAACACACCAGTGACATCTGCTATGAGCGTTCATGAGTGGCGGCGTGAGAGTGGATGGGGGCTTGCACGTGCATTGAGTGCTCACCAAATGCCAATGTCCCCTGGCTTAATCAGTGTTAATGACGGCGCCGCGGCCGATTGCGGCCGTGAAATACAGAATAACATTTTAGTGCACATAAGAATTGCGCCCCCAACTTCGTCTCCGCGTTTATTAGGGATAATATGGATTATGGTAGATAAATTTAAAGGTTGTCCGTATGAGAACCCTACAAGCTAAATATGGTTATCCGTGTCAGACTTTGGTTGTCCCGGAGGAACGGAACCCACTTTTTTCGAACGCTGTAATATTATAATTATATGGACCTGTCATGCCTGTACTGTAGCCCCAGTGGCTGAAACAGGTTTCAGCCACAGATAGACCGCGCACAAATCGTGGGACCATTTCTTTGGACTGTCATATCGGAAAATAACTGGTAGTAATCAGCAGCTGATCAGGTCAAAAATAGTTTTTTTTTAGAATCAATAATATTTAAGTTCCATGCCCGCATGCTCAGCTCAGAGGTCGCACAGTCATTAAAAAGTTATGCCTTATGGACATTTTCTGGACCTTGGGGTCGGGATCGCTCTCAGTCACCGCATTGTTGGATTTTTCGGGTAAAGCAAATACATCTATCCACAGCCTCGAAGAGGACGACACGGCAAATGGTCCTGAAGCTCGGAATCTCAACACATGATTTGGGGAAAAATGGAGCCGATATTGAGGTCTGGACTGAGAAAAAAGGCTTGTGTTGGCGTCAACAAACTAATAATTCCTCCAAACTTACCATATTGCATCATTGTAACATTCTAAATATATACCATATGTAACTCAACACTTAAAATGTGTTACATCGACAAAATCCGCTTTTAACTTGTACAATTTTTAGCTGGTGTTCCACTAAAAAAAATTTCATTGCATCGCCATACGGCTGTGGCTAACAAGTTACAGTATTGGCTAAAGGTTTTCTCACTTGGCTAATTACTTGACTAATAATGCCTATAAGCCAAGGCTGGCCCTGAAAGTTATTTCTACATTCTAGCAAGTTGAACTTCAATCCCAAAAATAATTTGTTCGCCAGCATTCTAGTTCACGAAAGATGTATTAAACACCAGACCAGTTCATTTTTTTATGGGATTTGTTGATGTCCACTGACTTTTCGTGATGCCTCAACCCTGTACTCATGGTAATACTAATAGTGATTCTATTTAGCTGACAGCTGTTTCCATCACTAAAAGCTATTTTTATCTTTCAGATTGCAACTGTTGAGCGGATGGCTTTTGACTTTTTAGGGTACATGTGGGCACCTATCATTGGAAACTTCCTTCAGCTAGTATTTGTCATTATAGGTTTTTTTGGTGCATTCCAATACAGACCGAAAGTCATTATTGTGGTAAGTGCTTGTGTTGATACTGTTTACAGAGTTGGGACAAGGGAAAAATTTGTTTAGGATCGCATAGCTATGCAATTCTGCCCATTGCTAATCAAATTTGTTATTGATTAGCAAAATATTCATACATCAATGATAAGGATGTCTAGCAAGTTACTACGTGGAATAGAAAATGGCTAATCAATAATTTTCAACAAATTTTTCCCTGTGGGTGAATTTTCCGTGTCAAATCATCTGTCGGTGTCACAGCCACGGAGAATTAGAATACACTTGTACTGGCAGTCAAAGACTTAGCCAGAGACCCGTCCAGCCGTCTTTAACCTGGACGTAGAAAATTATTGCCAGATTTGATCAAATTGCATTGTGGGAGGACCGCAGACCCCAACAATAATTAAATTTGCAATCCTTTTTAATCATTTCCTGGCTAAGTCCTTGCTGGCAGTCATGAGACTAATTACTGTCATAAGGAACAATTGATATGTGCACAGTACTGGTCATGACTGTGTAGACGTGACTGATATGCAGGTATAGATTTCTATCTGTGTACATGTACATTATCATGAATATTATAATCATGGACTTGGATAACTTGATTTAAATGTCTGGGAAGTAGATAGGAATACAAATCCAAAAATCAGTGAATTGGTTTTGAAGGGAAAAATTGTTTGGGTATGGCAGCTATTTTGAATCTGATGATGATCAATCCATATCCTTTGGGAAGTAGTGAATTCGTAAAAAATTTCAAGTTTAAATTTTTTCACCTTTGATTTATTTAGCCTGCAGAAGATATAATGTTTTGTGTAAAATTATTAAAAATAAAAGTAATTTTCATCCACATGAAGTTGTGGGCCGTTGTAGCGAGTTGTGCTGTGTAATAGTAAAAAATATTCAAATTCTCAAATCTCTAAAGATGCATTTCATTCTTTTCTGTTCTAGTATGCGGTATGGTGCTTGATATGGCTAGGGTGGAATGTTTTTGTTATATGTTTCTATATGGAAGCAGGGATTTTAAAAAAGGTAGGTTTATTGTGCATCAAAAGTGTAGCTTGTGTTCAGGGTTAAGATTAACTCCTGGACCTAACCCCATTTTATTTTTATTTATGACGTTTGGTGGATGTTAATATACATGTAATATTTATTGTCGAATCTAGGGTACTTTTATTAGTATGGCCAGTCATTACATTTTCATAATATTCAATCAGTTAGTCAGGCTTTTCCCAATTTAAAAAAGCAACAAGCTTTATTGATCAAGCTGCGGTGTTGATGAGTTTTGTAAAATTTGAAAATCTGAAATTGCCAAAAACTTAGTCAAGTGAGCAGTTAAAGCTATATTTTCCCATAAGCCTTCATTCTTAAAATGTCTCAAAGGCTAAAATAATATTCAGTTGATGTCAGGTTTATGTGGGTAAATATTTGAATATGGAAAATAAACACTACTATGTTTTGATTGTAATTGCTCACCACAAGTTTTCATTATATTATCATTAATTTCATGGCTTTCAAAGGAAGATTATCTTTTTCTACCTCATCTCCCCCAGTGCTCGATTTTGGAAGATTTGGGACCTGTGAGAGCCAGCAGGGCACCCACATAGAACATCCACAGAGCCCATCATTTCATTTGAGAGCCCAAAATAAATTGACCTGTGTTAAATAGAAACATTTTGGCAAAAATCTAGCGAGCCACAGGGGCACAGTCATGCAGCTAATAGAGAGCCCTGCAGTAAATTTGGGAGCCTCGGGCACCCGGGCTCTCCTCAAAATCGAGCACTGTCTCCTATGAGTACTTGAAAATTACTAATCAAATTGAATTCTCAATATTTGAATGTTAGAATATAAATAGTTTTACAGATCTGTAGGCCTATAGACCTGAAATCATTGATAGAATTTTAAAATATTTCTCAGATATTTTGAAAATTATTTGACCTAGAGCTGTTAATAATTTTTAAAATCTTTTTTTCCAGACGGATGTTTATCTGGCCATAGGGACAGATCACAAGAGCTGGTGGGTTGACAAAGGAATTGGTTGCCAGTTTGTCACTAATGGTTCATTTCCTGAAAACAGTTCTGAACCCTCAACCAGAGGCTGTCTACTTGACTATGACGTAGTTGAAATAATTCATGCTAGTGTTCAATGTTTACTGGCTGTAAGTTGACTCCATGTATTTAATGTTATTTTTTTTCGAAATAAAGCATGTCTGGTTTTCCTTAACAACCAAAAATTGTGTCAGACAGTCTTGAAATAGGTACGCTGAGGTGAACAATGGGGCGAAAATATTAGTTTGTCCACCTAAAATTTCAAGTTACAAGACATATTTCACATTCAAAACATGATTATAGAGGTGCTTAGTGCTTAACCCTTTAAGCCTTCAAGATGCATTAAAGCATCATTTTACATCCCTGACAACAGACCTAATTTTCCTATAACAAGGGGTTTTAAAATGAAAATTTCCATGAAACTGGTTTACCAATACAATTTTCTTTAATTTTTAAACCACATCAAATCATTTTGAAAATGGAATTGCTAAAAAACACAATTTCCAGTTCCAAATGGTGAAAAATATTTATATTATAAGATTGACAAACAATAGACGCATCAAAGGTTAATTATTTGATCAACTGATCACCTTCCAAAACTATTTTTACCAATTTTAGTGAAATTTAACCCTTATCCTGCTGATCACAACTATTGTCGTTTTTAATCTGTTTTATTAGTCGACCAAATCACTGTTATTGGGAATGAAATGTGTGTCTAAACAACAAAATTTGCAAATATTTGTGCTCAAATTAAACAAATATGAGTTATTTTAGGCCACTCGAAGTTGTGGGTCGCGGTAGAAGACACAACTTCAAGTAGGTGAAAATTTAAATATTTAATTAACTTAGCAGGATAAGGGTGAACCCTTCAACCGCCAAATTATTCAATTTGAATTTTCACCCACTTGAAGTTGTGTCTTGCTGACGCGATCCACAACTTCAAGTGAGTGAAAATCATTCAGATTTGACAAAATGGAAGGCAATTTTTTTCAAATCTTTCTGATTTAATGTTGCATTTAATCATTAACGTGTTTAAAATGTGGTGGTATATGATGTGGTAATAAAAAAATGAAAAAAACGAATATATTCGGGACCGGCTCTTAAAGGGTTAATCTGTTTCTGACGTAGCAGTATAAGGGCTAAGCTATATATATATATATGTTTTCAGTCATTTTAAATACCGTACACATGATTATATTTTGAACTCAATAATTTGTTACAGCTGCTGGGTTTTTGTGTATCCTGTTATGTCATATATGTGTTCACGGAAGAAGATGATAGTTGTAAGTATTGCAACAGTAAATCTTGAAACACTATTCACGTGTTGGCTTAGTTCTCACCTTCTTCTGTTATAGATACATTTAACTCCTTCTTAACATGATTCAAATATATCAGCGTGCTTGATTTGCATTCTTCCGCTCACCAATACAACTGGAAAAATACTTAAGCAAGTGTGGCCATCGTCCAGCTTGGCATTTTTTCTAATTTTAATATGGAAAATAAAAGTAGTGGTTTTGTTTCTTGTTTCGTTCAAACATGTCTGTAATTATTTATAACTATCAAAGTTTTATTTTAATGAGTTCTTGATTGGTAAGTTTTAGCCAATGTGTGGATCAATTTTCCACATATATGCAGAAACATATTGAAAGTGTTGGCTAGGTTGTTCCTTGATCATTAATAGCTTCAAATCCTTCTTAATTTTTCCATTGCTTGTTACTGACGGAACTGCAGACAGCCTGGAACAAGGTTGTCATCTAATTTTCTATTTAAAAAAACTACTGAAGACTTATTTTTATTTCAGAGGCTGTGGGGTATTATTTTATGCTCATTTTAATTCTGTACATACATAATTATAAGCTATGTATAACAATGCAAAATGTTAAACGATGAAATATACGTAACAGTTGTCTATACATTTGAATTTACAGACCCCCCCCCCCCCCTGCCGCACCATATCGCCCACATATATCACATGCTAGTCATGAAAAGTTCTTCAACCAGCATTGGTCAAACATATCATGTTTGCTGTAATAGTGTTAGTGGTGAGGTTCAGAATATTTGAGAAGGTTTATCCAATTTGTTATATTTTGTTTTGTATTTGAAATGAACTCATCAGTTCAACTAAATATAGAGTAGAAATATAATTTCAAGCACGTTAGTGTGTCTTGTGAGTGTGATGATTCGCTTCTAACATGCCAACAAATGATACACCATGCCGTGAAGTGACCAAAACAAACATGAGGGATTAAACCAATGTTAGGCCAACGTCACAGGCAGTGGTCGCAAATTAAAGTCAGCAATGACTTATCTCTTTCAGTCCAGAATACTTTGTATTAATCTGACTGCCAGTACAAATACTTTTCAGTTTTAGTTTATTTTTTGTGACACAATGCACAAAGCCGCTGTGAGCAACTCTCAGTCCATTTGTAACTTCATATAATTTAAGCCACTGTGAGCGCCTCATGGGGCGCAAAGAGTTAATGTATTGTGTTAATTGGGTGGGTTCCCTCTGTGATTTTCAGCCATTCTTCTAGCTAGGTGTAAATAATTATTTATTTTCCGTATTACATTCATGAGGGATTGCAAAAATATTTTTGCTATATTTTCGACACTAGTTCAGTAGACTTGTAAAAATGGTGAAAATGAGCAAAATTTGATATATTTTTTTAAATTAACATAATTGAATGTGAATGATAATTCTTTGTTCAACATACATGTCTGTTTTTACTGGTGATTTTTGATGTCAGTGATATTCACAAAGCTAGAAGAATTTTGTATTATTCTTTTTTTTTAATTGATAAATATTAAGTTGTCACATAAATATACCAGAGTTGACAAGATTAAGCAAATTGTAGCAGCATGTATGCATACAAATTTATTGTCTGAATTGGTATGCAATGTTTGATGTGTCAAATGATAATGTATTTCTAACCAAACCAGGGTTTCTGTTATAAAATCCTGTCTAACTTTTAGTAGGGAAAACTATTTGGATCTCTTAATTTAAAAATGTAGATTATTTGTGCCACTCTTGACCTTTTTAGACATTTTCATGCCTGGTACATTTTCTTTATTGCTGCAAACATTTAAATGCATGGAGTAACACCTATTCAGATTTTGATGTCCAGTTATCTCATGTGATTAAAAAAAATGAACAGTTTTCTGTCATTTAAAATCAAATGTATAATTGTGTCATGTATAAATTGTGATCAATGGCCAATGGCCAAAATGATGTTAGCCAGGTACATGTAGCATGAATTTAATTATTTTCTGGATGCCGGGAAATATATGGTATCCTGCTGGTCTACCAATTTTTATACTGCAGAAACTGTTCTAGTGTAATCATTTGAACTTTTTAAAGAATCATTTTATTATGAAGTTCAAATCGGATTGTCTTCGTCGGTTTCACTTCATCAACTTTCTGTGAATTGTTAATGCGAATATCACTTGTGACTCTTCTCCATACATCTTCTGGTGCTGAAGAGTTGTGTCATCATCCTTCTATCCTGCAATAATCAATCAATCATCACTCAACTAAACAGTAGCAATAGTAGTGCATCTACATCCTCCCACACGATAGATTTCCAAAATTTCATTGTAGCCGAATATAGTTGAATTATCATAAAATCAACTGTGGAAAAAGTCTCATGGAAAACATCATAGAATTTCATGGAATTTATAAGAGGATGGTGCGTAGGAACTCTGGTTGGGCCAATGTCAGGAAGTGTGCTGGAAATGCACTAGCCCAAATGAAAAAGTGTTCTGTCCAACAAAATTTCAAAGAAGTATGACTGGCCTGATATTTTTAGTGACACAGCCCAACGAGACTGCCTGGTGCAAATTTGCTCTGCTCAGATAGTCAGATCTACAGTACTGTGCAAATGAAACTGGTCGTGAAAACGAAATTCCCTTTCATTTCCCTCTCATTTTCCCCACCTGCTTCACACAAATTCCCCAGATGGGAATTTTTGTTGAACAGTTTTCCTTCATTTCGCCCCTTTCCCCCGATGAGGGGGGAATTGATTTCCTCGCCAGGGAGCTCTGTTTTCCCATCAGGGAAACACAATTCCCCAATTTTCCCCAAATTTCCCTTGAATTTCCCCCAAATTCCCACGATTTCCCAATGATTCTTACTGATTCCCTGTGATTCCCCAGTTTCCTGTGCAGTTTTCAATACAACTTCACAAGTGTACATTGTCTCTGAGTATTAGGCCTATTTTATGCATATTACATATATATTTGAAAATTAGGATTGCACCGTGAAACGTGAATTATCTTTCATTTATCCTTCCCGCCCGACCAGTTTCAATTGCACAGTACTGTAATATATGTCAGCTGAACAGGTTGAGAAGTTTACTGAACATCATCAACATTTTTCCCGGACAAGAATGTTTAAGTGATTAAGATTGCACTTTCCTTGCCGTTGCTGACATTTTTCCAATGATTAGGATCCATAAATGTAATTCGACAGGTCAGGCAAGTTAGTGTCAAGTTTAATCGGACATTACAAATTTATTCTAGGTATGGTAGGACAGTTGGACGTTAATTTTATTGGCCGAGCACATGACCATATCCTGATTAACAATTCAACTAACCACAGTTGTTCTCTTTGCTCTCTTGTAGCTTTCTGGGAATGTGAGTTCTCCTATATGTATCCTCAAAGTTGACATGGAAACCCTTCATAGTTTCCTTCCCATTGCTTGCTGTTTGCATGTTATTTTACATTGTTTATCATTTACTGGGTGGCGCTTGAATTTTTC
The DNA here is from genome assembly GCA_964017125.1 of Flabesymbios commensalis. Classification (NCBI taxonomy): domain Eukaryota; kingdom Metazoa; phylum Annelida; class Polychaeta; order Terebellida; family Flabelligeridae; genus Flabesymbios; species Flabesymbios commensalis. The sequence continues at coordinate 33,071,247 of OZ024915.1, forward strand.
TATACTTGGTAATTTTAACCCTTGCATTGCTAAAATACACTTCGAAGTTTTTTGCTACTTTCTTGATTTATTTATGTTTCGACTAGAAATTGTTTGTATGTCTACAATTTTGCTCTAAATTATAGTGAACTTTTCCCAAAGTATGAAATTTAAATCTATAATTGGCTTTTTAAGGGTTAACATGTATCATACTTGTAGATACTGTTTGTTGTCAACTGAAATGGTCTGCAGTCTGGATTGATATGTGGTTTATTTTTAAAATAGATATTAGTCAGATTGAACAAAAATATTCCTGTAGCTAGTGCATTGATTGCACTGTGTGTTGTGCCTTTTTGGACAAAAATAGACTGAGAAGCAGCACATGACATTTATTTTTGTTGTGGTATGGCTAATGTGTAATGGATTATATATGATTATGTAATTCTTAACCCTTACAACCCTGAAATATTTTTGTAAAAACCATGGAGGCCAAAATGTTTTCTCAATTTGAAATTATCATAAATGTCTTAGTTAGCTCCTTCTGCTTTATTTGAATACCTAAGTTATGGGTCTATGACCATTATAAATATATTAATTCTTTTAGTGCGGGGACCATCTTTTGATGTCCCTTTAGATTCTGACGATCCCTGTGCTGAAAGGGGTAAACATTTGTGCTCAACTACTGGTAGATATCGGATACTGTAGTAATCTGGTATCAAGTTTTGCTCTTAGAAGTCAATGTTCACCATTTTATTAATCAAATTAGCAGAAAAATTATTTTAGGATTTTTTTTAAATTTTCCTGGTGGCATTTAGTGATAATCTGATAGTTACATATCCCACTTCCCATTATAATAAAAAAAATTGAAGTTGGCGGTGTCGGTGTTAGCATCAACATTTCTTTGTTGGCACGATAACGATTGTCCTGTTGAAATTTGTTTTGTATATTGCTAATAACCAGTTCTTGGATAGGTTTAATTAACATTTGCGTCTCAAATTCTTCATATATATAAGTAATTTTCAACCACCTAATAGGTGTAGGTGGCAATGGTCAGAGAGAGACTCAATTTTAAATGCATGAAAATTGAAATAAAATAACTTGGCTGGTAAAGGTTTACATTGCGTTACCGTTGATGTCTCATGTTTGCTAGGATAATATATATAGTCATATTATATAGTATTATCACTTAATAGTAGTATGTATATCTAGACCCCACTAACTTATTATTATATATCTTTTTTTGAAAAACATTACATTGCACATGACCCTTATCCTGCTGATCACGACTATTGTCTTTTTCAAAAAATTGTTTTAATTTTTTACCAAAATCACTGTTGTTAGGAATGGAATGTGTGTCTAATCATCAAGATTTGCAAATATTTGTGCTCAAATTAAACAAATACGATTAATTTTCATCCACTTAAGTTGTGAGTCCTGGTGGCGAGACACAGCTTCAATTGGGTGAGAATTTAAATAAATTAACTTGGCAGGATAAGGGTTAACGCTGTGTAAACAACAATATTATCACTAATTGTCTACATGGATCAAAAAACCATCCAGTCACTGAGACCTTAACATTACCTACCATTCCTCCTGCTTATTAATCAATTTTCATTCTTCTGTTGCTTTGCTACTAATTTTCAATAACATGTATCAATATAAATTTTTGGTTGATTTATAATATTATAAACTACTTAGGTCTACTTGGGATGCCCTTTTCCTGCTGAATTGAATCTACTGTACCACACTGGGTATGGCCATGTAGATACTTTGACCTATAGACATTTAGATTTGTGTGGATTACTAATGGACAATACTACTCTTTTCCGCATCTAGGAAAAGTCACCTGTGAGATTCATGACCTGTTACTCAGAATCTGACGTCAGATTCTTATATCTAAAGTCGATCCCCACACTGAAAGGGTGAAATATGTATATGGCCATAACATATGCACTCAAATGAAACGGAAAGAGCTAACCAAAACATTTATGATGATTTCAAATTGATTGATATAAAAACATTCCAGCGCTTTAAGGTTGAGCATGCAGTCTTTTCCACACAAACATGAAGGGGATAATATTCACTTTATGCTAATAAGTTACCAATTGACCATAAATGGCGGGTCCATAATAACTCATATTATCGCTTGGCTGTTATCACCTCGAATGGCAATAGACGCCAAGCCTTGTAATTGGTTCGGTACGGTAACTTTTTTTCATCCATTTAAAACTGGCAGCATTAAGGGACAAAAATAAATCTCTTGTAGACCCCATTAACCTTCTGCACACAGGTGCACACTTTAGTGGGCATGTGAATTTTGCATAGATGTGGTCAGTTCTGGTATTAATGATTCACTGGTGATGGATGCCAAAAATAAGCAAAATGGCTCTCATAAATCAATGTCTAGAAGGTTAAGTATTTATCAAAAATAAGCATGTCCAAAAGTGAATTGACTAAATAAGCATTACACAAGGCATTTTATTAATTCCAGTCACATATTATATTAGCTTTGAAGCTGACTCCAATGTGTTTTCAGGCAACTTTGTTTAATTTCTCTGTTTAAGATCAGAAAAAATCTAATGAGGGAAAGTGGAAAAAAAAAACATTTAAGATAAAAAAAACATTGAACATATTTTTGGAAAGACCAAATAAAAAAACATTGGACATATTTCTGGAAAAGTTAATGAGGGTGACGAAATAAAAAAAAACTTTTGACCTACTTAAAAAAAGTTTATGAGGGTGACAAAAAAACATAGCCGGGAAAATATATTTTATCTCAAAATGAACTTCTTTTTTTTCGCTTTTTTTTATCTCTCGAAATTGACTGTTGTGAGAGTTAATAGCAGCCATTGCCGATAATCCTCAGTAAACAAACCTAATATTGTTGAATGGATTGCGCAACCAGGCTCAGTCTAAAAATATTTGGGATAAAAAATAATTCTATTAAATTACATGTAGGCCTATTACCGGGTATATTGTGTTATAAATTATTTGTTATAACACCAAAAGTATATTTCAAACATTGTTGTTGTTATATTTAAATATCAATCCTTTTCATCCTGTTGTAAATGCATTACCACAACAGGTTGCACCACCACTACCACTACAGTCACACCCTTTAAAACCTATTTTCAAAATGATTTACTCTTTGTTCTCCAATGAAATAAAATCAAACTGAATGAAATGAGTGCTGAAACATGAATACGTATTTGGAAATACATATGAACAATTGAACAAATAGGAGTGATCTTCATCCACTTGATTCTGGTAACTTTAAGTGCATGCAAAATTAAAGAACTAGTCAGGTGAAGGGTTGATAACAAGATTGATTTTGATGATTTTTGAAAATCTATTCAATTACTGACAGCGGGTGTATAAAGTTGATGCTTTTGTTTCTTATTAATGCCCAGTCAGCTTGAATGTATCGCCTGCATTGTAGTCATGTGTTCTTATTCACCTTTTTTATATTACATGATATTTATTGCTAGTACGGGTCTCTAATGTTAATAATAATAGCCTGTTATAGTTTTGTTAGCTCTTGTGTACCCAGTTCTAGAACTGGTTACACAAGAGCTAACAAAACTATAGCAGATAAAAAGATAGATCAATGTTCAAAATAAGGGTTAAAAAGAGATTATGCATTGGACATTCAGGTGAAAAAGTCAAATTTTGATTTGTCTCTAGGAAATTAAATTATTTAGATATTCTCACTGTTCTCAACCCATTGCGTTTTTTCACTTTAAAACTCTTTCAGTCTTGAATATTTATTTATAAATCTGATTGCTTGGGCTTAATACTTTTCAGTTTGGGTTAATCTATTGTGACACACAAAGAGCCGTGAGCTGCTCCCGGTCCATTTGTGGCGTCATATGTTCAGCCACTGTTAGCGGCTCGCAGGGCTGTTCCCAATGCAGGGGATGCTCGACATTATAAACAAGATTGTCAATTCAAACAGACACTGACACTTGGTATCCTGTAATTATTATGAAATGAATAAATAATTCCCAAACATTGGTTTTACCCACTGGTAGCTATGATTGCAGACATATTTTTTTTTCAGACAACTGAAAGTGCCTTATTTTGTGGGCTCTAATAGTAGCAAGAAAGATCTTAAATTCTTTAGTTAGGACACAAATTGACAAATCAATATAATTTTGGTAATTTCAAGTTGTGAATTGTGATGGGGATCAAAGCTGAAGTAAAACCGAAAAATTTAATTTAAACAGGGACAGGATATTTCCGTTTTTAGGCTGATTTCAGTTTTCCTCTGATGTGATTTTCGCGGAATTCAAAAGACTGTTTAATAGTTTAGAGCTAGAAGTGTTAAAACTGTAACTGTAGTACATAGACCAACAATAATTGGGGAGGGAGTGGTTTGCTGATTAAAATATGCACCATTGTGACAGACAATATTTTTAGTTTCACACCCGGTGAGGGGAACATACATTCAGACCTCAGAAAGAACTCTGGAGTCTATGGACAACATTATGTTAAATTTCTCTCTCACTGCATTCACCTGTTCACTGCTCCCCACTCCCTCCCCCCATGTTAAGAGTACTCTAGTACGCAATCATTCACCAGGTGGTGATAAACTAGATTAGCAATAATATATATATATTTTTTTTTAATCAGCTAATCAGAATTGGCTGTGGACCCACCCACCCACTTACAATTCTTTTCGGATTATTGGATTTTCTTGGACACCCATAACCACAAGAAATGTATTAATTATGATACATGGTATTAATTTTTTATTCAATAGTCACCTATACATGATTTGTAATAATAAATTTCAAAAGAAACACACAAAAAATTACGGCCATGGAGGTCATAAAAGTCATGGAGCTGAATCGATTGTATAATCACCAGATCATTATGGAGAAGAATGATATTGTTATCACTGTTACTTAATCCTTGTGCTGCTGAAACCATATATATACGGTGTCAAGCATGTCTTAGATAAATACAAATATCACTACATTTCATCAAATTGTTTTTTATAGTTGATTTAATATTGGAGGTGTTTATTTTTCATAGATATAAATATTTTTCGTCATTTGAAACTGGAGATTGTGTTAATAATTCCAGCTTTGAATGAATGAAAAACGAAAGCAAGCAATTCAGCAGCACAAGGGTTAAAGGGATGGTATATGATGATACCTCGAAAAATGACTCTGTCAGCGCATGCCACTCCAGTAGTAGACAACAGGTTTAAAACATAAAGAGACTTCAAACAAGATGTTTCCCAGAGTTTTCATCAGCCAGTTTTCATGAAAATTATTTATATAGAAGTTTTTCATATTAAATGACTGAAAGCATTGATGCTTGACTTTTTTTCTCGGTCACCTTGTACATTTGATTTCTGGTCAATTCACATCGTAAAGAATTCTAGCAATGTGAATGATCATTATTGTTGTGCATGTAGAGAAGCATGTTTACCGGCAAGGTGCCCATTGAAATGTGTTGTTTCCAACGTTATACCAGGCCTGTGGTCTGTGACTGGCTTGAAAACATATGTTAGAAAATTTCTAAGTGAACATTCTAGTACGTGTACAAGAATTTACTAGATATTTGTGTTTACCCGCTCACTGAATTTTAGTGCCAGAACACTGACCCAGTCTATAACGCAGAAGAATCCACAATAAAACAGACACCAAAACACACCTACTTTTACACTTTTATCCTGTTTTATTTTTATGTATCCTGCTCTGTTTTTTTGCTATATTATATTTACATACCCACCTTTTTAGCACTATTAGCCTTTGTTTGTGGTCTCTATGTTGCAGTTGATTTCATAGGTGGTTTTGAGTCCTTTTCATCCTATCAGGCTCCCTCAAAGTCCTCCCATGTGCAGCTACAGCCTGTCTATGTGTACGTATTTTGCCTGGTACCTATCTAGTGATTGCCGAGGTGCTCACACCTCACATATCGCCTCCTTGGACTGTTATGTCTGGATATATAGCATCATATCTACGGCACTTCGGCCCCAAGGTGTACTTGGCAGCACAAGCTATTGTGCCTCTGTAAGTTTTAATGTTGGGCCAACATTGCAGATGGTCGTCCAACATTTCACCAACAGAAGGTCAACATCTTGTTTGCTTTGCCGATATTGCTCCTTCAGTGAGGTGCATTTAAACTGTGAGCTTGCCACTGTGCTAGGGGAGCACCGCATTTAATAACCCTTTGTGTGCTGTCAATCTATTAATACAACCACATACATACATGTATGTACATTTTAATCATGATTTATCCCATTTTCGTGAAGTAAATTAGTCTACATATTAATGCTACTAACTTGCCTGCTTTAGAACTTCTCAAATAATTTTCATCCACAAAAATCCTTAAATCTGAACTGTGATGAGAGGTTTACTGTGGATAGAAATGCCAATTGTAATAACTCAGAATACAGGGGGTTAAACAAATTATATACTGCAGGTAACATTTTCCACCTCCTTTCTCCATGGGCTATGGTACGTGTATGTGCACAATTTTGCATGCAGTGTTATTAGCACATGCTGTGCATGTACTTTGTTTATAAAGCTGCTGCCAGGTGTGGTCACACAAGGATATGCCTTTGTGGTTGATGACGACAAGAAGAGAAACAAAAGCAATGCTCTACTTCATAATCACACTTTGTTGTCATGCTGCTGTAAAAGCAATGCCAGGGAGGAACAAAATGTGATTTTATGTAGTGATCAGTTATTGCCATTATGTGCTGTTTAGTATTTTATCTCTGTGATTTGTTAGTGTGGTGTTTGTGTTTCACATTAAGAATAGTTTTAAAATGTATTTACTTTCTTTCTCTTAGGAGGGAAATGGATGTTTTTTTGTTTTTTTTACATTGTTTTGGTGTACTTATTATGAGTTTGTTATGGATAAGACACAGTGTTATAAAAAGATCAATCCTGTACTGAAATAAAAAATATTTTGAATCTACCATCCCGCTCAAGAGAAAATGATGAATGTTTTGTGTATTGGCCTGATGTATGTTATCTGCCTTGACACCTCATTTCCTACTTTATGCATCCTTATGGTAGTTTTTAGCGAGATTTATATGATATATGATGCAACATGCAGTACCATTGTACCCCAGGGTAACACTTTATTGCAGCGCACCTGGCAAATGTGGTGGGAACTAATATAATTTGAGTTGCAAGTTACAAATAGAATTTGAGTTGCAAATTTGTACAATTTTAGTTATTTTCTCTGGCCTAGTGCTGAAGAGGTCCCACAAACAAAATACTTCGCAGAATAAGAGTTTTCACTTTTTGGTACCAGGGTACAGCCCTGAAAAATAAATAAATGATGGATGGCAATTTGGTATCCCAGGGTACTTATCATTACAACACAAAAATTCTGTATACTGTTTGTAAGTCAAAAACACAGGAACCGCAGAATCTAACCGTTAAAATTATATAATTTAAATTTTAACCCACCTCAAGTCCCTCGCTACCACGACCCAAAACTTCAATTGGGTGAAAATTACTCATATTTGTTCAATTTGAGACCAGTCTTGATGTTTAAACACCTATTTCATCCCTGATATAAGTGATTTGATCAGCCAATAACATGAATTAAAAATGATTACAATCATGGTAAGCGGGTTAATAATTTCAGTTCCTCCTGCACTGATGAAGTTGCTAGGCATTTGAAAACTATTTTAATGCCACAAAATACTACCCAATCTTATTCACCCAATAACAAACCAAATTATTTGTCAAAAGGAAAATGATAACAGGTATTTTTTTAAATCATTGTGGGTAATCACTCAAGGGGATGTAAAACACAAATTATATATACAGGTTATGAACTTTTTCAATGTAACAACAATTTTGTGTGCCCAGTGGGAAATTACCTTAATTGTATTTTTGTTTGTGTAAAATTTAAAAATAATGTAATTATTTTACTCTTGTCTATTAACAACTTACCGTAACTATGTTTTGCTCAAATTGATATTTAGCAAGTATAGCTTGAATTTAAATCTACTAAAATTCTAGGAATTTACAGACCACTTTCATCAGCAATGCTAAGCCTCCACTCTCTTAGATTAGGAATTGTCAGATTGCATGTGCAACTTTCTTGTTGAAAATTTTTGTAGCCAGTTTTATCTATTTCACATCAGTAGCCGCACATTTTTATAAATATCACCACCACCAGCTTTCACTCTCGTAATCCTCTAAGGACATTCCAGTGGTCTAGTTACAAAATAAAATAAATAGAAAGATCACTGATGTCTCCTTAATTTATAATAATAATATGTATTAGCTAAATGTATGTTCTATTTCCCTTGCAAATATGAAAGTCTATACCTTCCATAATTGAAAGTTCCATAATTAATGTTTTTTTGTAGCAATATATTGAAAGTGCAGTACCTGCCATCTTGGTACATACATGCAAATAAAAAAAAGGGTAGTCGGAGAAAGATGGAGAAAGTTTCACAGAGATGGATAAATATTGTACTGTAAGAAAATGTAATCGGTCAGATTCAGAGTCATTTTCTTCTGTTAAGAAACATTTACAACAGTATTGTGATATTAGTGAGACACGACTATGAGACCGCTCATTAAGACAACTACTTGTCATCACAAGGGTGGCAAAATCAAATCGGAGGTTTAAACCAAAAATACTGCCCTCGGCCCTAAAGACTTCTATACAAGGTCTGTCCATTATCCATTCTTTATGTAGTCGGGTCCCAACACAGTACTGGTAAATCAAGATTTTTTTCTCATATATCTAATATTCAATTGTAGGTGTATCTACACCATTGACTGCATTAGACACAGCTACTACCTGTACTTATAAGGGCTATCGCCCAATGTAATTGTTTTGATGTGTCAGATTAAAATTCTAGCTCAGTTTTGAGTTTAAAATCATCAGGGACATGTGTTGACCAAGAACATTGTGTAAAAGCTAAATTGCCGAAGATACATGTAGGTGGGAACAAGGATGAAATGGAAACTGGATACCGGTAAAACTTATTATAGACTGGGCTTCATATTTTTAATAAGACTCATGAGATTCTCTTACCCGTTCAGGCCTGTAGGTGCACAAAGGTTGCATCATATCCCCTTCATTCTTTTTGGAGCTGAAATATGTTCACATTTCAAATTTTGTCCATAAATTTGTAATAGCAAGTTTTTTTTTCTTCTCGTTTTACAGTAGGGGACTCGCAAGGTATTTTTTATTTTTAGATTTTGCACTTAAGTTTTAATTTTAATAAGTTGCACACCACTTCTTGCAGTCTCCCTTTTTCGTTTGTTCTTTGTGTGATACTATCTGAAACCTTAGCCCGGCATTGGCTCAATGTTTCACCTATGACACTATGTGTGACATTAAGTTAACACTAAGCTAATGTGGCGGCATTTTGTTAGATTAGCTCTCTGTCAACATGCTGAATTGTTACAAATAATGTCTACACTTATTCTTTGCATTGATGACAATTACTCTGTGAGCAATGTAATTAGAAATCAATCATACAATGTTATATATAGCAATATTTAAAATTTAACAATTGATGCTGAGTAACATTTGATCTAAGTAACATACCATTATTGATTGAAGATTATTACTTAGTGGCTGAGTGGCTTATTTAGGCTTTGCTTGCTGCATGACATTTTCCATGGTGAATAGTTAGGTTTTTGTACGATGTGTATTTTCACTAAATCATATCAATTAGCTTCTTTCAACTACATGTATTCCGTAATTTGTTCTATTGTCATGGTATGTGTCAATATTTTCTTTTAAAATATTGATAAGACAATATCGCATTACATAGTATTACATATATGCTTGATTTAGATAATAGTTCAGCATACAATCTGTCAAATATGTTACATCTATTAAAATTAATCCTGTGGTCACAATGTGCAAGACAAAAATTTTACTAATCTTTTGAAGCATAAATTTATCTTAATATTCTTGAGTTGTCCTGCAGATACTTAAAAAAAAACATTAAATCATTTTTTATTTTTGCATTTAACTATATATTTAACCCTTGTGTTGCTGAATTGTTTGTTTCTATTTTTTATTCATTTTGTGCTGGAATTGCTGACACCATTTCTAGCTCCAAATGACAAAAAGAACTACCGTATATTTTAATTTTATTTTAACTAAACATCTCTGAAACTAAATTATTAAAATGACTGAACTTCTAACACAAACTATTGAAATAATTTTTAGTGATATTTTTTTCTGGAAACCATATACATATACGGTCCCAGCAGCACAAGGGTTAATAAAGACCAGACTGCATATTGTTTAGAATTATATTGCTAAGCTTTAAGTAAATATAAGCCTTCCAATTGTTTATCATATGTTTCCTTTCAAGCCTTCTCTATCACTCCTATTCATTATATCAAATCTATTATATATTGCTATATGTGCATTTTTTTAAATTTATAAGCTCCCGCCGTCACCGTAGGTGAGACGGAGGGAGCTATGGATTCTGCCTCCGTTCTGTTTTTTACCTCTTCTTTTGCCTATAACTTTGCAAGAAAATAGGATAACAATTTTGGGTATGTGGGTTACTTCCAGGTGGATAATAAACAGGTTAAAATATTTTCAATCGAAATTCAATATGCAAGGTCGCAGAGGAGAAAATGATGATGTTACGGCTTTGGGCTGTTGGGCCGTCCGTGAACATTTCGTTTCCGGAGCATATCTCTGAAAGTACTTGTCCGATTGTCTTCAAATTTTACACACAACACTTCTAGGGGGTCTAGTTGTGCCTTTTGGGGTATATGAACTTTGACCTACTTTTGGTTCAGTACTATGACCTATTTAGACGTTTTGACACACACTTGGTTTCTGGAGCAGATCCCGAAAAGTACTGGGCCGATTACAGTCATATTGCACATACCTGTTCTCTAAGGTCCCTTGTTGTGCCTTTTCAGGTTTTTGGACCTTGACTTTAAAGTTGACCCAGCACTTTTACCTAATTTATAACATCGGTAAATCCGACTGAAATATTTTGCGGTATATCATGAATACCGCTAAAGATAGCTACACCATTACTATAAAACAAATTGTAAGGTTACAGGAGAGGATGCATCTTGACAAATTTCAAGTCTCTAAAATTCAAAATAGCCGCCCATCGGCCATTATTCACCTTGACCGGCCTGATATTGCGGAATATCATGAAAACCACTCAAGATAGCTATGTACACCATTACTATAAAACAAATTGTAAGGTTACAGGAAAGGATGCATCTTGAAAAATTTCAAGTAGATAAAATTCAAAATGGCCACCCATCAGCCATTATTCACCTCTACAGGCCTGATATTGCGGAATATCATGAAAACCGCTCAAGATAGCTACACCATTACTAAAAAACAAATTGTGAGGTTACGGGAGAGGATGCATCTTAAAAATTTCAAGTCGATAAAATTCAAAATGGCCGCCTATCGGCCATTATTCACCTCGACATGCCTCATATTGCGGAATATCATGAAAACCGCTCAAGATAGCTACACCATTACTATAAAATAAATTGTGAGGTTTCAAGAAAGGATGCATTTTGAAAAATTTCAACTCAGTCAAGTTCAAAATGGCCGCCTATTGGCCATTATTCACCTCGACAGGCCTGATATTGGATAAACCATGCTAGATAGCTAAACCATTACTACAAAACAAAATGTGAGATTTTAGGAGAGGATGCATCTTGAAAAAATTCGACCTGAACAAATTCAAAGTGGCCGCCTTTCGGCCATTATTCACTTCCACAAGGCCGTTATTTGGTAAACCGTGCTAGATAGCTAGACCATTAGTATAAAACAAAATGTGAGATTTCAGGAGAGGATGCATCTTGAAAAATTTAGACTTGATCAAATTCAAAATGGCTGCCTTTAGGCCATTATTCACTTTCACATGGCCGTTATTTGGTAAACCGTGCTAGATGGCTAGACCATTACTATAAAACAAAATGTGAGATTTCAGGAGAGGATGCATCTTGAAAAAATTAAGACTCGATCAAACTCAAAATGACCGCCTATCGGCCATTATTTACTTTTACATGCCCAATATTTTGCAAACTGTGTTGGATGCTAGTCCATTACTATAAAACAAAATGTGAGGTTTCGGGGGACGATGCACCCTGAAATTTTTAAACTAGTCTCTATCGAATTCAAAATGTCCGTAAATCTGACATTATTTTCCTCGATTGGCCTGATATCGGGTAAACCGTGCCAGATAGGTAGACCATTACTGGGATACTGATTAGGATCATTAATTTCAATGGAGGTTTGCAATCTCTGACAGGCTGTCTAGTTCTTATTTTTCTCTTAGACTAAGTCTCTTAGACCTAGTTGTCTTGCGTCTTGATTTTTGACCTAGCCTAGGACTCATTAATAACCCTGCACAAAATTTCTTAAATCAAATTCTAATTCGAAGCGGGAGCTCCTGGACTTATGGAGTCTTGTTTTTAATTGCCTAATTTTTTTGTATTTTTGTGTTTGAATTTAAAATTATAGGTACTACATCCAGAGTAAAATTGATTAAATTATCCTATTTTTGTAAAAAATACATTAGATGGTTGTCAATACAATTATTTCTTCCCATGCTCAATGGATTGATAGATAACAATAGTTTCCATTTTTTTTAAGTATAGCTTTTTTCTAATAGTGAACTTTGCCCTAAATCTCTTGACAGATACATGTATACAAAATAACATTGTGATTAAAATAAGTAGTTCTAAGTATTTTTAGTCTAATGAATTTTAGGATCGTGGGTAAAAATTACTTGTATTGGTACAATTTGAATCCTTACATGTATTCCAAGAGGCGACTTTTTTAACAGCAGCAAAGCACTGTTGCCAAAATTTCAACGGTTTTTAATATCTTATCACAATATCTAGTCTTTTTTCGTCAATGGCTAGCAGGTAGGGCTGGCCCTGCTAAATTATCAAACCACATGTCAATAACTTAGTATTTAAGTTAAATAAATTAATAGTTAACTAATTTGTTATAATTTCTAAATAATCCTGTGGGTTTTAGTTGCACAAACTAAATATTCTGAGCACCCATGCACAACATTTTGTTTACTTGTTATCACTCTATAATGTATACATGCATTTGAAACCGCAGCCAAACAGTCAATGTTTTGTCTATCTCCTACTAAGAAAAGTTGTATACCTCCCAAGAAGTGCCTGTCCCAGGAAAATCATATTTTTTTAAGTTCAGTATTTTGTGAAATTCAGCATAATGTATATACATTTACATTTCTCTTCCAATTTTTTCAATTATTTTCCATTTAAACAAATACACATAAATCCTTAGAGCATTGAGCTAAATAATTTAAATTTTCAGTCACTTGAAGTTGTGTCTCACTACCGTGATCCACAACTTCAAGTGACTGAAAATTTGTGTTATTTGTAAAATTTAAGTTCCAAAATATTTCAGTGTTTCAAGATTGAAAACATATTTTATTTTTAACAACTGATTATGCAGGTACTTATAAAATACAGAATATCTACTGTGGTCGACATCAGTGTTCTAAGGGTTACAGTCCTATCCTTCATTTAGTGTTAATGTTTAGTTTATCAGATCTCATGCCATATAAGGAGATTTTTAGCCCATTGACCATTCTCATCACTTAATCATTTTTTTATAAGCACATTTAACCCTCCCAAGTTATCTAATTCAGATTTTTAGCAGCTTGGGAGTTGTCTCGCTACCGCGACCCATAACTTCCAAGGCCGTGAAAACTAGTCATTTTTTGTTTAATTTGTAACCAAACACTCACAAATCTTGATGTTTAAACAAACATTTTATCCCCATAAAATTGACTTGTTTTACTAATAAAGCGGATTTGGCCCTTTAAGCTCCTACTATGCATCAAAACATATTTTTACATCTCTGAAAACAGACTTATTTTTCATACAACTAAGGGTTTTAGAACGAAAATTTCCATGAAACTGGTTTACCAATACATGGCAATTTTCTTTAATTTTTAAACCACATCAAATCATCTTCATCCACTACAAGTCGAGAATTGCAACAGCAATTCGCAGCTTGTAGTGGATGAAGATGACATTGGTAAATACAGGCTGTAAGGATTAAAACAATTATAGGTCGTGATCAGTGATGAAATGGTTAACTAACTGTTCTTGCGAGTAAAAAATAGTGTTCAGCAAGAATTACATGTTTCTTATCTAAAATTTAACAATTACTTTTATCCACAAGAAGATGTGTTTTGAAGTAGCAGGACATGTCTTCAAGTGGGTGGAAATTAATAAGGGTTCTAAAGTACATGTATAATTGTTGTTGTAGTTAAATTTTAGTTGATATACCTGTACTATGTGAATAGCTTACCTTGTTCTATTTGCAGCACAACCGGTGCACGATGAGCTGGAGTATATCAAGATGAGGTATCGCTCTCCCGCAAGAAGTAGCTTTCGTGATCAAAAAACTTACGAAACTTTAACCACACAGCTTGGGTCAACTTACAGTTCAGCAGACAGAGGCTTGGAAGGACACACAGGTACATACAGTGATGACAGCACAGACAGAACACCACATCCTAACGCTAGAAGCTTAGAACCCATGAGAAAATATTTGCACAAGGAGCCGCCTCCGGGGATACAGTCTCAGTGGTCACATCCAGGCGGTGGTCCACTAGGAGGTCCACAAGCCGTGCCTCCAGCGACACTCCCTGTAATGACAGGGCCAGTACAACAGCAACAGCAATACGAGCAGCTACAGCGCAGACAAGGCTCAAGAGATGACGGTTATAACACAGGTGATATGCCGCTACCCTCTGCACCTCCCAAACAAATATCTTATGATATCGGGGGTCAGCTGCCAGGTGTCACCGTCATTTGAAACATTTTTACTCATGTTGACTGTGGGACAACTAGTGGATATCAAGTCAACAACTAAGGATGTGTGCAGTTATATTTCTGAAATGATTATTCTATTATTCTATAATGATTTTATAGTACTAGCCACTTTTTTCAGATCAGCCTTGTTGTCATATGTATGAATTGGCAATTTATGGACCAAACGGACCCAATCTTCAGTCAAGTTATTTGCTGTTGTTTCCAATGGTACTTTTACGCTTGTCAAGGAATCTCTTGCCAAGACAGTTGTCAACATTACCCCACATCTCTCCGTTTCTGTGATGTTATTCAGTAGTAAGCAAAATATTGGTTTTAATGGTATAGGCCAATATTTATACAAATATATAATGGCCTAATGTTGAGCCAAATCGATTCTATTTGTTTGATATTCTCTCCTGTCTGCTGCTATTATGTTTCATCAGTTTTGTTTGGTTCACCCCTTAAAGCGCTAAATTAAATTATTCAAATTTTCACCCACTCGTGTCTGGCTACACCTGATAAAAAAAATTAAAAACGACTATAGTCGTGCTTAGTGCTTCAACCCTTACAGGGATAGACCCTAGTCGAAAGAATCTGACGTCTGTAGACATCAGATTCTGACGACTAAAGTCGATCCCCGCACTGTAAGAGTAGAAACAATCTAATGGCCGTAGACCCATAACACAGGTATTCAAATGAATCGAAAAGAGGTAACTAAGACATTTGATGGGTTAAAACAATAGTGTGCCAAGTGACATTTTTAGCCTTTAGAATAATAACCAGCTAAGTCACCTATAATATGTATAAAGTTTGAATTGATTCCAAATTCAGATTAAAACAACAGATCAAGTTGACTTAGCACATTGTTATTCTCATGAAAAGGAGCTCATATCAGTGTTGGACAGCAATATCTGTCCAACACACGATCAATTCGATTTGACACATTGTTATTCTGGTGTTATATATACTTATGGGCTCTGTTTCTAGTACAAAAACAGTGCAAGTGCACTTAGCGCATTCTTATTCTGAGACTTGTGGAGACAACATGAAATGCCTGGACTTAGTTCATTGTTGATCTAGGAAAAATCTCTGTATATTCTGTGTTCCTAGAGTAACAATGAACTAAGTCAACTTGGTGTCTTGTTGATCCCAAGTTTGCTTCTGTAAATCGTTTTGGAAGGTAAAAAAATACTCTGATAACTCCACTTGATCTACTGTCAAATTCCAATCGCTGTGTGTTTCATCATTATAAGTCCAAGTCTACATGCTGATAAGTGGATTTAGCAGACTGTAGTTCTAAGCAAAAAGATAAACACAATTTCTCTGTCAAGTCGACTTGACCCACTATTATTTTAGACCATCGATTTATGATTTCAAGGTGAAAAAAACGTCTTTGGTTGCGATGTTTTTTTGAAAATTAATTCAGTGCTTTAAGGATCAACAATGCCTGATTATTTTGCGTTCACATGTTGCCCAGATGTGCTGTAATAAGTACACATTCTGGTAATCCTCAGTCATTCTCTGTCAACCATATAAGGATAATAGTCATGTTTTTGTAGGTTCACCAACATATTTCTTTTTATCGTAACATTCATACTTGCCATAAAGCCATTGCTAGTTGATTATGTGTTTGTCATGGCTTTTGATTTGTGCTTCAATGTCATTCTAGGTATTCATGAACAAAATGGCCATATTTTTACATCATAGTGATGTACCGGATAACAACCGAATAAGTAAGGAGCATTTTTTATGGCTGATCTCTCTTAAATAGTTTGTCATGAAAAAACATTAAGTTAACTAACAATGGCTTAAATGTAAATATGTTTTCTAGTCTGCTGGGAATATAACATCCCTTAGGAGTTCAAGGATTATATATGTCATTTTATAAATTGACAAATATAACCTTCTAATTCCTTGGTGAAAAAATGATGAATTATGCGCCTTGTGTGCAGATATGAATATACTATATTTTGAAGATAAATGTACATAATATATAACACTGTATCTATATGATTTCTGTATAAAACTTGATGCATGTTGATTTTATTCATTGAATATTAGTTCATGTTTTAGTTTTTCTTACTTAATCGGTGATGACATTTTTGACTTTGTGAATATTTATTAATACTGAATACCACACGTGATATTGTTTAAGCTCGGCAGGTAATTGTAGTCAAGGGTATGTGTTTTTTGTTAAATACTAAATATTCATGTAATATGAGCACCTATGCCATTTACTTCCACATGAAATTTATTTAGTCTCACATTTTTTTGAATTTGATTAAATTTTTAAAATTTAATTACAGTTATTTAAATAAATTAAGACAGGTTTAAATAATTGAAATAGAAATTTCTAATGTATTAAATAAGGTGATGTGAAAACATATATTATGTGATATAGGTGAGGCTTTAATTTATATTTCACGAACTTACTATTTCAGTATGTTATCCTACGGAAATCCTGCAAAATGTTGAAATTCACAGAATTTGAATATAAGTTTTTTTTAATCCTAGGTCTATGTCATGTTATGTTTTAATAAACAATCCTAATCGATTGTGATTGAAAACATGATTGTATGCCTAATTATTAATGTATGTTACCAATGATTGTTTATGATGTGCTTGGAAAATTGCAAAGGTCACTTGAAAATCACAGAATTTCAATATCTAATCTTATTTTTTATTACCAGTATTTCTAGATACAGATACCCATATATTTCCACTGGATTTAGATCTGCTTATGTTTCACTGGAGTATTTTATTCTTTCACTTATATATGTCTTTAATATTAAATAATGTAGTGAACCAGTTAATGGTAATTACCCACTTTCACCATACACATATAATGGCATATTCTAGCAAGCAAACAGTGTTTCACTTGTACTGTTGTGTAATGCCAAAATACATTAACTGCTTACTTTAAGCCTAGCAGTTACTGCCTTTTGGCTTTGCTATGCAGTATAGTGATATATTGTTTCGTGATTTCCTCCAACCTCATGGAAAATTTGTTTGATGCTATTATTAAACACACTCTTTTACCCATGATGTTGTTCAAATGTTAGCCAGCTTTTGAAACATTGTGTCATGGTGTTCATTCTGGGTTATTCATATTTTTACAGAACCGCTTATTTGGATTTAGTATTCCACTAAGACCTCTTTCAGTGAGATGACACAAAAAATTAACCCTTTACCTTCTAAGTTATCTTGTTTAAATTTTCACCCACTTGAAATTGTGGGTCGTTAGTCATAAAATTACTCATTTTCATTTAATTTGAAATCAAACATTTGAAATTCCTAACAGTGATTTAATGCTGTCAAAATGTTAATCCAAGATGGCTTTAGGTGGAAGTCTCTTCTTTGATACAGTAAAGCCACTATGAACCTGCCCCAATTCTGAGATCAATTCTGTTAAAAGTTTTTTGTTGAACCAATAGATTTAGCTGTAGCATACTTACTGTTACTGACGTGGATAAAACAACTACTTCACAGCATTGAAACTCTTAAGCTGTTAGTGAGATTTGGGGTTGCAATGTTTTGTAAACCAAATTACATTTTTCATGATCGCTATCAAATGTAATAACGTTTGCTTGACAAATGTCTGCCTTAGAGCTTTTTCCTTATATTAAACATTTTTCTAATGAATTTCTACGAGGCAATCTTCTACCTGTCAGGTTGAGAATGATCTGCCTGGTTGACACCTACTTTCTTTCTACCTAACACTTAAATCTTGTTTGAATATTCCTCTCCTAAAACAATTATCCCAGCGCAAACAGGATACACTGACACAATGTAGTGTTAATGGTGGACCAGCATTGCAGATGTAGTGTCTCGAGCTAACTGGGATTTTTTTACTGCTATCGTAATTGTGGGTGAAATCTGAATGCTAACTCATGAATCAAATAGGCCTATAACTTTCGGAGGGTTTTCTTGGGCACATGGAAAAATGTATCTGATGTGACCTTGGAAATATGATGATTCTTGCATACCATGATGGTAACTTTTAATACAAATCTTTTATTTTAATCTTCAGCAGGAAACCTATTTAATATTTTAATAACATTGACATATTCAGACATATTGTTAAATCTTTTAATTTAAGACATTTTGTTACTCATGTTTTTCACGTTGTTGGGGTTGCTGATTAAATTTTGTTAATGATGACTTCTACTTACGTACTGTTAACAGTATCTTAATTAATTATCTTATTTCCAATGTGCCAATCTGTAGATTTCTAGCTGGCAACAGTGTTATGAAATATGTCTGAACATCATGTCAACATTTGTGTTAGTCAAGTGTATATACTGGTGGTCATATAATTCTTACTACTTTAACTCTATGGTGTCCTTACAGTCTCTTAGTGTTAGATACCATACATTTTAATCTATAAAATTGGGTCATATATTAGTTCATTAAAATATTAGTTTGTTAGTTGACTAACATATTATTGATGCAGTGACACGGTATCATGTTGGATCTACAATCCGTTTAACTACCTGAATTAAAATGAGGCTATATGTATATGATGTTTCTCCCGTATCTTTGTCTTTGTGAAAAAATTAGCTCAAGCACTATGAAAAAGGTATTGAAATTTCTCCAAGGTTGTCGCCAAGGTCTGGTTATTTTATCTCAACTCAGCTGTAAACATTACAGATTCATTGTGACTGTCACAGAACCAGTATTAATGCAATAATAATCAAATGCATATCAGATTTTTTTTTTTTCACAATCTGTAACCTGGCTGGCAGTGGTCATCTTGGAATTTAGAGTATTCCCTATAAATGTATGTGTTCACTCTTTAAATTAAACTTTTTATCCCCCACCCATAGGGATAGGGAATTTTGGTCTCTCTGTATACTGTCAGGAGTCTCGTTTTTTGTAGCCGCAAAAATTTAGTCAGAATTATTCAAATTTTATGATCACATTCCCCGAGATATGGAGATGTGCAGGTGATATTCTCAAGGTTAAATATTTTTTTGTTGGAACAAAAACTCATTACCCATCAAATGGAAATGTGCAGGTTATTTCACCGAAATTTATAATGGCAGCCACAAGTCCACTTTATAATTGGGCTCAGAAAGCTAATTTATGGGGGGGTGATATAGGACTTCAGGCTTCTTCTTTTAAATAAACATTCAGAATCCTATGAATTATTTTCAAATCAAAAAGCTATTGACTGCTGCAATGCAATTTGCTAGTTGCTTTTAGACTCGGGAACAAGCTATATTATGCTTGTTTTCTCAGTACAATAATATTTCATAATATGTTTGCATCAATCTATTTTCAGTATTAAATGGTGCCAGATGGCCATGTAGGGTAATTTGTATGACAAAGCTGTAGTCTGTTATGCATTGTAGTAATTTACTGTACAGTAGTGAAAATCAGGTTACAACCTTTTAGTATAAAATTAGTCTTGATTGTTACAAGGATTGAGTGGTATACATGTATTCCAACCTAATATTTGATAATGCTCAGCCTGACTTGTTTCATAATTATAAAATAGTTAGAGAATATGCAGAGTTGAAGCTTACTTCTATGAGCTAGCAGATTTGTTCATTCTCCATTTTTCTAAATCTCAAAATATTTATTACATGTACCATTCAAATTGCAGCCCCATTGTTTTTGTTACTTGTGTTTACTTGTCAAGTTCTCTATGTATCCTGCCTAATTTATCCTCTTGTTAAAGTCCCATTGCTTTTCAATGGTAAAAAATCAAAATGAACACTTCGCAAGGTTTTGATGTATTAAATTTCACACACATGCCCAAAATAACTTGTTCTCAGACACACTTTGTTTTTTTGAAATTCTACTATAATTTAGCGACAAGCTATTCTTAAGCATGCTATTGTTTAGAGATTGATCTTGTGAAAACAACAACTTGAGTTTGTTGATGTTGTTAATGGACCAGTCCTCTGACTTGTTTGTGAATTGTTGCAATATATTTAATTTTAGTGGTGATGGTTCTCTTGTTTTGTTTACCAATATTTACTTGACAAACACTGATAAGTGTGGGTTTTTCCCCCCAAAATTTTCTTGTAACCATTTCTTTTTATTAATTTAATTGTTTTTGTTTAGAAATAAAATAAAGGTTGAATTTGAATACTGTGTATTTTCAAAATTTAACATGGACTGCACCTTTAGCTTGTCCAATATCAATGTCATCTTTTTTTCTGTAAAGATCATAAAATGAAACTTTTTTGATACATGGGTGTGTTTGATCTTGATACCAGATCTTGATACCAGTACTTTTTATAAAGGTATGAAAGCACCAGGTGAAGCTGTTACATTTTTTTTCTTCTATTAAAACCCTGAAATGCAGAAGGATATGTCCATTTGGCAATTCAATTTGACAAGTAATTTCAGTTCTGCCTTTTTACTAATTATTTTGTATAAAAGTCTAAAAACTTGTTATATTTCTTATTATTCATTTCTTTACACTGAATAATCTATTATGACATGTAATTCATATGTGTTTAATTCATGTGTTCAGATTAATAACAAACTTTTTTTTTATAATGGTTAATGAAATTATGAGAGGGAAAATTCAAGAAATTGTTATATTCCATCTAGTTTGGTCAACATAGTAGAATCTTCTTTTGACTATAAAAATATTGATATTCATAGTACATGGATTGTATTTATCAGGATGCTTTTAGTGTTAGCATTTTTCCACTGACTCTATTTGCAACCCAATCCCTTAATTTAATAAACCCTTTACTTAAAAGTGGTATTTTGTTTATTTTTCACATATGAGCTATGTATTAGCCTGCCGATCCAGCTTTTCTTTCATCCTTCTTTCAGTGAGGGGATAGGGGATCATGTAATGAGTAATTGAATTTTATCTCACTTAAGGATAAGTAAACTAGTCTCTCCAACACTTAAAAAAATGGGGGGGGGGGGGAGTGTCATGTATGAGTTGTGGAGAAATTTATATTTGCACATTAAATCAAATTACATTGGCTCTTGCTGACTAACTAGGCAATAAAGTATAACCCCTTGAAAGACTGATTCTGCTGATGCTTATGTTGCAGAAAACAGTAGCATCTAGTTTTGACTGTTTATGTAATGTGTTCTCATCCATTATTATATGTCTGCATTTATGTATGTATTTATGTATATATATGTATATATGTGTATATAGAGTTAATTTGATGGCCATGATAGCAAGTTCACTGACCTTCCTCATGCCATGATGTAGTAGGCTAGGCTTACATGCCACACAGTTCATTCAGGCATGCCGGGTTGGATGCATATAAAAAATATTGTTAGTATGAGAATACATGTTTTTTCAGCTCCCCTACGATATGCGTAATGTGGTTTGTTGCAGGTTTGTGCACGTATGTAACTTGTTTGTTGCCATAGATAGTACAAATTGTCACCTTTGGATTAAGCGATGTTTGTACAGTTCAGTCCACGACAAAATAATCATGTGCGATGTGTCACGTGTGTGTGTTAAATAATTTTCAAATATTAATCACTGTGAAGTATTTCAACTAGATGGCCTCGCCCCTTGCAGGCTGTGGGATCAGTTAAATGTATAATTTGTTAACGTTAACCCTAGTGCTGCTGGGACCATATATATACACATCGTTGCCTCAGAGCTAAAGGATCCTATCTGCCACTCTAACGAGTGCCGGATAGGATTCTTTAGCTCCGAGGTGGCGACATATACAATCATGTTTTAAACCCAGTAAAATGCCACTGAAAATGATTAGTTGTTTGTGATAGATGCTTGGTTCATCCAGTAACTGAATTTTCTATATGTCTATTTTCATAAATAAATAAAATAGAAACAAACAAGTTAGCAGCACCAGGGTTAAAGTATGACTCCTACTTGATGTGGATGAAATTCCATAACTAGTAAACCCGACTGACCATATAAACTAGTGATTAAGTTTACAAATATTTGTTGGCATAAACATATCCACAGCATTCAAGGGTTAATAATAAATATAAAGCTGGAAATGTTTGGCGATGTGTTGCATAGATGTAATTATGTGAGATGTGTAGTGACATTGGTACCACTACTGGCACTTTCACTTTTTTAACAAATCTGAAACGGTTTTTGGAACTTTTCTGGTAACATGTGGATTTCTGAACATTTCCACTTTTATTATATGTGGCACATCTTCAAGTTATATGAAGTTCTAAACATGATACGCTCATTATTATTATTAATTATTATGTAGATATCCCTGTGAAAAAGATCCCTCCAAATCCTGTAGAGCAATTGAAAACAGTAGTTATCTGTTTAAAATGAATAATCTTAACATAATATTACGAGATTGTGTATGTTTACCATTGCATTATTATCATGAAGTTTATATAACAATAAACATATTTTATATGTAAGTGGTGTTTCAATGTTGTGTACATTTGTATTCGTGTTCAACATGGACGAAGTTATACTTGGCGTTTTGCTTACTTATTTCCTAAATATTGTAATTGTTGGTAGTTCTGCAGTATTTATCTCCCATTCAGAGGTTTGACATTTAATTAATTTATAGATTTGTTTATTAGGTTTTATTTTATTTGGTTTTTGTTTTATTTGATTTTTGGGGCGGGGGCATGAGTACTTGACTTAAAGTAATTATTTTTTAACCACCATCCAATATACATTATTTTTTTTCAAGTGATACTCGCTAGTCCAGCATGTTTTGAAATGAGAAAAAATAATATAACGCTAAAAATGTCAGGATGTGTTCATACTGTCCTCCTTTATCACCTATATAAAGTGCCAAAATTTTCCCAGAGCGAACATCATTTTTTTGGACAAAATTCAAAATGGCTGCCAAGCGCTATGTTGAAGTTGTAATTCCTGAACTATTTGATATATATTTTAATGTGTTAACTCATTTTCACATGATTTTTCATGCTGAATTTATTTCTGTGAAGATAAATCTAACTTCTAAGGTTTCGTTAAAGAATAAATCCAAGATGACCGCCATTCAAGGTTTCATTAGGAGCAGGTATATTGTCATCCGTATTTGTGATACACATAAGCTTTTATAAATTAAATCTATTAATTACTAGTAATTATTGACCAACAAATAACTCGATATCCAGAAGAAATATGCAGTACACATCTTTTTGTCATTACTTCATATTACACGTAGCTAAAACTGGATATTCAATCAATAAAACAACGTTAGTCTGAGAGAGCTGTGTCACTTTCCCCAAGCCATAAACCTGAATTTATTTAATGCGCGATGATTTATTGTACCCATCAAGCTTTAGCACCTCGCAGACCTGCTTCATCGAAACATGCAACTCGTTTTTCGCGGCAACACCTAATCATTTCATAAATCAAGCTCCGGGACAACTAGTTCCAGATTTCCATTTTAAATTTGCTATCCCCAGCATGTTGGTGCTAATCTGTTCCCATGTCATTATTATTTACTGCTGCTTCAGTTGGAGGTCCTAAGCAAGGACTCGCACTCTAGTACACAGAGTCCTAAGCAAGGACTCGCACTGAGCCTGCAGGGTCCTAGGCAAGCACTCGCATCCAGGCACGCATGATTCTAGGCAAGGTCTCACACCTCAATGCGGACATAAGGGTCCAATGCAATGTCCTAAGAAAAGTCCCATACCCTATTTTATATATTATATTTAGTGCAACATGAATACTTACTTTAATAATAATAAGTTCTTCTATAGTGCACATAAGAGTGCTCAGTGCGCTTTACAAAGAATTAGAGATTTGCGTTACAGGAAAGATGCTTCTGAAAGGCGCTTTTGAAGACATCTAAAGATTCACACTTCCACACTAAATCCGGGAGTTCGTTCCACAGCTTTGGTGCTGCACTGAAGAAAACTTGCGCCGAGAAAGGAGGTTTTTTGATGATGAGTGAAGGCTTCTGCTTGGAGTTTAGCTTGAAACTAACTCAGATAAATATGATTGCGCGCTGCCATGGATTGTTTTGTACGTGAGTAGCAGCAAAAAGAAGAACGTTTATTGAAACAAAATACAATAGACTGGAGACTCTCGCTAAGGTTTACAAAATCCGCGGTACCTTGAGGATGATGCACTGGTAGCACTAGGCTTTTAAGCACTAGTGTTCTATGATCATGATTGGTGTGTGTCACCAGTCGTGACGTGGTGTTCTGAATACGCTGAATAAGACTCTTAGGGAAGCCGTACAGGATGCTGTTACAATAGTCCAGGCGAGCAGTGATGTTCAAAGGCATGTAGGGGAGAGGCGGGTTGAGCCACTTTTCACAATATTTTGTCGCAGAATGGTTGGGATAGTTTTAAAACATGGCTCTATATTAGGCCCCTACATACATATCCAACATCAATGAAAGATGAAAAGAACAATTTAAAAAAAGTTATGGATGCACAACTGAAAGTGGTGAAAGTGGCTAAATTAACCCGCTGTAGGCCTATGGGGTAAATTGTGTCAAGCAAGGTGGTAGGTTGATCACCTAAGGTAACAATTCACAATTGACAAATGTACAAGCCAAAATGTAATTTTTTTGTCCAGAAAATGCAAAAATAACAAAATTAACACTTCTGTACATCACATAAGGGTCAAATTTGTTGACAAATCTCCAAGTCCCAAGTAATACAATCGGCATTATAGCCTGTATTGATGCATGGATCATTGTTTTCTTGTATTTATTAAGAAGATATATACTATTATTATGTGTCTTTATTATATTGACCTATTATATAATGTGATTTGTTACACTATATCACATTCTATAATAATATATTATTTTCCCACTGGGGTATGATGAGCCATGTCGAGTGGGGTTAGTTTGATCCACATTTTGTAATAATGTATTTACCTACTGGGTATAAGATGAGCCATGAATAGGGTTAATTGAGCCGGTTGATCAACTTATCCCATCTTATTTGGCTCAACTTACCCCACAACAGCCATATTGTATAAAATGTAAAATTTCAATGATCCAAGTTTAGTGTTACATTGACATAGGCTATTTTTGTGTATTTGACTGCCTAACCCTATAGCAAGAATTTACAGAATCCCTAATGCTTCCGTAATATTAATGCAAACATTATATTATCTGAACTCTACTGACTACAGCGAAAAATGCATTTTTGAACCACAAAACTCCTTACCTGCAAAATGATCTGTGCTCACAACGTGGCCATGTAAGTACAGTGGAGACCCGGTATCGGACCGCCTCACAAAGCGGACCATCCCGGAATACGGACCACCTTTTTTCAGTCCCAAATATTTCCCTATTCACATAATGTATTATCAGATTCAGAAAGCGGACCGACCCGCGATTCGGGACACGGACCACCCTTTTTCAGTCCCAAATCATGAAAGGACTCAAAAAACGGACCAGCAAAAAAAAATAATTCACACTTTTACAGTTATATATGCATCAATTAAGGGACCAGCTGCGGCTGAATTCACTAATGGGACCAGCTGTAGCTGGATCCACTAAGGGATCAGCACTGTTTACTAAGTTCACCAACCCTGGTTGGATCTAATAAAGGGACCAGATCTGGTTTAATCCAGCAAGGGACCAGCGCTGGCTGGATCCACTAAGCGGACCAGAGCTGGCTGGATCCACAAAAGTGGCCAGCGCTGGCTGGATCCACTGAGCTCAGATTGGATCACGGAAAGGATTAGCACAGGTGAGATAAATCATACAATGTTAATGCAACATTTAAACATTGGCATCAGTGCAAATTGCAATCAGTCGCCTTATCATGTCATGTTCCTTCCTTGAGTCGCGCCTCGTGTAGTGTTTTAGCTCCTACGTCCGTCTTTCTTTGTTAATACAGCTCAAAATAATTTACAGAGCGTGAACTTACGATGACAGCTTAGTGTGAAAGTGTATGTTGCTAAGATAAAACAACACAATTTAAGTCAACTTCTTATATTTAATAATATATGTTAAATTATAGGAAGTTAAATTAGCACTGTAAGTGTTGTAGCAATATTTGAGCTACTAGTCTATAGGAACAACAAGGTTAAACAAAGGCGCTTTTGATTATCGCCTAGCTGACAAAAACCTTAGGCGTGCAACAATCATTTAATTACACAGGATATGTAAGGGCTATGTGTGTCTAATACAGATAGGCCTAGCGTATAAATAGATACTGAGATAGGAAACAATTAATACAAGCGATAGAAACAAAGAGATTATCATAAAAAATTATTATAACATGATCATAATTCGAGAAGATTATAATTCGCTAGGCTCCTTTTATCAGCTGGACTTGTCTTATATGACAAGCCCTAGCGTACAGAAGGATCATCACCTGTATAGCGTGATTACACCTTTGCGATCTTAAAAATCTCACAAATTGCTGTAAATTCATATAGTGAAGCAGGACATAACAATTCCATCATGATTTTCTGTATTAGTTACGCATATTAAACGGAATAATTATCTGATGTAATTTTACGCGGGAAACTATAAATTATGTCCAGTTAATTAACTGTAAGTTTCATAGGGTTATTCACGGCTGATCGATTTCCCGTTCACACCTGCATGGCCTGATCACCCTAAACAAACGATACTATCACACTAGGAACGTAATGACAGAAATATTTTTTTACTCCAAGTTGATCTTAATGACTCCGTGTATGACCCCCGAGTTTTTAGTTTGTCGACTCGACAAACTTTTAAGCTGGTTTTCCACACAAACGTCTGTCGTTAACTTCCGTTACTATCTGTTCTGTCTGTGCAATGTCAGAAGGCAATATCTGCTCCCTGCTATACTAGGCATTTACTGCTTTTTAACTGGCGTCCCGTCTCTTCCTGCCATAGCGCTGCCAAAAGGCCGTATTTGTTCACTTGTAAATCAAGTATATACTTCCTTTCCGCAGATGTCACTGCCTTCTGACCCAATATTGGTTAAATGTTGTGCCATCATCTATGACACTCTTCCAACATTGAACCAACATTGTGTCAGGGTATTGAATTGCCGGTGTTCCCTGCAAAAATGAGACCTTTAACCATGGTCGTAGACGATGGGCCAGCAGTAGGCTAATATTGGGTGAACGTTTATCTTGTTAAGGCCTATATACTGGTATGCCAATGCTGTGCTAATGCCGGCCCAGTGTTGTAAATGGTGGGCCACTATCAGGCTAACATTGTGTCAATGACTTGAGTTTGCTGATCAGCTGTGACCGCAACCCAGCAGACACGAGGCTTTGACCCAACGTTGTTCTAATGCTGGCCCGCCGTATTCGACGTCGGCACAACATTAAACAACATTGGATCAATGCCTCGTGATAGCTGGGTAGGTGTTCATGAATGCCAGCAGTCTGTCGCGGGAGGGCTAGCCACCTTCTCTCACCCCTCTCTGCCTCACTTGACACAACCTGTTATGTTACGCAATATAACAATTAGGTCTTGGCTAAGATATTTATCTCCAAAAATTGCAAATTTTGAATTATTAAAATTAGATTTTTGGACTCGGCAGTAAAAGGCATTGCACATTGATATAATTTATACACTTCTGGTGTGAAAAATGACCGAATAATGTAATTTATTGCAATGCCCGATCATGTGGTAAGTTAACCCTTTCATTACGACCATCTGATATGAAAAGGGGACAAAGTACGGTGAACTATACATTTTTATTTATTAAGTTTATTTTGCCTGAGTTTGTGTCCTATTTAGGGGAAATAGGGGTGCTGTGTGTCAGAAACGGTTGACATTTCTGTATACCAGTCCTTGTGAATATGTCCAATATAACGCTTGGGGTCCCTAGGTTAGGTAGGCCTACTTTCGTCTTTAAGAAGTGTTCAGATGAAATATATGTTCATGATTAAATTAGTGATTAGACCGTAAAGGGTTTTGATTTGAATAATATTGGCCAAGCGTCGCAGACAGTGGCCCAGCATTACATCAGCATTGGGCCAATGTATCGTGTTATCTGGTGCCTGATGTAAAGAATACCCAGTGCTTGACTTATAAAGAGTAGGCCTAATTGTGGGATTCCCACAAAAATAAAACTGGCCCAACATCATTCTATCGCTGCGCCACACTTTGAGCAATATCTTTGTTTTTGACGCAACAAGTTAATTTTAGTTTGCCATAGGATATTTGAAGATAAGGCCCTGCCTGCTGAATTAAAGGGACTGGCTCAGGCTGAAATCATAAAAAAATCACTGAAACCAAAATGTAGCTGAAATGTTGCTGATTCCAACGAAATATTGGACTGTCACCTATAACCTGACTGTAACCTCGCCACAAGGTAACCTCGCCACAGGTAACCTCGCCACAGATTTGGTAACCTCGCAACAGAAGGCTGAGTAACCTCGCCACAGTTTTGGTAACCTCGCCACATGGGGCTAAGTAACCTCGTCACAACTTCGCCACACCTGTTGTATCCGCATTTATCAATGTATTTTCACAGGGAAATCTCTTTAAGTGAGAGAAAACAACTCGTATTTGATTAATGTATGATTTAAGACTAAGCAATTTACAAATCTTGATGTTTAAATGGCTAATAAAACGGATTAAAGCGACTACAGTCGCGCTTACCGGTTTAAAGTGAATAGGTGTAGGCCTAGCGGCAACAACAGAGGAAGTTGATGACACTGCCCCAAGAAGAGATCCGACAGCACCCGAGGAAGACAATGAGTAGCACTCAGGCTATGTGATCGACTCCAATAACACTCGATATTGTTGACGCAATTGATTGACACAAGTGATATTAACTCATGTGAGTGCGTGGTGACGTGAAGTCGTTTGGGCCTACTAGAAAACGCTGAATGTTAAACCATTTTTTCTTTTTCCGGTTTTAATAATAGCATAACCGCCAATATGAATCTTTGATATTTCTATCAGCATGAACACCTGATGAACGTTTAATATGGAATATGAGGTGATATAAATGACCCTTAAGTGTTTTATTTGTTGTTGGGAAATTTGAAATAATAATGGGTCACATGCCCCATCGTCTAAAGCCAATGCCCCCCCCCCCCCCTCCGAATAATATCATGGGCCTTTTTCCAATTTATAAATCGGGCACTGAATATGTAATAGTCTCATACATATAATTTTAACTATTTATATTTTCTAAATTTCAACATGGACTGCACCTTTAGCTTGTCCAATATCAATGTCAACTTTTTTTCTGTAAAGATCATAAAATGAAACTTTTTTGATACATGGGTGTGTTTGATCTTGATACCAGATCTTGATACCAGTACTTTTTATAAAGGTATCAAAGCACCAGGTGAAGCTGTTACATTTTTTTTCTTCTATTAAAACCCTGAAATGCAGAAGAATATGTCCATTTGGCAATTCAATTTGACAAGTAATTTCAGTTCTGCCTTTTTACTAATTATTTTGTATAAAAGTCTAAAAACTTGTTATATTTCTTATTATTCATTTCTTTACACTGAATAATCTATTATGACATGTAATTCATATGTGTTTAATTCATGTGTTCAGAATAATAACAAACTTTTTTTTATAATGGTTAATGAAAATATGAGAGGGAAAATTCAAAAAATTGTTATATTCCATCTAGTTTGGTCAACATAGTAGAATCTTCTTTTGACTATAAAAATATTGATATTCATAGTACATGGATTGTATTTATCAGGATGCTTTTAGTGTTAGCATTTTTCCACTGACTCTATTTGCAACCCCGGCCATTCATTTAATAAACCCTTGTAGCGGTGTGGAGCCTCTCATACTAAGCCTGGAGATACACAGTTCTGGCCTGGTGGCTGTACACTCGTGTGATTCAATACACCCGCATAAAAAGACTCTGTAAGTGGAAATAAATTCATTCGACATGTGATTCTTGTTGGTGTATGTTGGTCCGCCACATATGGTGACCCCGACGTCCAAAAACGGCATTTTTGGATTGCACCGATTTATATTTCGCTGCACGCAATCATGGTAGACGCTGTTTCGCTGAAATTGCCCACGTTTTGGGCAGAACACCCTCAAGTTTGGTTTACACAAGCCGAAGCGCAATTTCACATACGCAAAATTACGGAGGATGAAACGAAATACTACTATGTCGTGGCTGCACTTGATCAACAGACAGCTAGTCGGATCACCGACATTTTATCCACGCCACCAGAGAAGGATAAATACACTTCACTACGATCATGGTTACTTGGCACGTTTTGCCTCGGTAAGCGTGACAGAGCGTCAAAGTTGCTTCACATGAACGGTTTAGGCGACAAAAAGCCGTCTGAACTTATGGACGAAATGTTAGTATTAGCAGATAATCATCAGAACTGTCCCCTTTTTGAGCAAATTTTTCTTGAGCAACTTCCAGAGGATATACGGTTACAACTGGCTAACGACGATTTCACGGACGCAAGAAAAATTGCCTTAAAGGCGGACGTATTGTGGCAGGCTAAATCAACAAGCCAACCAATGGCTATTAGCAAGGTTATACAACCACAGGACACTGTAAGTACGCCTAAGTATACATGCTGTTACTATCACCATAAATTCGGCAAAAAAGCTAAACAGTGTCGACCCCCTTGTGATTTCAAAGTCACAGTCAACAATATTGCATCTAAGCAGGACAATTTGTTATTTATATGTGATAAAAACTCACATAGACGTTTCCTAGTTGGTAGACGTTTCCTAGTTGACAATGGCGCTGAAGTTAGTGTGCTGCCCGCCACTAATGTTGATACACGCACCAAGCCATGTGGACAGGTATTACAAGCAGCCAACGGCAGTACCATACGTACCTATGGTACCCGCATGGTACCGCTCTACATTGGTACCCGCAGATATGAATGGAATTTTGTCATTGCAAATGTGTCACGTCCTCTACTCGGTGCTGATTTTTTACGTGCCAACACTTTCTTGGTGGATCTTGCTGGTAAAAAATTAGTAGATACTCAGACATACCACGCGGTGCCTCTTCAAAGATCTACCTCAATCGCACCTCACCTAGACGCCATCTCGGTCGGTGACTCTTATTCAAAGCTACTCTCTGAGTATCCAGAGATAACTACGCCAACCTTCTCATCCCCGACAGTAAAGCACGGCATAGAACATTACATATCCACTACGGGTGCGCCGATACATGCACATGCCAGGCGTCTAGCACCAGATAAGCTTGCTGTAGCAAAAGCAGAGTTCGAATCCATGGAGGATTTGGGCATAATACGCAGGTCGGATAGCCGTTACATATTGTGCCAAAACAAAGTGGTGGATGGCGGCCTTGTGGGGACTACAGGAGGCCCAACGACAAAACTCTACCCGACAGATATCCTGTTCCCCACATACAGGACTTCTCTGCACACCTGGCTGGTAATCACGTTTTTTCAAAAGTCGATTTAATTCGTGGTTACCACCAAATTCCAATTGCTGCCAACGACATTGCTAAAACAGCCATCATAACCCCTTTCGGACTTTTCGAATTCGTAAGAATGCCTTTCGGCTTATGTAATTCAGCTCAAAGTTTTCAAAGGTTGATGGATAGGGTGTGCAGGGGTCTTGATTTCGTGTTTGTGTACCTGGACGATATACTCATAGGAAGTCGCAATGAAGCAGAACACCTTAGTCACTTACGACAGCTATTTGATAGGCTTAGAATGTATGGATTAATCCTAAACCCCCAGAAATGTAAGTTTGGTCAACCCAAAATTGAATTTCTCGGCCATTTGATTAATAAAAATGGCGCTAGCCCTTTGCCTAGCAAAGTTGAGGCAATTAAACAATTCCCTCAGCCCTGCTCTGTAAAAGGTCTACAGGAATTCCTTGGGATGGTTAATTTTTACCATCGTTTCATACCTTCAGCGGCCAAGATAATGAAACCATTATATTCAGCAGTTTCAAATAGCAAACGTGACAAAACCCTCACTTGGATACCTGAAATGACCGGTGCATTTCATAGTGCTAAGGACACTCTCGCTAATGCGACCATGCTATCTCATCCCGTAGTAGACTCTCCTATTTCCCTAACCACCGATGCTTCAAATATCGCTATTGGAGCCGTACTAGAACAACGTGTGGGACAGGTCTGGAAACCTCTCGCATTTTTCAGCAAACAGCTCCGCACTCCTGAGCTAAAGTACAGCACATTTGACCGTGAGTTATTAGCCTTATATCTAAGTATAAGACATTTCAGGTTTATGCTAGAGGGTCGCACTTTCATTGCATTTACCGATCATAAACCTCTCACGTTCGCGCTTGCTAAAGCTTCGGAACCATGGTCGGCAAGACAGCAGCGCCATCTGGCAGCCATATCAGAGTTCACGACAGACATCAGACATATCTCTGGAAAAACTAATGTCGTAGCCGACGCACTATCACGTGCGATAATCAGTGCCATATGTGATGGTATTGATTACAAGGAGATGGCAAGGGAACAAATTAAAGACCCAGAGATGAAGGATTATCGCACAGCTATTTCGGGTTTGCATCTGGAAGACGTTACGCTTGATGTCGCCAGTGGCACAACTGTACTCTGTGACATTACAACAGGTAGACCGCGACCAGTTGTGCCTAAGACTCTACGCCGTAGAGTTTTTGACGTCATCCACGGGCTTTCACATCCTGGTGCCAAGACTACTCGCAAACTGGTGGCACAAAAATTTGTGTGGCATGGCCTCAACAAACAAGTCAATACATGGTCTCGGGCTTGTATTCAGTGCCAAGCATCGAAAATACAAACACATATTAAAGCACCATTGAAAACATTTTCTGTGCCAGCTCGTAGATTTGAACATATTAATGTCGATCTGGTTGGTCCTCTACCGCCTTCGCAGGGTTTCACATACCTCCTAACAATCGTAGATCGATTTACACGATGGCCGGAGGCGATACCACTCAAGGACTGTACCACTGTAACTTGTGCTCGGGCGCTAATAGCCAACTAGATTACGCGTTTCGGTGTAGCAGCTGAAATCACGTCTGACCGAGGGGTTCAGTTTACCTCTCAACTTTGGGCCTCGATTGCTGAGTTGTTTGGCACAAGGCTCCATCATACTACAGCATACCACCCGCAGTCCAATGGCCTTGTAGAAAGGTTTCATAGACACCTCAAGTCCTCTTTGAGAGCCCGTTTAAACTCGCCTAACTGGATAGATGAACTCCCATGGGTAATGTTAGGTATTCGCACAGCTCCCAAAGAGGATTTGTCTGCATCTTCAGCGGAGTTAGTTTATGGTGCCCCATTAACTGTGCCAGGTGAATTCATCGGTGCACCTCAAGATCCTGGTTGTACAAGGTCACACCTCCAACAGTTGAGAGACAGAGTTAAAACGTTAGCTCCAGTGCCAACACAGATGCATGGCTCTCAATCTCATAACGTACCTAGAGACATATTACAGAGCAAGTTTGTGTTTATTAGAAAAGACTCTCACAAAAATCCACTGCAAAGACCTTATGACGGGCCATATCGAGTTCTTTCTAGAGGCCAAAAAACGTTTTTGGTCGACCTAGGTGGTCGCCCAGAGGTAATTTCACTGGACCGTCTTAAAGCGGTATATACAGACTCGGATTTACCAGTTCCTGTGGCACAACCAAAACGCAGAGGAAGGCCTTCCAAAAAGTTCACAAAAGACAATTAAATTCATTTAAAGTACATTTTGTGCACATTTGGTCCATCTGTGTATCGCCAGTCTTGGGGGAGCTGTGTAGCGGTGTGGAGCCTCTCATACTAAGCCTGGAGATACACAGTTCTGGCCTGGTGGCTGTACACTCGTGTGATTCAATACACCCGCATAAAAAGACTCTGTAAGTGGAAATAAATTCATTCGACATGTGATTCTTGTTGTTGTATGTTGGTCCGCCACACCCTTTACTTAAAAGTGGTATTTTGTTTATTTTTCACATATGAGCTATGTATTAGCCTGCCGATCCAGCTTTTCTGCCTTCTTTTAGTGAGGGGATAGGGGATCATGTAATGAGTAATTGAATTTTATCTCACTTAAGGATAAGTAAACTAGTCTCTCCAACACTTAAAAAAAAAGGGGGGGGGTGTCATGTATGAGTTGTGGAGAAATGTATATTTGCACATTAAATCAAATTACATTGGCTCTTGCTGACTAACTAGGCAATAAAGTATAACCCCTTGAAAGACTGATTCTGCTGATGCTTATGTTGCAGAAAACAGTAGCATCTAGTTTTGAATGTTTATGTAATGTGTTCTCATCCATTATTATATGTCTGCATTTATGTATGTATTTATGTATATATATGTATATATGTGTATATAGAGTTAATTTGATGGCCATGATAGCAAGTTCACTGACCTTCCTCATGCCATGATGTAGTAGGCTAGGCTTACATGCCACACAGTTCATTCAGGCATGCCGGGTTGGATGCATATAAAAAATATTGTTAGTATGTTAGTATGAGTATGTTTTTTTCAGCTTCCCTACGATATGCGTAATGTGGTTTGTTGCAGGTTTGTGCACGTATGTAACTTGTTTGTTGCCATAGATAGTACAAATTGTCACCTTTGGATTAAGCGATGTTTGTACAGTTCAGTCCACGACAAAATAATCATGTGCAATGTGTCACGTGTGTGTGTTAAATAATTATCAAATATTAATCACTGTGAAGTATTTCAACTAGATGGCCTCACCCCTTGCAGGCTGTGGGATCAGTTAAATGTATAATTTGTTAACGTTAACCCTAGTGCTGCTGGGACCATATATATACACATCGTTGCCTCGGAGCTAAAGGATCCTATCTGCCACTCTAACGAGTGTCAGATAGGATTCTTTAGCTCCGAGGTGGCGACATATACAATCATGTTTCAAACCCAGTAAAATGCCACTGAAAATGATTAGTTGTTTGTGATAGATGCTTGGTTCATCCAGTAACTGAATTTACTATATGTCTATTTTCATAAATAAATAAAATAGAAACAAACAAGTTAACAGCACCAGGGTGAAAGTATGACTCCTACTTGATGTGGATGAAATTCCATAACTAGTAAACCCAACTGACCATATAAACTAGTGCTTAAGTTTACAAATATCTGTTGGCATAAACATATCCACAGCATTCAAGGGTTAATAATAAATATAAAGCTGGAAATGTTTGGCGATGTGTTGCATAGATCTAATTATGTGAGATGTGTAGTGACATTGGTACCACTACAGGCACTTTCACTTTTTTAACAAATCTGAAACGGTTTTTGGAACTTCAGACGAAATTGTTTTCTGGTAACATGTGGATCTCTGAACATTTCCACTTTATTATATGTGGCACATCTTCAAGTTATATGAAGTTCTAAACATGATACGCTCATTATTATTATTAATTATTATGTAGATATCCCTGTGAAAAAGATCCCTCCAAATCCTGTAGAGTAATTGAAAACAGTAGTTATCTGTTTAAAATGAATAATCTTAACATAATATTACGAGATTGTGTATGTTTACCATTGCATTATTATCATGAAGGTTATGTAACAATAAATACAGAGTTTTCGTAAAATGAAAGCTCTTTTTATCGGACACAAAATAGATTATTAATCTTAGGCGAATCCCAAGCTATGTAATTCGTGGTTTGTTCGGATCTCGATTTGTTTGTAACGGTCTCTTTTAGCAATGAAATCTTGAGGGTGATCCAAACCAAAAATTAATCCGAAAGAAATATAAATTTATATAGCAGATTCTATGTCTATCAAGAAAATCTTGTATTTTAAATACGTTTCAATAGTTCTTTTATATGATAGATATAGTTTTGCATTGTTTTTGAATATGTTCAACCATGTGTCAGTGGTTTTTTAGATTATGACTTCGATTGACATCCCCGACACCAATCCGGTCGCAGTCACGTGGTTAAGTCCACTTCAAATTCTTATATTATCGCTCACGCTGAATTCGTGTTTTTATTAACTATTATTAATAGTATTATCCGTACGCGCTGTTAATCAAATGTCAAAGTTACTGGAGTCTAGATATAGTCTAGACTCGGCTCTAATTGTTACTCTAACTGTTAGTAGACTCAGACTATACTATGTCTATAGTTTAGTATAGACTATGGAATAAAAATTAAAATATATGATGTAGACTAGTCTACCATTAGACTGGTTGAATCGTCATTATTAGTGTAATAGTCGGCAGCACTTCCAGTCACTAGTGACATATTTTTGGAGTGACAAATTCATAATACAAAATTCATCTGGATTAAATTTGGTTTGGACTGTTCTTTCATGATTTTAATAAAATGTAGACTAAAAAATATACAATCTTAGAAATTTAAGCGCTAGTGTTAACTTTAAATTAAGTTAAAAGCACAATGACCATATAATTTTGATTTAATTTAAATCAATGAGAGTGGTGATAGTTCACCAGTTTTAAATTTGATTTAAAATAGCAAGATTTGATGAACTTTTTGAGGCGATAACCAATTGCACATTAAAAATTTGTAGCTGTCTATACTTTATTTTTTTATGACTATAAAGATCTATAAATAAAATTTATGTTACAAATATTTTTAATAGTTTGTGTATATATTTGATAACAGCTTTGCGTGGTTGTTATTGAATCTGACCAATTATTCGGATTATGACCCTTATCTTTGTCTCATTGACATTGTTGGCTTTCCATGTGGTCTAGTCAGTCTCAAAACCTTACATTATCGTTCACTCATTCTTTGTTTCAATCATGAATTTCCGTTGTTATTAAATTATCAAATTTAACAAATTGAGCATAAAACAAGAATTCTCATAATGCAGAGTAACACTGATCGGTTTCTCATTTATCAAACATTTGCGGAATGACATAATGAAAAAATCATTTGCATTTTTGCATCCAAATTTGGGTTTGGATGATGCTTCCATAACTTTTAATATGTCAAGGGGGATGGAAAATAGTTTCATCTTTGTTGTATAAAAATTTTGGTTTCATTCAGGTGAAAAAGTACTATGTTAACTTGTTGTGATTCGCTGAGTAAAAATTTGAGATGGCGTTCACTTTAGACAATATTAATTTTATAAATCAACGATAATTGTGTCAGAGAATTTGTTTAACAAAGATTGATTAACTCTTGAGGCGATAACCACTTTAGCTGCTTTTATGCTTTTATGCTAGTTTGTGGTTGACTCACTGATTCCTTTCAGGAACTGTTTTTCCTGTGGGCCATTCGTTGGCATTGCCACTGCGGCCTTATGGGGTTTCAGATAGGTCTTGTTGTCAGGAACATATGTTTTTGGCCTTTTTCCTCGTTGGGAGTTTCATCTTTGTTACTTAAATTTTTTTGGGTACATTTTATTGTGTGATTTGCAGGGTCAACTTTATAAATTATCTTAATAAGAAGATTGATTCTTGTTGTGATTCGCTGAGTAAACATTTGAGATGGTGCTCGTTTTAATGCAATAGACAATATTAATTTTATAAATCAATGATAATTGTCTCAGAGAATTTGTTTAACAAAGATTGATTAACTCTGGAGGCGATAACCACTTTGGCTGCTTTTATGCATTTATGCCAATTTGTGGTTGACTCACTGATTCCTTTCAGGAACTGTTTTCCCTGTGGGCCATTCTTTGGCATTGCCACTGCGGCCTTATGGGGTTTCAGATAGGTCTTGTTGTCAGGAACATATGTTTTTGGCCTTTTTCCTCATTTTTGGAGTTTCATCTTTGTTACTTAAATTTTTTGGGTACATTTTATCGTGTGATTTGTAGGGCATAAATTTACAAATAATATAAACAAATAAGAGGAGCAATTGTTGTTTCTAGGATTTGATTTAGCAACATTTGATAAACTCTGGAGGCGATGATCACATTGGCTGATGCCAATTTGTGGTGGACCCACTGATTCCTGTCAGGATATGTTTCCTGTGGGCTATTTTCTGGCCTCGCCAGTACAGCTTTCGGTTTCAGATAGGTCTTTGTCAAAACTATGTTTTTGGCACCTTTCCTCTTTGATTGGAGTTTTCTTTTTTTGCTACTTTTGGTCAATGAAGCATACATACCAGCCACTCTTAATCTCAAATTAAAATATACAATATTAGTGCTCATAAAGATATTTAAAAATAATTCATGTTAGGAAGTTAAGATTTAACGTTCTCATTAGTAATAGTTTAAATTAATGAGAAGAGATATAGTTGATAATCTCTTGATTTCATTTTATATAATTAATGTAATTATGCCAATTTGTGATGACTCTGGAATAATCCCAGGGGCTGGTTTTCCTGTAGGCCATTCTCTGGCTTTGCCAAAGTGACCTTAGGTTTCAAGTGGATCCTACGAAATTATGTTTTGGGTCACCTTTTTCTTTCTAAGTTTTCTTCTTTGTTGTTTGTTTTGTAAAGCTTAGTGATCCAGCTGCTTTAAAATTAAATAATAATAAAAAAAAAAAAAAAAAAAATGGCCACAAGAATTAAATCTTTCATAATTCTTACTTAGATATATATATATATAATAAATAATTTGTAAATTAAAATAATTCGGAAGAGTATCCAAGTGTAGGAGTGTAAGGTAAAAGCAATATAATTATTCAATTAAACTACTGCAAGAACATATTATTAGTCAATAAATACAAGGTCAGTTACAACAAGATTTGGCCAGTTGTTACAGGCCGCAGTAATTATTGCATGCCTTATACGCCAACTACATGATGCTCTCTGTCTAGCTTGATTAATCTAGCATCAGGACTTGCGCCAGCTGCTGAAATCAGTGCTAGTAATGATAGACAGGATGCATCCGGACTTGCGCCAGATGCAATGAACTTAATGAAGAACCAAACATATGATTATTCATTTGTTAGTTCGGCAGGACTTGCGCCAGCTGTTCTAACTATAGCAAACATGATGGGGAGTGATTTGCCAACTGGATTTGGGCCAGTTGGTTTTTGATACAATATCCACAAGCTCTTTCTTACAGGTGGAATTAGTTTAATCTAGCATCAGGATTTGCGACAGCTGCTGAAATCAGTGCTAGCAAGGATGGGCAGGATGCATCCGGACTTGCGCCAGATGCAATAAACTTTGTGAAGAACCAAACATATGATTTTCCATTTGTTAGTTCGGCAGGACTTGCGCCAGCTGTTCTAACAATGGAAAACATGATGGGGAGTGATTTGCCAACCCGATTTCGGCCAGTCGGTTTTTGATACAATATCCACAAGCTCATTCTTACAGGTGGAATTAGTTTATTCTAGCATCAGGATTTGCGCCAGCTGCTGAAATCGGTGCTAGCAAGTATGGGCAGGATGCATCCGGACTTGCGCCAGATGCAATAAATTTTGTGAAGAACCAAACATGATTTTCCATTTGTTAGTTCGGCAGGACTTGCGCCAGCTGTTCTAACAATGGAAAACATGATGGGGAGTGATTTGCCAACCCGATTTCAGCCAGTCGGTTTTTGATACAATATCCACAAGCTCATTCTTACAGGTGGAATTACTTTAAATGTGAATGATTTATGTCCTTTTTCTTCTCCCGTAGAAGAGAAGAAAAAGCTAAAATTTTTGCTTTTTCGTCAATAACTGCGTGAGTAAGAAATTATTATTATTATTATTTTTTTTTTTTTTTTTTTTTTTAGAATTCTTTACATCTTGCTTTTGAATGTATATGTAAACACCATTTTTAGTGAATACAGCAATACTCAAGATGTGGACCATTTCCTCATATTCCTAATTTGCTTCAAATCCTTCTAAATCTATGTTTTGTGGTCTTCTTATGTTTTCAAAGTGTGTCTGCAATACCTAGGTCAGCTCAAAATGAGGTCTGTATACTTCTGTGGTCAGATTTTACACTTACAGAAAATAAAATTCCACTGACATATAAATCCAGCCAGTCAAAACACTACTCAGACTTGCTTCAGGAATTATAAATACAATGGATGTTATGATAATGTGTCCCTTATTATCTACATTTGGAAATTTTAATTATTTGGTTATCTATTCATTACATGTAAATTTCAAGTTTCACTTCTGTAGACATCCTATTTTCAATTTAAAAACTAAATTTCAGACTATATAGCACTTCACTATTTAGAATTAGTGTTGTTCTGATGCCGCAAGTAATGGTGGATTAGACAGATGAGAGGTTGGAATTCATATG
The DNA here is from genome assembly GCA_964017125.1 of Flabesymbios commensalis. NCBI lineage: Eukaryota > Metazoa > Annelida > Polychaeta > Terebellida > Flabelligeridae > Flabesymbios > Flabesymbios commensalis. The sequence goes on from OZ024915.1 coordinate 33,111,992, forward strand.
TGCTCTTACGATGCATTCGTAAGTTTGTGTTGTGGGGGTCAGACACTTTGTGTCTGTGTGCCGTTTTCATACCCTCCTCAACAACAGATAATCTTGTTTAATAATGTTATTGATAGATTTTGTCAATATTATGTAATTTGTATGTAATGATACAAGAGTCAATGTTCATTAATATATTAATGTGAACAATTAGTAGATTGTTATTGATAGGTTTGGTTTTGTGTGAACAATTACTAGATTGTTATTGATAGTTTGGTTGATATTATCTAATTTGTTTGTAATGATACAAGAGTCAAAGTTCACATTTAAATAGTAGATTAGATCAATCAGAGACATGTATAAATATTCATAGTAGATTAGATCAATCAGAGACATGTATAAATAGACCTAGTAGATTTGATCAATTTGAGACATGTATAAATATTCATAGTAGATTAGATCAATTAGAGACATGTATAAATATTCACTGGTTAATCCTGTTAACTGACTGTCAAGTAAATTTATACCTATTTTGGTCTTAGGGCTTCACTCTGTTACAACCACGTTTACATTAACAACATTTGAAGTGAAGCCCTTTTTATTTGTAGTCGTTTAATTTGATGTTTATTTTTAATAAACAAATTTTCCCCATTTTATGTGTCTGTTTTTTGTACGATAAACATATTTTATTTGTAAGTGGTGTTTCAATGTTGTGTACATTTGTATTGTGTTCAACATGGACGAAGTTATACTTGGCGTTTTGCTTGCTTATTTCCTAAATATTGTAATTGATGGTAGTTCTGCAGTATTAATCTCCCATTCAGAGGTTTGACATTTAATTAATTTATAGATTTGTTTATTAGGTTTTATTTTATTTGGTTTTTGTTTTATTTGATTTTTGGGGCGGGGGCATGAGTACTTGACTAAAAGTAATTATTTTTTAACCACCATCCAATATACATTATTTTTTCTCAAGTGATACTCGCTAGTCCGGCATGTTTTGAAATGAGAAAAAATAATATAACGCTAAAAATGTCAGGATGTGTTCATACTGTCCTCTTTTATCACCTATAGAGCGAACATCATTTTTTTTGGACAAAATTCAAAATGGCTGCCAAGCGCTATGTTGAAGTTGTAATTCCTGAACTATTTGATATATATTTTAATGTGTTAACTCATTTTCACATGATTTTTCATGCTGAATTTATTTCTGTGAAGATAAATCTAACTTCTAAGGTTTCGTTAAAGAATAAATCCAAGATGACCGCCTTTAAGGTTTCATTAGGAGCAGGTATATTGTCATCCGTATTTGTGATACACATAAGCTTTTATAAATTAAATCTATTAATTACTAGTAATTATTGACCAACAAATAACTTGATATCCAGAAGAAATATGCAGTACACATCTTTTCGTAATTACTTCATATTTCACGTAGCCAAAACTGGATATTCAATCAATAAAACAACGTTAGTCTGAGAGAGCTGTGTCACTTCCCCCAAGCCATAAACCTGAATTTATTTAATGCGCGATGATTTATTGTACCCATCAAGCTTTGGCACCTCGCAGACCTGCTTCATCGAAACATGCAACCCGTTTTTCGCGGCAACACCTGATCATTTCATAAATCAAGCTCCGGGACAACTAGTTCCAGATTTCCATTTTAAATTTGCTATCCCCAGCATGTTGGTGTTAATCTGTTCCCATGTCATTCTTTTATTTACTACTGCTTCAGTTGAAGGCCCTAAGCAAGGACTCGCACTCTAGTACACATAGTCCTAAGCAAGGACTCGTACTGAGCCTGCAGAGTCCTAGGCAAGCACTCGCATCCAGGCACGCATGATTCTAGGCAAGGTCTCACACCTCAATGCGGACATAAGGGTCCAATGCAAGGTCCTAGGAAAAGTCCCATACCCTATTTTATATATTATATTTAGTGCAACATGAATACTTACTTTAATAATAATAAGTTCTTCTATAGTGCACATAAGAGTGCTCAGTGCGCTTTACAAACAATTAGAGATTTGCGTTACAGGAAAGATGCTTCTTTAAGGCGCTTTTGAAGACATCTAAAGATTCACACTTCCACACTAAATCCGGGAGTTCGTTCCACAGCTTTGGTGCTGCACTGAAGAAAACTTGCGCCGAGAAAGGAGGTTTTTTGATGATGAGTGAATGCTTCTGCTTGGAGTTTAGCTTGAAACTAACTCAGATAAATATGATTGCGCGCTGCCATGGATTGTTTTGTACGTGAGTAGCAGCAAAAAGAAGAAGAACGTTTATTGAAACAAAACACAATAGACTGGAGACTCTCGCTAAGGTTTACAAAATCCGCGGTACCTTGAGGATGATGCACTGGTAGCACTAGGCTTTTAAGCACTAGTGTTCTATGATCATGATTGGTGTGTGTCACCAGTCGTGACGCGGTGTTCTGAATAGGCTGAATAAGACTCTTAGGGAAGCCGTACAGGATGCTGTTACAATAGTCCAGGCGGGCAGTGATGTTCAAAGGCATGTAGGGGAGAGGCGGGTTAGTTGAGCAACTTTTCACAATATTTTGTCGCAGAATGGTTGGGATAGTTTTAAAACATGGCTCTATATTACATACATATCCAACATCAATGAAAGATGAAAAGAACAATTTAAAAAAAGTTATGGATGCACAACTGAAAGTGGTGAAAGTGGCTAAATTAACCCGCTGTAGGCCTATGGGGTAAGTTGTGCCAAGCAAAGGGGTAGGTTGATCACCTAAGGTAACAATTCACAATTGACAAATGTACAAGCCAAAATGTTATTTTTTTGTCCAGAAAATGCAAAAATAAAAAAATTAACACTTCTGTACATCACATAAGGGTCAAAATTGTTGACAAATCTCCTCCAAGTCCAAAGTAATACAATCGGCATTATAGCCTGTATTGATGCATGTATCATTGTTTTCTTGTATTTATTAAGAAGATATATACTATTATTATGTGTCTTTATTATCTTGACCTATTATATAATGTAATTTGTTACACTATATCACATTCTATAATAATATATTATTTTCCCACTGGGGTATGATGAGCCATGTCGAGTGGGGTTAGTTGATCCACATTTTGTAATAATGTATTTACCTACTGGGTATAAGATGAGCCATGAATAGGGTTAATTGAGCCGGTTGATCAACTTATCCCATCTTATTTGGCTCAACTTACCTCACAACAGCCATATTGTATGAAATGTAAAATTTCAATGATCCAAGTTTAGTGTTACATTGACATAGGCTGTTTTTGTGTATTTGACTGCCTAACCCTATAGCAAGAATTTACAGAATCCCTAATATTATTGCAAACATTATATTATCTGAATTCTACTGACTACAGCGAAAAATGCATTTTTGAACCACAAAACTCCCCACCTGCAAAATGATCTGTGCTCACAACGTGGCCATGTAAGTACAGTGGAGACCCGGTATCGGACTGCCTCACAAAGTGGACCATCCCGGAATACGGACCACTTTTTTTCAGTCCCAAATATTTCCCCATTCACATAATGTATTATCAGATTCAGAAAGCGGGCCGACCCGCGATTCGGGACACGGACCACCCTTTTCCAGTCCCAAATCATGAAAGGACTCGAAAAACGGACCAGCAAAAAAAAATAATTCACAATTTTACAGTTATATATGCAGCAATTAAGGGACCAGCTGCGGCTGAATTCACTAATGGGACCAGCTGTAGCTGGATGTACTAAGGGATCAGCACTGCTTACTAAGTTCACCAACCCTGGTTGGATCTAATAAAGGGACCAGATCTGGTTTAATCCAGCAAGGGACCAGCGCTGGCTGGATCCACTAAGCGGACCGGAGCTGGCTGGATCCACAAAAGTGGCCAGCGCTGGCTGGATCCACTGAGCTCAGATTGGATCACGGAAAGGATTAGCACAGGTGAGATAAATCATACAATGTTAAAGCTGCATAACTGTTTTGTTTATTTTATTCAGACGATTAATCCATGGAGAATGGTGTTTTTTTTTTTTTTTTTACTGCTCCGGTTACTGAGTTATTAACCCGTTGAACACGAGATTATTATGCTACTTCACTGTTTCTGAAACGAGATTATTTTATGACGTCATAGTTATCTCATGCAATCAGACCCGGAGATCTCCGGGCCTCGTATCTGAATGGTCTCCCTAAATCACGGAGATCTCCGGGGCTCGTCACAAACAGGTTAAGGATTTAAGTTTTTTTTTTTTTTAAATTGTTGCCCCACCAAAACAAGCCTGATCACAGTGGAGTAAGACATACTGTCTATATAATCAGGACATTAAAAGTACCAAGTGGCAGATAACGGTTATCATAGAAAAAAGAGAGGAAGACTTTTAAAATAATTGTTATTTTTTAAGTGATCATAGATACATTTCACAGTACAATGTGTATTGTCTCATATCAGTTAGACATATCTAGAAGTTATTACTTTGTGTGATATGGATGATATCTGCATGTAATGTCATGTTTAATATGGGTACTGGTATTGAGAATGTCACTCACTTGAAAAATAGAACTCTATTTCGGTAAGGTGCTTTTAAGTGTGGGCCAACATCAGAGTCTTTGGCCCGCCATTAAGACGCTCTCCCCAGACCGTGAGAAATTGTACTCGGAATTGACATCAAATTCAGTGATGTAAATCATCGTTTTCGCTCTTTGGATTTTCGTGATTTTCTTGAAAAACATTTGCATTTTTTTATTAGGTATCTCATGGACATTTCAAAATATAGTCAAAATGCTACTAGACAATATCAGACTTTATTTTATTTTATCGTAAATCATCACATACAGTGATATACATCGCGCTATGCGGTAAAATAAAATAATATATAAAAACATCAGATTTTACTGTAACCGATTTGACCCAGTATCCTCCATCTAGATCTGCGGCTGGTTATGAGGGCTTTGTATCTCAGCTAACACGAGGCATTGATCCAATGGCAGAATAATGTCGGCCCATCGTCTGCGGTACTGGCCCAACATTATGCCGATTCAGTTAAACGTATGTGTTTGCTATTAAGGGGGTGGTTTCGTGCTGGCCAATGTAACATTATATTGGCCCATAACCTCACCGTTATTACATAAATATTGTACACACACCGAATCACTACCTATTAATAGTTGATGGTGTACCGCATGGTGAACTAATTCCGCTACATTTACCCAGTTTTAGTGCATTTATAAGGCCCTTAAAACAATAGCAATGATGTTTTGGACGTTTTAGGTTATTTTAATCGAAATAAACAAAACAGTTATGCAGCTTTAATGCAACATTTAAACATTGGCATCAGTGCAAATTGCTATCAGTCGCCTTATCATGTCATGTTCCTTCCTTGAGTCGCGCCTCTTCGGTTGGTTGATTATCTACTGTGTAGTGTTTTAGCTCCTACGTCCGTCTTTCTTTGTTAATACAGCTCAAAATAATTTACAGAGCGTGAACTTACGATGACAGCTTAGTGTGAAAGTGTATGTTGCTAAGATAAAACAACACAATTTAAGTCAACTTCTTATATTTAATAATATATGTTAAATTATAGGAAGTTAAATTAGCACTGTAAGTGTTGTAGCAATATTTGAGCTACTAGTCTATAGGAACCACAAGGTTAAACAAAGGCGCTTTTGATTATCGCCTAGCTGACAAAAACCTTAGGCGTGCAACAATCATTTAATTACACAGGATATGTAAGCGCTATGTGTGTCTAATACAGATAGGCCTAGCGTATAAATAGATACTGAGATAGGAAACAATTAATACAAGCGATAGAAACAAAGAGATTATCATAAAAAATTATTATAACATGATCATAATTCGAGAAGATTATAATTCGCTAGGCTCTTTTTATCAGCTTGACTTGTCTTATATGACAAGCCCTAGCGTACAGAAGGATCATCACCTGTATAGCGTGATTACACCTTTGCGATCTTAAAAATCTCACAAATTGCTATGTAAATTCATATAGTGAAGCAAGACATAACAATTCCATCATGATTTTCTGTATTAGTTACGCATATTAAACGGAATAATTATCTGATGTATTTTTACGCGGGAAACTATAAATTATGTCCAGTTAATTAACTGTAAGTTTCATAGGGTTATTCACGGCTGATCGATTTCCCGTTCACAGCTGCATGGCCTGATCACCCTAAACAAACGATACTATCACACTAGGAACGTAATGACAGAAATATTTTTTTACTCCAAGTTGATCTTAATGACTCCAAGTACGACCCCGAGTTTTTAGTTTGTCGACTCGACAAACTTTTAAGCTGGTTTTCCACACAAACGTCTGTCGTTAACTTCCGTTACTATCTGTTCTGTCTGTGCAATGTCAGAAGGCAATATCTGCTCCCTGCTATACTAGGCATTTACTGCTTTTTAACTGGCGTCCCGTCTCTTCCTGCCATAGCGCTGCTAAAAGGCCGTATTTGTTCACTTGTAAATCAAGTATATACATCCTTTCCGCTGATGTCACTGCTTCCTTTTGGCTTGCACTGACCCAATGTTGGTTAAATGTTGTGCCATCATCTATGACACTCTTCCAACATTGAACCAACATTGTGTCAGGGTATTGAGTTGCCGGTGTTCCTGCAAAAATGAGACCTTTAGCCAATGCTGTTTTACAGCTGAGACATGGTCGTAGACGATGGGCCAGCAGTAGGCTAACATTGGGTGAACGTTTATCTTGTTAAGGCCTATATACTGGTATGCCAATGCTGGGCTAATGTCGGCCGAGTGTTGTAAACGGTGGGCCACTATCTGGCTAACATTGTGTCAATGACTGAGTTTGCTGATCAGCTGTGACCGCAACCCAGCAGACACGAGGCATTGACCCAACGTTGTTCTAATGCTGGCCCGCCGTATTCGACGTCGGCACAACATTAAAACAACATTGGATCAATGCCTCGTGATAGCTGGGTAGGTGTTCATGAATGCCAGCAGTCTGTCGCCGGAGGGCTAGCCACCTTCTCTCACCCCTCTCTGCCTCACTTGACACAACCCTGTTATGTTACGCAATATAACAATTAGGTCTTGGCTAAGATATTTATCTCCAAAAATTGCAAATTTTGAATTATTAAAATTAGATTTTTGGACTCGGCAGTAAAAGGCATTGCACATTGATATAATTGATACACTTCTGGTGTGAAAAATGACCGAATAATGTAATTTATTGCAATGCCCGATCATGTGGTAAGTTAACACTTTCATTACGACCATCTGCCATGAAAAGGGGACAAAGTACGGTGAACTATACATTTTTATTTAATAAGTTTATTTTGCCTGAGTTTGTGTCCTATTTAGGGGAAATAGGGGTGCTGTGTGTGAGAAACGGTTGACATTTCTGTATACCAGTCCTTGTGAATATGTCCAATATAACGTTTGGGGTCCCTAGGTTAGGTAGGTCTACTTTCGTCTTTAAGAAGTGTTCAGATAAAATATATGTTCAAGATTAAATATAGTGATTAGACCGTAAAGGGTTTTGATTGGAATAATATTGGCCAAGCGTCGCAGACAGTGACCCAGCATTACATCAGCATTGGGCCAATGTATCGTGTTATCTGGCGCCTGATGTAAAGAATACCCAGTGCCTGACTTATAAAGAGTAGGCCTAATTGTGGGATTCTCACAAAAAATAAAACTGGCCCAACATCATTCTATCGCTGCGCCACACTTTGAGCAATATCTTTGTTTGTGACGCAACAAGTTAATTTTAGTGGGCCATAGGATTTTTGAAGATAAGGCCCTGCCTGCTGAATTAAAGGGACTGGCTCAGGCTGAAATCATAAAAAAATCAGTGATTCTATTTTGGCTTATTAATATGACCATATAATGTAAACATATCCATAGAATAGAACTGCAAAAGTTTTTTTAATTTTTGTGCTGTGCATTTACCAGTTAGGCTAGATATAGAGACGAAATTCTCGTATTTTGGATTTTTGACATGGTAGTGCCGCCAATAAATGCCCATTACGGCCCGCTATGTCAAATTGTGAGCTGTGTATCGCTGTATTAGTTTCAGTATTAGTATTCAGCGTTGTTAGAACAGAGTCAAGGTTCGGCATCCCATGATCCAAAACATAGGCCTATATGCTTACCAATACAATTTAAATGAAGTATGGCAGAAAACGAGCTACTGAAACCAAAATGTAGTTGAAATGTTGCTGATTCCAACGAAATATTGGACTGTCACCTGTAACCTGACTGTAACCTCGCCACAAGGTAACCTCGCCACAGGTAATCTCGCCACAGATTTGGTAACCTCGCAACAGAAGGCTGAGTAACCACGCCACAGCTTTGGTAACCTCGCCACATGGGGCTAAGTAACCTCGCCACAACTTCGCCACACCTGTTGTATCCGCATTTATCAATGTATTTTCAAAGGGAAATCTCTACCTTGAACGTGGTGTAGATGGCTATATAGACTTAGACTATATGTGCCATTAAAATCAAAAGCAAAAAAATTCTAAGAAAATGGACCAATATATAACGACTAATAATAGGCCTACAAATTTATTTTGTACAGCAAATATTGTAGAAAATTTGTTCATTGTGACTAATAATAATAATATATTACCCCTTAAACCGCTGAGTTGGATAATTTAAATTTTCACACACTTGGAGTTGTGCCTCACTACCTTGACCCACAACTTTAAGTGAGAGAAAACAACTCGTATTTGAATAATGTGTAATTTAAGACTAAGCAATTTACAAATCTTGATGTTTAAATGGCTAATAAAACGGATTAAAGCGACTACAGTCGCGCTTAGCGGTTTAAGGTGAATAGGTGTAGGCCTAGCGGCAACAACAGAGGAAGTTGATGACACTGCCCCAAGAAGAGATCCGACAGCACCCGAGGAAGACAATGAGTAGCACTCAAGCTATGTGATCGACTCCAATAACACTCGATATTTTCGACGCAATTGATTGACACAAGTGATATTAACTCATGTGAGTGCGTGGTGACGTGAAGTCGATTGTGCCTACTTGCAAACGCTGAATGTTAAACCATTTTTTCTTCTTCCGGTTTTAATAATAGCATAACCGCCAATATGAATCTTTGATATTTCTATCAGCATGAACAACTGATGAACGTTTAATATGGAATATGAGGTGATATAAATGACCCTTAAGTGTTTTATTTGTTGTTGGGAAAATGCCCCCCTTTTGAAATAATAATGGGTCACATGCCCCATCGTCTAAGGCCAATGCCCCCCCCCCCCCTCCGAAAAATATCATGGGCCTTTTTCCAATTTATAAATAGGGCACTGAATATGTAATAGTATCAATCTCATACATATAATTTTAACTATTTATATTGCCGTATATTAACCGTCTGCGTCCCTATGTTTGGGCTATATTCAAGTTAAACTGAACGTAGATTTTAAGTCTATGCTAAAAACACAAATAGTAGGCCTAATTTATGTTCTTGTATTATGGACCCTATCGATGGAAGCTGATGTTCAACATCACATTGTAATAAAGGCCTAAATATCACGCTAATAGGGATCTAATTAGAAGTTACTAAAATGTGTGGTACCAAAGCCATAACTTTATTTTGAATTGAATTTACAAATAGTAATATTATTAATAAATGATGTTCCTTTAATGCTGGGTAAACGATGTAGAGGGCGGCACAACAATAAACTAAATATCCAGATATCCCTGGTTTAATGCTAGTCCACCGTCTGCACTGCTGGCCCAACATTAAACTAACATTAAGTCGATGTAGCTTCTGTGGAAAGTATAGCGTATATAGCCAGTGTAATATATTATGAGAATATGCTTTGTACGCATCGTGTTGACTACTACAATGAGGCAATACCGCTGGAGTACACTCACACGTGTCTTGCCATAGAGTTAACTCTATATTTGGTCTGTCTAAACTTCTGAAATTCGAAACCTTTGAGTGTTGATCCACTGTTCGCCGTATCGTATTTGCTGGGATGCACCTAAAAGTATGCATATTTTAGAAGTGGATATATGTATATTAAAAACATGCCCCGAAGTAATAATATGTAGGGCTATAAAGTGTCTATAAAGCAGCTGGGCCAATAGTGTTTTTTTAATGACACAGCATCATAGTTGAATTCACGCTTTCCCATTCCCATTCGCATGTGGATTATAAAACTTCAAAATATAGATTTTTCATTTTTGCAATAAATGAAAATCAAAGTGGAACAGGGAACACTATTATGGCAGAACCAGAGTAAAATCATACCTGTCAATTATAACAGGTAAGGGATAGCAATGACATGACCAATATATATTATGCACATTTAATATGTTGTGCAGAATAAAATATGAAAAATGTGATATGAAAAATGTTGGGCAGCGCCCCTGACGGTGAACCAATATTAAATCCACAGGTAATGTGTTTGTATATATGTAATAACAATACCGAAGGGTGGGGGGGGGGGGGGGGTCCTGGTGCCTGCTAGGAAAGTCAGAGATTGCGGATTCGTCTCCTGCTCTGGCATTCAAGTTTTAAAAAAACAAAATGTTTCCTCCCTGTTCAATTGTAAATATTAAATATTGTGGGCAGCCTCCGTGACCGAGACCAACAGGGCTCAATTTCGAATCCTGTGTCTGGAGGGCAGTGACACCTCATTCATCTCACCATCCTCAGGTTCTCCTTACCCAGTTTAGCCTATATGTGTACAAATGTGGTGTAGAACCCCATTTATTTCATTTCATAGCATTTGATACAGCCAACTAACACCTGACTCAACGTTGGCCTGACAACATTACAGCAACATTTCAGCAAAGATCGTGTGAGTTGAGAAAGCCTTCATGGGTCTTTATCCTTAGGTCTACTGTGTGTATTGTGATTTCCATAATTGGCATTACGTAAGAGGGTGCAGTGAAAGTGCATTACGTCCACATGTGATAATTATGGATTAGGGCTACTGTATATTTCATGGCTGAGTAAGAAACATTAAAAGCTGATAATTTACAACTTTGTTAGGCCTATTTTAGACAGAAGAATTGAAATTGAAAATTAAAGATTTCGTGAAAATTCGTGGCTAACTGGGGCATTATAAAAGTCCCAGAAGAAGTAATAATTGCACTTTTGTAATATTAACATTGCAGTCCTGTGAAATGATTTTTTGTCAAGCATATTTCATTAGGTGCAGTGCTTCAGAACGTGTGTAAAATCAGCAAAATGTATTATGGGAACCGAACATAATAATATAAATGCCAATGATCGATATAAAGGATATACATCTTTTCATGATAATGCATCTTAGAGTATAGATATACATTCCCTGACATATTTATAGCTGATTTTTTGCAATGCTGTTGACAAACGTCAAGGCCCCTGGGCCTCTTGTTATAAAATTACAAGCGTGACATCTAATTTGAACACTGCTAATTAATATCAGATTGGTCAATACAGCTCTCAAGATAAATGGCACTTCAAAACAAATTTAAAACAATTTCAAGCCAGCAAATTTCGAAATATGATAAATGAATAAATGTCACTTCGAAATCAATTTAAGAAATTTGAAGCCAGCGAATTTCGCTGTTTTTTTATATTAAGGCAATATCAAACAATATTGACAGTAATAATAAGGGACTTTGGGTGTCATAGGGTTATTCACGGCTGATCGACTTTCAGTTTGCGGACTTTTTACAGAAATAAATATATGTATAATATTTTTCCCGTATATATTTTTATATGCATTTAATACAACTTTTTTTTATTGTGTGTTTTTTTTATTATATCATGACGTCATATTCAATACATTATTTTAATAATCGACCTTGATATCAACACGTAACAAGGCATATCTATAAACAGACTGACTAGTATATCTCCATTCATAATTGGCTGGTTTCACAAATCGGACCGATTTCAAAATGGGACCACGTACTTTCAGTCAGTCCCATAGGTGGTCCGATTTCCGGGTCTCCACTGTAATATCACAGTTAATCACCAAGTGGTGTTGAAACTTTCTTAAAATCCCATGTGTAGAAATGCGAGGGGGTGGATCAACTAACCCTGTGGCTCAACTAAATGGCACTGATATGTTTGTTAAGGGTCAGTATTACTCCAAGACCCTTTACATTCTCTAGAAGAAGAATGTTTATTCCACCAATTTTCAATGGTCTCAGAGAATGTCTCTGATCATTTACATGCATATAATTATGGCATATATGGCAGTTCTTCATTAGACAAGCCTCACTGCCATAATTAACTTATGTGTGATATCTGACAAACCGTGCCCGATAGCTTGACCATTACTATAAAATAAAATGTGCGATTTAAAGTATGGATATGCTCTGATAAAACTCAACTCGATCAACAGCAAAATGGCCGACTATCGACTATAATTAACTTTAATATGCATTATATCTGACAAACTGTACCAGATAGTTAGACAGAAATCCCGTCTCTAGCGTAAATTTAGACAATGAAAAGCCGTGAGAGGACTGTTGCACAGGTTACCAGATAGTCAGACTATTACTATAAAACAAAATATGTGGTTTCAGGTAGGGATATGCCCCGAAAAAATTTCAACTATCGACTATTGACTATTATTGACTAATATACCTGATATCTGGCAATCGTGCCAGATTGCTAGATGAATACTTTGAAACAATATGATTATGTGGTTTCAGTTAGGGATATACCCTCAAAAATATTATATATCAACTTGATCAAATAAAAAATTGGTCCACTTGAGACCCTCATTGATTTCACTGTCTGTAATCTACATAGTAAACCGTGCTATATAATAGGTAAATCATTACTGTGAAACAGAATGTGTGACTTCAGGAAAGTATAGCCTACACCCTGTAAAATTTCTATCACGTAGGCTAGTCGGGGGATTATGATGGCCGGCTGGCCTCTTGTTATTTGATATTGTTATTGTTCGATATTGTCTGACATTGTTCAATCTATTACAAAAAACGTCAAAACAAATTCAAGGCTCTCCCAGAATCCGTCATTGCATTGTGTAAACCACTGGCGCTTCACTGTGAACCGCCGGCGATGTTTACCGTCGGTTCACTCTCTATGGCATGTGTACACAACTTCTACTTTCTATATTATTATCATAAACAAATTATTGTACCCGTACTAACGTTAGAACTGCAAATTTTTATCATTTTTCTGCTGCGCATTCACAAGTTAGGCTAGAAATAGAGACGGAATTCCCGCATTTCCTATTTTTGACATGGTTGTCAATAATTAGAAATCAGGAATTTCGTCTCTATATCTAGCCTAACTGGTGAATGCGCAGCACAAAAATTAAAAAAAATTGCAGTTCCAGTCTTTGGACATGTTTACATCATATGGTCATATTAAGAACCCAAAATAAAATCACCGATTTTCTTATGATTTCAGCCTGGGCCAGTCCCTTTAAATAAACGAAACCGGTCGGCACAATCTACATCAGACTTTTTGTTATGATATTCTGCCGGTGAACATCGTTCAGGAGTTCCATGCGCCTCTTCTTTTTCATTGATATTGTTATGTTTTAAACACATCTAAAATAATTATTTAATTTCTCTATTTTTTAGATGTTTACAATTTCCTAATAGCTAATTGTTTTTTCTACATTTTTACAACAAATTCAACAAACCTGTCAAATTAAAAAAAATAACCACCACAAAAAATAATAATTATAATTGTAATAGGAAAGTTATCTTTATAAATGGCATACATATAAATAGCATACATGGCAGTTCTTCACTGGACAAGGCTCAGTGTGTTTACTGATAACATAGTATTTTTCTCCATACACAAAATTACAATGCCGCTATTAAACTGACCCGTTCAACGGATAATTGTCAATCACCACACTGAACACCTGTCCACAAAAATGCTTTTCAATTTTTTGCTCCACCCCTTCTAATCTGAATCTTTTTAAAAGTTTTTTCCATTTCTTGTTTTCATATCTGATTGATGTCTGTTTGAATTTTTGTTAGTCTCGCGAGATAAATTTATACAGATTTACTTACATTGTTTAATTTATTAGCTCCTAACTTTAATAATATACTAAATAGCTAAGGATTTTTGGTGGTAAGTTGTGCATGTCACAACTTGTCCCATTAACAGTGGCACAACGTTCCATCTTGTCACCGTCTTTTAAATAATTTCAAGCAACCTAATTTATCTTTATTATTATTTTTTTCGCATAAACGTCTGAAGCTACAACGAAGACAATTTACTAGACTAAAACAACATAACAGTATACCACACTTCATTCCAGAAATACTCCTACTGCCACTATGTTTCCAAATAATATTTTATGTGGACAAAAAATGACATAATTTCTGAAATTGTTCTTCTTCCCCGATGGCGGCCATTTTGAATTTTGCAATGATGGAGGCTTTACAATGTAAAAATAGGACGAGAATTAAGTTTCTCAAGAAAAAATACGCAGAAAAAACATTACAGAGGAATATTCTTCATATGTAACAATTTCAGTATTGTATCAGGCGGCCATTTTTTTTTTTGCAAACAAAAAACGAATGAGGCTTTAAAATGTAAAAAGTTACCATTTTGTATGGCCTCTGGCGGCCATTGTGTATTTTTGCAAAAAAAGCGTGTTTTGCTCCTGGGAAACTTTGGGACTTTTGACAGGTCATTAAGGATGACCATCTAAATAACGCCTGCAATTTTCAGCTTTATATATTTTTTTCCATTTTTGCTCTGAAATATGCCTAATATTCCTGGACTGCACAGCTAATTATTTATTTCGATATACATTGCATGGCGAACAATTTTTTACATTATTGGAATTCATTTCAACAATGCATTTACACTTCTACAAAACAGATCTCTGGGCTTCATTGAGATCTTGTTCAAAACGATAGTCTCTTCTAGTCATTCTGTGCGTTCGTTTGTCCTCCACTTTTAACACTATAACTTGTTACGCAATTACTGGAATGCACATTAAACTTACCATGCAGGTTAATTAATGACTAAACCTTGACTGTGCCGATAGCTCGTATGAGTCGAAAATGGGAGCGTGGCGTGCAAAAACTAGATCACTGCGGCCAAGATGGTCTGCAACTATTTTTTTTTTACTATAAATCAATAAATAATCTATGGTGCCTATGAGTGAATATTTAAGGGGTCTTTCACTTTTTATTTTTGAGGAGAAAAAGTTGCTTTAAATTATATATACTAGCGTCAGATATTGAGGGTATAGGGTCTATGTGATACACATTTGGATCTTGATCTCAAACACATTTTGAAAAAAAATGTGTTTTTGTGAAAGACGGTAAAAATAAACTCAGCAACGAAATATATATATATATTATTTTCAAATTAATTCCAAATCTTGAAGATCATAAATTGCTTTGTATGATAGTTTAGTGATATGTTACTATTTATAGCACTTTTAAAAATAAAAATTGTTAAGACAGCACAGACATTCTACTGTGAAATTATGTAGTTGCTGAGCTGACATTATTGTTTCTGAGTTGACAAGACACGATAATTGGATGTAAACGTCATGTTTTAAGCGCATCTACGAGATCTCTCAACACTTGAGAGCCCCATTTTCTGAAAATAAATTGGTTCATCATTATAAAGAAAAACAGAAAATGGGAACATAATATGCCTTATGTTGTTAATGTATTTCGTAGGCCATCGTCCAATACATGCATGCCAATATGAGGGTAGATTTGATTCGGAAATTTAACTAAGTATCATTTGTAGTTTTATTTCTGTAAACAACTTCTAAAATATTCTCTCACTCTAATTTAATCAAAAGTAGCTTTTTACCTGCATTTTACATTGATGGAGTTAAAATTTCAGTTTTAATTAAAATAATGAGACAGAAAGCATAATTCAGCCTACTCAGCAACGTTTTTGTGTTGAACTTAGAAACGTTGTCTTATTGTTTCAAAAATGTCTACATAGGCGAATACTCTCTGAAACTAATTCAATTAAAAACGACTTTTTACCCGCATTTTACATTTATAGACTTACGTTTTTAGTCTTAATTACATCAGTGAGACAGAAAGCTAAATTTAGTCAACTCAGCAACGTTTTCAACTCATAAATGTTGACCGAAATAATATTGTTGCTGAGTTGAATACGGACAACCTGGAACGATCTTCATTGTATTTAAAATAGATGTATCATTGCCCACCGATGCGATAAAGGGATGGCCATTATCACCAAGCACTTTGTTCAGCTTAACATGTTTTCAATTATTTTTTGTATATTCACCCCTATATTCTCAGCGGACCGAGGTCAGAGGCGCACAAATCTTTAGTGTGATCATGTGTCGTAATCGAGGCCAAATCAGGTTTGTCAACAGGGAGCTGGGGGTGCTAGGGTGGGAAAGCAAGTTCAAATAGGTGAGATTTAAGCAATTTCCGGAAAGTTAAAATTGTTTCGGCATTACATATTGGCACAGGCAGGGCGTTCCATAAGGCTGGACCAGATATATATAGGAAGCTCTTGACCCAGTCTTAGTCTTTATACGAGGAGCAACTAATTTATTTGAATTTGTGGTGCGTGGATATTTTGGGAATTTCGGCCGAACAAGCAAGTCAGCCAAATATGCAGGTTGGTTGTCGTTTTAGACTCGTAAAGTTATGGATATTTTAAAACAAATATGAAACTTGACAGGAAGCCAATGTAATCCTTTTAGAATTGGAACGGAACGTCTAAAACGTGGGGCCTTGGATACCACTCTTGCAAGGCAGTTACATTAATCTAACTTTCTACTGCCCAGTGCCAGTGCAATTTGCTTGGCAAGATCTGAGGACAGATTTTTTCTAATTCGATGCAGGTCACGGATATGATAGAAGCATGCCCTACATGTTTGGGATATGTGTTTTCGGAAATTCAGGCTACTGTGGAATACAACAACCAAGCATTTTGGCTGATAAAGATTGATTTAAAATTAAGCATGGGCAAATACTTAAAATAATTCTTGCTGAAGTTTGGTCCCAATGAGAAGAAATTCTGTCTTGCTAGGATTGAGGTTCAGCTTGGACCCCATCATCCAGGCCGATACAGTCTCTAAACAATGTTGCAACTTCTCAAGAGATTCCAATGCGTTGGAAACGGAGACATGTAAATTTAAGTATCATCGCCATAAAGATGGTGGTTTCTGTAAAAACTGGAGATAATAGCGCTGAGTGGTGTAGTATAGGGTAAAAAGCACTGGTCTCAGCACAGAGCCCCGTGGAACTCCATATGAGAGTGTTACTTTATCTGAGTGTCTTTAATTTGTACGGATTGCATGGTGCCCATTTTTTAAAGGAGAAGAAAATCAAATTTAGGCCTGCGCAGATATTCCGTACCAATCCGAAATTCTATCTGTTAATGGTTATTGGTGTTGAAAGCGGCCGACAAGACAAGTAACGTCACAGCTGTGACTATACCCTTGTCCACATTAATAATGATATCGTTATGTACTTTCAGTAGAGCTGATTCTTGCTGGTATGTTAGTGAATCATAGTCTGGTGCAACAAGGCTTGATTACAAGTTGTTGTGGTGTAAAATATTTTGTTGAAAACTGTGTTTTATTTGTTTTATTTTGTGCGGTATTGCAAAGTTATATTTAGGTGGTTCCTAATCTGATGGAATATTCAAACCATGATTTTATTTTATTTCCGAGGTCACCAATAGATCATTGAGGTGCCAAATATTTTGCTAAAACCTGTTTTTATTTGTTTTACTTAGCACTTTTTTCATCTAGTTAAAGGTGTATAAAAATAATAACCAGTCAGATGATTGTTGGAGACTATTTAAGTGCTGGACGATAATCAAACAATAATCAAACACTGTAATGCTCATTATTCACGGAATAAAATAAAAGTACAAGTTTTATTTAAAATTGAGGGTTTTTTCTGTGTTCCCACTAAAATACACAAAAATGACCGAAAATAAACGAAAAATACGTTTATTTAACTGTTTATAAATTATCCACAAGACATAAAGATTTTGTTTTGGCATAATTGTATTCCTCATCCCCCAAAACATATGTATAGACACCAAGTTTGTGACTCTAACTGCCTTATAACCCAAGTTATGGCACAAAACGTGATTTCCAAATTTCAATGGCGACCATTTTAAAATTGCCCAAAACAGGTCGTCTATCCGACTTTTTTATGGCATCGACTTTTGATATTGGGGGAGTTCTAGTGAACAAAAAAACTTGGTCTCAGACTTTCATGGGTAGAGGATGCACAGTAACCCTCTCTGGCCCAAGGAATTACACAGAAAATGATTGAAAATGCACGAAAAATATGTTTGAGTGGCTGTTAATAAATTATTCACAGGACAGAAACATTTTTTGAATTTCTCGCCCCCACAAACATATGTATAGACACCAATTTAGTGACTCTAACTGCCTTAGAACTCAAGTTATGGCACAAAACGTGATTTACAGATTTCAATGGCGGCCATTTTGAAAATGGGCCAAAAACTGGGAGTCCAACTTTTTTTATGGCATAGACTTTTGATATTAGGGGAGGTACAAAGAGCAAGAAAACTGAGTCTCTGAAAAAATTCAACTTAATATCGAATTCAATATGCATATAATTATAGGGAAAACTGTGGCAGATAGCTAGAGAACTACTACTATACAACCAAATGTGTGGTTTCATGGAGGGATATGCCCTGGATAATTTCAATTTGATCAAGTTCAAAATGGTCGACTCGCGTATCATGGACTTCACACAGCAAACTGTGATAGATAGGTAGAACATTTGCTGTAAAACAAAATGTGAGAGTTTAGGATGCACACAGAAAAAAACACAGGCGGGGCGGGTGATTATGGTGGTCGGCTGGCCTCTTGTTACAACATAGCTTTCACTGGGAGCATTGCCTACCCGAAGATGAAGATATACCAATATAATTTAAAGAATTGAACAGAATGAGAGTTGGAAGGTAGCAGCTAGATGCTTAACTTTTCAATGGAAATCTATTATGATATTGATACAATATTTTTCAATAACATATATTCCCTTTGAAAATCTTACCGTCGATCTTAGACTTAATAGCATTTGACGCCATAGCTACGTTGTGTGGTACAGGCAATTGTCAAGTTAGCAGACCTATATCTTGGGCACATCATTGGTCGAGATGGTCATCTAGACTGATCGTATAGATACATGTACATACTATCCAGGTTAGTCCCCTTGAGAAATGTGAAACTAGAATCATTAAACCATTATGTTTTCGATGCTGAGACAACATCATAGACGATGGGCCAACATTGAATTAACATTGGTTTGCAGATTTTTATGTTTAAAAGTATTAAAGTTTGTGTGATATAAAATTGGTTATTGGCTTTGGCGACGGAAGACAGTGTACATGATATAATTTATATATTTCTAGTGTGATATACGACGAAATAACGTCTTGAGATACAGAAAGATTGTAATCCATTGTAATGACTGTTTGTGTGCATCATTGAGCCATATTGCAGACTGTCATTGCCGTTTTTAGTGAAAGGGACATATTCAGGCAAATAGTTTATTATTACTTTAACTCTGTTATATCTTTTTCAGTGTTTGAATGTGTGAGCGGCAACAATCCGATGGATTACAATTTTTAGAAACATATCCGTTGGCAACGTAATTAGGTCTGCCATAAAACCAGATTATGACGAATGTCCGTCATTACATTTTTATCATTTAGATCGACCCTTTGTCTAATGGACATGTCATACAGAAAAAGGAAATGAGACACCAATATTATTATTTCCTTCTAAAAATAGTTTTTTTTACAATTTACCAGCCGTAATTTATGACGTAAAGTTTTTAACTGATATTAGGGTAAGTTTGTAAGGTTTCAGATGTATCACATCGTCAAAGACGTTGCAAATTTAATTACAACGTTATCGGAAAATGACCCTTTTACTATCGGGCCATACAGTTCAAACGGGAGGGCTCGATACCACTAAATTAGGAAAATTGACATGTTGTAAATCTTTGCGGGGCATCGTGTACATCGCAAAAATACGCCAGGAATATTCATGGGGTGTTAGTAGCTGGTGTAGTGACAAAAAGAAAGGGATTTAATTTTCCTTAGCGTTGAACCTTGAAAAGAAAGCAAGGCCATGTCATAGATCTATCAACCGTTAGGCCTAACCAATAGTTTAATTATGATGTGT
This sequence comes from Flabesymbios commensalis, assembly GCA_964017125.1. Classification (NCBI taxonomy): domain Eukaryota; kingdom Metazoa; phylum Annelida; class Polychaeta; order Terebellida; family Flabelligeridae; genus Flabesymbios; species Flabesymbios commensalis. The sequence goes on from OZ024915.1 coordinate 33,132,093, forward strand.
GCTGTCTGATGAAATAATCACGACAATGTGTATTTATTTGGGAAGATTGACGTTACATCTTAGATCAATAAATATCTCATATCTGCGAAGTAGTAAAAACACATTTCACGTGGAAACAAAGAATAAACCCAGCAAACACGAGGCGTTGGGCTGATGTTGGGCCATCGTCTACGACGCTATCCCAACATCAGCCCAATATTGGACCAATTCCTCGTGTTTTCTGGGAAGGGTTAGATATAGCATGTCATGTAGGGGCCTATGGGATGGGTTGATATAGCATGTCATGTGTGGGATGGGTTGATGTAGGCTTCGAATTGGTCGAGATCGCCAATCCGAAACCTCGAGCTGCAGAATTTTAAAATTTTCCACGGATTTCCGGGAACCCCCATATTTTTCAATTTTTTTTTCCTTGACCCCCCCCCCCCCCTTGACGGAAAGCTGCACACGCCCCTGCTGTGAACCACATTAAAGGGACTGGCCCAGGCTGAAATCATAAAAAAATCGGTGATTTTATTTTGGATTCCTAATATGACCATATGATGTTAACATGTCCATAGACTAGAACTGCAAAAGTTTTTTAATTTGTCTGCTGCGCAGTCACCAGTTAGGCTAGATATAGATACGAAATTCCCGTATTTCCTATTTTTGACATGGTTGTCAATAATTAGAAATCGGAGATTTCGTCTCTATATCTAGTCTAACTGGTGAATGCGCGACACAAAAATTAAAAAACTTGTGCAGTTCTAGTCTATATACATGTTTACATCATATGGTCATATTAAGAAGCCAAAATAAAATCACCGATTTTTTGATGATTTTAGCCAGGGCCAGTCCCTTTAAGTTTGCGTCCAAAATAGCTCGCGAAATTGGTCGCAGGCGATTTTGGCTTACAAAACTTTTAGCGAGGACCAGTCTGACAGCAGGTCATTTCATAGCAGGAGTGCTATGTATCATAAATAATCCCGGGTGTGCGCTGTGACTTGTATAAGGGATTCCACCAATAGCGTTCGAGTTATGATATGTTAAAGGTCGCTGAATTTTTCCAGTCATAATACATTAGCATCATTATGATTTGACACATATATTTGTCCATTTTCAGTGGCTCATAAGTCATCGAGTATTCAATATTTCTGACATTTTTTGATGTACCATGATCACACATTCAAGCACATTATCTACATGTTTGTACGATAAATGTATCTTTTCAATAGTTTTAGTTTGAATTGGATTTGAAGGCAGAGGAGTTTTAATTTTATTGCGGTTTAAATGATGTAGTATTGCTAACGCAAAGCATTCAAGCCTTGAATGGAATTATATTGGCAATAGGGCACTCTGATAAGATGGCTAGCCTTTCAGCCAAACACAATATGTCGAACCAATGTTGTGCTGAAATGGAACAGTATTATATAGGCTACTACATTTCCACGTTTAGTTCTTCAGTAGAATATAAACAGTGCAGAATTATTTAAATTGTAAGCAGTTCCTCTGATTTTTTAAGAATGCATGCAACTCCTCTTTAACCTGGATAATTTCGAAGAGATAGGCTGACATTCCATAATAATCGAGATTACCACGTGCAGTTTAAGATAAATATTCTGCAACTTATTTTCCGTGCAACTCCCCGATAACTCCCTTTAAGTTTGAAGATGAAGATGTTCGTAATAGTAGGAGTCACCACAGCAAACATGGTAGTCTATTCAATATTTAACCGATTGCTAGAAACAGTAGGCCTAATTAGTGTGGACGAATAGACTTCGGCCAAACTATTGTTGTTGGAACTTTGACTTTTTGGCAAAATATTGTAACACTATTACTCCCTCAGTATCCAATCGGCTTGAAATTTGACCTCGATAATCCTAGGGTACCCGAATAGGTTGCTGTGTCTTTTCAAAGCGATCCAACCAAAAGTGTGCGAGTACCGCGGGGTTAAAGTTCGGACAATTTACATACCATTAGCAAATTAGCTGGATTAAAAACTGCAGTATCTCGAGAACCGGGCGTCTGAGGCTAAAAAGGAGTGCAATTTGGGTTAATTTTGAGACCTCCGGTTAAAAATCACAGATAAACTGCATACTAATGGCAAAAAGGAAACAAATATTTTGCACACACAAAATTATTCTCCGTGAATTGTATTGGACTTGTTGATATCTATATTAAAATGGGCACTGATAAGTGTATTTTCATTAACTCGTCGGTAGTCATCTTAAAAAATGACACTTATCTGCATCACTATATTTAATAAACATTATCAATGTTGATATTATATTATATTCCTCTGATAGAAGCCTACATTTAAATTAAAAGCTGTTCCTTAAAATACGTTAGAACTCATTTTATTTGACCTCTTTTTTATTTTTGTTATCCGGTGTACAGTCAAGTTCCATCGTTCATTGTATCTTATATCTTTTATAATTTATACTGGTTGTGTCAAATTTGTGAAATTATCGGATGAATTGTCTATTACTCATATATGATAGAACGTGTTAAAATGTAGAGCTACCCTGCCATAGAAGCCGATAGACAAGCAAGCCAGCTATCTCATTGTCTCAATGTTGACCCAACGTCGGCGACACTGACGCAACATTGAACCAACATTGCTTCAACGTATCGTGTTGGCTGGGAAAGATTTAGTTCAGCTGGTTAGGATATCAACATGGCTGTAGAGACAAGTAGGCCCAGGCATAATTGCACATGGTCTTTAAAATGATCAACTGCAGCTCCTGTGACTCACACGATTTCTGCTGGTGAAGTAGTTTCCCATTTAAATGGGAAATATGCGTCAAATTCTTGAGAAGTCCATTCGAAATCATGACAGGTGGGGAAAAAAGGGGGAAGAGCTGGCATATCGTTATAATCTCCAACTTTTATCACCATAGTCATACCCTCCTCAGCATGTGGAGCCTGGTGACAGTGAAATAGCCAGAATCCGGGGTTATCTGATCTAAACCTGATTATCACGTATCCTCTGGCGGGAATTACTACAGTGTCCTTGATGGGAGGGTTGTCTAGATTTAATAATGGTTGTGTTCCATTCCATCCCGGATTAAAACAGTTGCTATTATCGCAGAGAATGTTCTCGTTGTGTTCCGTCCAAGCTCCCGTTGCTATGTTGCTAGGAGGGTATCCTGACGCAAGAACGGCAAAGTTATAACCATGAAGATGTACAGAGTGATGCGCCATTTCGTGAGCTCCCAAATTGTAGCTAATCAAAACCATTTGTATAATCCTATTCTCTGGAATGTTTTGTATCTGTGTACATTTGCAACTATTATTTGTCTTACAAGTGGTTAAGGATTGCTGGGAGTCGTCTTGATAAAGAGGAAATTTCGGTAATTTAAATTTCCAGCCATTGATGTTAGATCCACTTGCCATATTAAAATTGAAAAACATTTCTTCTATCTCGGTTGCTTGTAAGCCATATAATTTTTTGATCTCCGATTTACCCATTGTAGAGCGTGCTTTCTGTATGCCAATACAACGTTTGTGCCAATTGCCAGGGTATCTAGCAAATGGGCAGTTGAAGATAACACATTGTTTATCTAGCTGGCAGGTCATGTACAAAGAAGATGGATCTTTCTCAATGTCCACCACCCCCTCATATTCTATTATTGCCAGTCCCTCTTGTTTTACTTCGTCTGCCGTAGGGCTCTCTCCAGTGCCATAACCCATGGTACGCATTCTTAGCCAATAACGATTCGCTGTCTTGTCAGCAAGTAGAATAAAATCAACTCTTTCTCCAGGAAAAATAATAAAAGCATTCACTGTTATAGGTGTGATGTCAGCACCGTCACAAGCCACAACTTCTAAAGTATGATTATCGATAGAAACCTCATATGCCAACTCGGCTCCCGTATGAGTTAAATGAAAACGAAATCTCTTACCAGATGTAACGTGATATACTTGCAGGGGTAGCGTTTCCTCTGCAACGAAACGACCTCGCCCGCCAACCAAGGTGGAATAATAAAGCATTGACCCTTCCTCGTTATTGTCAAAGCTGAACCTCCTGTCATCAACATAGTTAGTGAACTCTCCTGATCCCTTGTATGTTGCGTATGGAGAGGCAATCCATGCAGTGATACTGTCCGGGTGCCACCAGTCTATCACTGTCACAGGGAAGTACACAAGAACCGGTGCAGTCCTGTGCACTAACAACTGGCCGAATAGGCCATCGAGTCTTTGGTTATGATTGTGAGCGTGATACCAATGGCTTCCGGTGGGTGCTGCCAAGAAACGGTAGGTAAAGGTATTTCCAGGAGTGATTGGACATTGTGTAATATGAGCTACTCCATCCATCCAGGGTGTGTTATGTAGAAATAAACCGTGCCAGTGTATTGTCATCCCTTCAGTCAACAGGTTGTTCACCACTCGCACCTCGATCTACAAAAGCGAAGCAGATTTAAAACATTAATTCCAGCATGTTTAACTTTCCATAAGTATATATATCAGGGCACTATTTCATCTCGTTTTCATTCAGTTTATCTGAATTTATGTCATCTCCAAAGTAGTGAATGAATCTTACTTGATTTTGTGAAATACCTAACGTGTAATATATTAAAAGAAATCTCAGGATGTCGTTATGTTGATGATTTTTTTTAAAATATACAGAGTTTTCGTAAAATGAAAGCTCTTTTTATCGGACACAAAATAGATTATTATTCTTAGGCGAATCCCAAGCTATGTAATTCGTGGTTTGTTCGGATCTTGATTTGTTTGTAACGGTCTCTTTTAGCAATGAAATCTTGAGGTTGATCCAAACCAAAAATTAATCCGAAAGAAATATAAATTTATATAACAGATTCTATGTCTATCAAGAAAATCTTGTATTTTAAATTCGTTTCAATAGTTCTTTTATATGATAGATATAGTTTTGCATTGTTTTTAGATATGTTCAACCATGTGTCAGTGGTTTTTTAGATTATGACTTCGATTGACATCGCCGACATCAATCCGGTCGCAGTCACGTGGTTAAGTCCACTTCAAATTCTTATATTATCGCTCACGCTGAATTCGTGTTTTTATTAACTATTATTAATAGTATTATCCGTACGCGCTGTTAATCAAATGTCAAAGTTACTGGAGTCTAGATATAGTCTAGACTCGGCTCTAATTGTTACTCTAACTGTTAGTAGACTCAGACTATACTATAGTTTAGTATAGACTATGGAATAAAAATTAAAATATATGATGTAGACTAGTCTACCATTAGACTGGTTGAATCGTCATTATTAGTGTAATAGTCGGCAGCACTTCCAGTCACTAGTGACATATTTTTGGAGTGACAAATTCATAATACAAAATTCATCTGGATTAAATTTGGTTTGGACTGTTCTTTCATGATTTTAATAAAATGTAGACTAAAAAATATACAATCTTAGAAATTTAGGCGCTAGTGTTAACTTTAAATTAAGTTAAAAGCACAATGACCATATAATTTTGATTTAATTTAAATCAATGAGAGTGGTGATAGTTCACCAGTTTTAAATTTGATTTAAATAGCAAGATTTGATTAACTTTTTGAGGCGATAACCAATTGCACATTAAAAATTTGTAGCTGTCTATACTTTATTTTTTTATGACTATAAAGATCTATAAATAAAATTTATGTTACAAATATTTTTAATAGTTTGTGTATATTTTTGATAACAGCTTTGCGTGGTTGTTATTGAATCTGTCTGACCAATTATTTGGATTATGACCCTTATCTTTGTCTCATTGACATTGTTGGCTCTCCATGTGGTCTAGTCAGTCTCAAAACCTTACATTATCGTTCACTCATTCTTTGTTTCAATCATGAATTTCCGTTGTTATTAAATTATCACATTTAACAAATTGAGCATAAAACAAGAATTCTCATAATGCAGAGTAACACTGATCAGTTTCTCATTTATCAAACATTTGCGGAATGACATAATGAAAAAATCATTTGCATTTTTGCATCCAAATTTGGGTTTGGATGATGCTTCCATAACTTTTAATATGTCAAGGGGGATGGAAAATAGTTTCATCTTTGTTATATAAAAATTTTGGTTTCATTTAGGTGAAAAAGTACTATGTTAACTTGTTGTGATTCGCTGAGTAAAAATTTGAGATGGCGTTCACTTTAGACAATATTAATTTTATAAATCAACGATAATTGTGTCAGAGAATTTGTTTAACAAAGATTGATTAACTCTTGAGGCGATAACCACTTTAGCTGCTTTTATGCCAATTTGTGGTTGACTCACTGATTCCTTTCAGGAACTGTTTTTCCTGTGGGCCATTCTTTGGCATTGCCACTGCGGCCTTATGGGGTTTCAGATAGGTCTTGTTGTCAGCAACATATGTTTTTGGCCTTTTTCCTCATTTTTTGGAGTTTCATCTTTGTTACTTGAATTTTTTGGGTACATTTTATCGTGTGATTTGTAGGGCATAAATTTACAGATAATATAAATAAATAAGAGGAGCAATTGTTGTTTCTAGGATTTGATTTAGCAAGATTTGATAAACTCTGGAGGCGATGATCACAGTTGGCTGATGCCAATTTGTGGTGGACCCACTGATTCCTGTCAGGATTTGTTTCCTGTGGGCTATTTTCTGGCCTCGCCAGTACAGCTTTCGGTTTCAGATAGGTCTTTGTCAAAACTATGTTTTTGGCACATTTCCTCTTTGAATGGAGTTTTCTTTTTTTGTTACTTTTGGTCAATGAAGCATACATACCAGTCACTCTTAATCTCAAATTAAAATATACAATATTAGTGCTCATAAAGATATTTAAAAATAATTCATGTTAGGAAGTTAAGATTTAACGTTCTCATTAGTAATAATTTAAATTAATGAGAAGAGATATAGTTGATAATCTCTTGATTTCAATTTATATAATTAATGCAATTATGCCAATTTGTGATGACTCTGGAATAATCCCAGGGGCTGGTTTTCCTGTAGGCCATTCTCTGGCTTTGCCAAAGAGACCTTAGGTTTCAAGTGGATCCTACGAAATTATGTTTTGGGTCACCTTTTTCTTTCTAAGTTTTCTTCTTTGTTGTTTGTTTTGTAAAGCTTAGTGATCCAGCTGCTTTGAAATTAAATAATAATAACAGTAAAAAAAAAAAAAAAAAAAAAAAAAAAAAAAATGGCCACAAGAATTAAATCTTTCATAATTCTTACTTAGATATATATATATATAATAAATAATTTGTAAGTTAAAATAATTCGGAAGAGTATCCAAGTGTAGGAGTGTAAGGTAAAAGCAATATAATTATTCTATTAAACTACTGCAAGAACATATTATTAGTCAATAAATACAAGGTCAGTTACAGCAAAACTGTAATTATTGCATGCCTTATACGCCAACTACATGATGCTCTCTGTCTAGCTTGATTAATCTAGCATCAGGACTTGCGCCAGCTGCTGAAATCAGTGCTAGTAATGATAGACAGGATGCATCCGGACTTGCGCCAGATGCAATGAACTTCATGAAGAACCAAACATATGATTATTCATTTGTTAGTTCGGCAGGACTTGCGCCAGCTGTTCTAACTATAACAAACATGATGGGGAGTGATTTGCCAACTGGATTTGGGCCAGTTGGTTTTTTATGCAATATCCACAAGCTCTTTCTTACAGGTGGAATTAGTTTAATCTAGCATCAGGATTTGCGACAGCTGCTGAAATCAGTGCTAGCAAGGATGGGCAGGATGCATCCGGACTTGCGCCAGATGCAATAAACTTTGTGAAGAACCAAACATATGATTTTCCATTTGTTAGTTCGGCAGGACTTGCGCCAGCTGTTCTAACAATGGAAAACATGATGGGGAGTGATTTGCCAACCCGATTTCGGCCAGTCGGTTTTTGATACAATATCCACAAGCTCATTCTTACAGGTGGAATTAGTTTATTCTAGCATCAGGATTTGCGCCAGCTGCTGAAATCAGTGCTAGCAAGTATGGGCAGGATGCATCCGGACTTGCGCCAGATGCAATAAACTTTGTGAAGAACCAAACATGATTTTCCATTTGTTGGTTCGGCAGGACTTGCGCCAGCTGTTCTAACAATGGAAAACATGATGGGGAGTGATTTGCCAACCCGATTTCGGCCAGTCGGTTTTTGATACAATATCCACAAGCTCATTCTTACAGGTGGAACTACTTTAAATGTGAATGATTTATGTCCTTTTTCTTCTCCCGTAGAAGAGAAGAAAAAGCTAAAATTTTGCTTTTTCGTCAATAAATGCGTGAGTAAGAAATTATTATTATTTTTTTTTTTTAGAATTCTTTACATCTTGCTTTTGAATGTATATGTAAACACCATTTTTAGTGAATACAGCAATACTCAAGATGTGGACCATTTCCTCATGTTCCTAATTTGCTTCAAATCCCTCTAAATCTATGTTTTGTGGTCTTCTTATAATTTCAAAGTGTGTCTGCAATACCTAGGTCAGCTCAAAATGAGGTCTGTATACTTCTGTGGTCAGATTTTACACTTACAGAAAATTAAATTCCACTGACATATAAATCCAGCCAGTCAAAACACTACTCAGACTTGCTTCAGGAATTATAAATACAATAGATGTTATGATAATGTGTCCCTTATTATCTACATTTGGAAATTTTAATTATTTGGTTATCTATTCATTACATGTAAATTTCAAGTTTCACTTCTGTAGACATCCTAATTTCAATTTAAAAACTAAATTTCAGACTATATAGCACTTCACTATTTAGAATTAGTGTTGTTTCTGATGTCGCAAGTAATGGTGGATTAGACAGATGAGAGGTTGGAATTCATATGTGCTCTTACGATGCATTCGTAAGTTTGTGTTGTGGGGGTCAGACACTTTGTGTCTGTGTGCCGTTTTCATACCCTCCTCAACAACAGATAATCTTGTTTAATAATGTTATTGATAGATTTTGTCAATATTATGTAATTTGTATGTAATGATACAAGAGTCAATGTTCATTAATATATTAATGTGAACAATTAGTAGATTGTTATTGATAGGTTTGGTTTTGTGTGAACAATTACTAGATTGTTATTGATAGTTTGGTTGATATTATCTAATTTGTTTGTAATGATACAAGAGTCAAAGTTCACATTTAAATAGTAGATTAGATCAATCAGAGACATGTATAAATATTCATAGTAGATTAGATCAATCAGAGACATGTAAAAAATATTCCTAGTAGATTTGATCAATTTGAGACATGTATAAATATTCATAGTAGATTAGATCAATTAGAGACATGTATAAATATTCACTGGTTAATCCTGTTAACTGACTGTCAAGTAAATTTATACCTATTTTGGTCTTAGGGCTTCACTCTGTTACAACCACGTTTACATTAACAACATTTGAAGTGAAGCCCTTTTTATTTGTAGTCGTTTAATTTGATGTTTATTTTTAATAAACAAATTTTCCCCATTTCATGTGTCTGTTTTTTGTACGATAAATACAGAGTTTTCGTAAAATGAAAGCTCTTTTTATCGGACTCAAAATAGATTATTATTCTTAGGCGAATCCCAAGCTATGTAATTCGTGGTTTGTTCGGATCTTGATTTGTTTGTAACGGTCTCTTTTAGCAATGAAATCTTGAGGTTGATCCAAACCAAAAATTAATCCGAAAGAAATATAAATTTATATAGCAGATTCTATGTCTATCAAGAAAATCCCACCTCCTCCCGCTTCCATCCGCTGCAAGTTTTTTGTTCATTTTTCTTCTGACCGTTTTCATACCCTCCTCAACATCAGATAATCTTGTTTAATAATGTTATTGATAGATTTTGTCAATATTATGTAATTTGTATGTAATGATACAAGAGTCAATGTTCATTAATATATTAATGTGAACAATTAGTAGATTGTTATTGATAGGTTTGGTTTTGTGTGAACAATTACTAGATTGTTATTGATAGTTTGGTTGATATTATCTAATTTGTTTGTAATGATACAAGAGTCAAAGTTCACATTTAAATAGTAGATTAGATCAATCAGAGACATGTATAAATATTCATAGTAGATTAGATCAATCAGAGACATGTATAAATAGTCCTAGTAGATTTGATCAATTTGAGACATGTATAAATATTCATAGTAGATTAGATCAATTAGAGACATGTATAAATATTCACTGGTTAATCCTGTTAACTGACTGTCAAGTAAATTTATACCTATTTTGGTCTTAGGGCTTCACTCTGTTACAACCACGTTTACATTAACAACATTTGAAGTGAAGCCCTTTTTATTTGTAGTCGTTTAATTTGATGTTTATTTTTAATAAACAAATTTTCCCCATTTCATGTGTCTGTTTTTTGTACGATAAATATATTTTTATGGTGCATTTACGCATATAGATGCTTGGGTTAACGGACTGATTGACAAATGCTTAAATGTTAGAGGATCACCGAGCCCTAATATAAATAAAATATTAGTTTTTCATAAATGTTAGTGAAACATGACCCAATTTCAGAAACAGTTAAAGTATGAATCGTTATGATTCGAGTAAACATTGAGGGCGTTCAACACAACGGCACGCATGCGCAGCATGGTTATTGTCCACAGGAGGTGGGGTCTGCCGTAACGTAAATATTTTGCTTCAGTAAAGCATAACCAACAACTACTCAAACTCTTAACCATATTAATATTTTGAATAGCACGATAAATATTGATAGAATCTTTTCCATATATACATTCATTTATTTTACAAGAAAATGAACATGTTTTTACCTGCGATCCTTCCATGACTTCTATTGTTGGTCCAGGAAACTTTCCATTGACAACGATGACATTTCTGACAAAACCATCCAAAGTTATGACTTCTTCCATTTTTACCGCTTTCCCTATGACTGCCATGTCGGCTTCAAATTTTCTGAACCTATTCATCACCACTTCTAGATGAGTTCTGTTCCAAATAGTGCTATACACCTCACTATTTTCCGCCTGGTATGTCATTGAACGGACCCGACGAATGACAAACTCATAACTGCAGATCTTCTTATCACAAATCTCAGCTGTTGCAACAGCTATTATTAACACAATTAGTATGGTGAAGTACATGACAGTCATCTATATTCAGTAATCTATAAATTCTGAGCCAATTTCCATGAAGATGTGCTGATTAGTAAATGAAAACCAGGTCAAATGCAGGAGATTAAACTATCACTCATCACATGATCTGACTCATTAATCGTTTTGTGAATACCGGCCCTGGCTTTGGAGCGCCATAGTCATGCATTTTGTCTCGGAAGGTCAAAGATTACCAGTGCCTATGTTAAGCATATGAGCGCTAATTACAATTAAAACCTTTTTAATCTTTCTTCCTTGTAGCATACGTCAAGTTACAGGTTTTGGAGATAAAATGTTTGGTTTATTAGCAAGATTAGTGGATTAAAAGGCTAAGGTATACAATATAAAGTTATACTTCGATATATTTGTTTCAAATGCAACGACTTATTATCAGAATATAGAATACGTATTATATATACCTGTAAATTAAAGGCCTTTTTTATTTCAAGTACATGATGAATTGACCCAGATAGTCTTGTTTAATACATATAAATTAGTAAAAAATGTTTTAAGCCTATACGCGCCATAGAGAGGTATTAATACAGCATACATTTGTATGTTTTTGTGTGTTTCGTTGTTAATTTTTATGTACAAACTTCATATAGACAGAGGCTGTAGCAATATATTTGCATATGTTTATTCTTTGAACCAAATTGTACAGATTAACACGTAGATATTTAACACCAGCTGAATAATTATTAACCTAAAACTTGTTCTATGTGCTCTAGCTCATAGTGGAAGGTCCACAGTTTATATTAACATGAACAACACTATTGATTATATCCCAGCTGTTAAAGGTGTGGTCAACTGTCAAAATTCGCGGGACAAGGCTCCCCCAGAAGTCAATAGTACCCGTGGGTAGGCCAAGGCCCTATTCCATAATAATACTAAATATGCGTTTCATACCCAAAGCCTCATTAAAAGCAAGTTCTGAAATCACAGCAAGTTCATATATACTTGAGCGACATCTATGAGTTAATAATTTAAAGCACTTTGCCCTTGCCCCTACTTGGTCGCTGGCTTGCAAACAAACTGACTGTATTACTGCGGGGATTGGAAAACTGCTTGACCCCAAAAGCTTGTATTGACACTCAGTAAACACAAAACATTTGTATGACTTCATGCAATGTTGGACCAACGTCGAAAACGTTGGGCAGACGTTGTATAAATGTTATACAAATGTCTTGTGTTTGCTGGGCTGCTGGAGGACTTTCTCTCAAACATTGTACATTTATTCAATGTTGGTTCAATATTGGGCCAGCGTCGCAGACGTTGGCCTAGCATTAAAAACAGCATTAGATCAATGTCTCGTTTAAGTCGTATCTTGTAATCAGTTCAGTGGCTAAATTAATGGGTCAATCTGTACTCAATAGGCAACTGTTGGCCTATACTTGACCATCCCAGGCATGCGCATTTTGCAGTTGAACACTAGTTTAACCGTTAAAGCGCTGAAATACTGTCTTATACACCATGGAGATCGGAGTGTTTTCTCAATTTGAAACCATCATAGATGTCTTAGTTTGCTCTTTCCGCTTCATTTGAATACCTATGTTATGGGTCCACGGTCATTATACATATTTTTACTCTTACTGTGCGGGGATCGACGTTAGACTTCAAAATATGACGTCAATTTTAAGGTCAATACCTCTTTTCTGTGTGGTTTTGACTGGAAAATCTATTTCTGGTAGTATTGGTGATTTGATCTCATCCTCAAGGTGCCCTTTGACGGTTTCTTGTCAGCTCTACATTGCCATTTTATGCCTATACGTCACCTTTCGGAGCACCCTGTTGCACTTTAATGACTTTCCGTCGACCTTTATGCATCCACATCGCCCTTTAATGCCTCTTCATTGCCAGTGAAGGTCTTCCTGTTTCCCTAATTTCAAGCCTATCCGTCATCTTTAACACTTCCCCATTGCCCGTTAACGTTTCTCCGTCGCCTTTTAGCTCCTCTTCGTCACCTTTTATTACATCTACATTGACCCTTAATGCAGCTTTGTCACCTTGTAATGCCTCGCTATTACCCTTTAACGCTTCTCTGTAGTTTTTTAACGTATCTCCCTCGACTTTTACACCTTTTTACAGCTAGGCGCTCCGCGGCACCCTCTGACGCTTCCTCGTCGCCCTTTAACGCCTCTCTATTGCCATTTATCGCCTCCCCATTAACCTTTAATGCCTCTCCGTCGCCAATAAACACTTCCTCATAGCCATTTACGTCTCCCCATCGCCATTTAACTCATAGCAGTCTGGCCGTTTTGACATTGGTCGTCTGTGTGGTCTGGCCATTTTTGTGATTTTAAGACATATTCTTATACTCTTAATATAAATTTAGAATGAGGACTTATGTATTTTCCATACACCACAGGAACAAACATACAATATATATCCAGAATACACTTCATTTAATTGGGAAATGTGATGTTGCCATGCTAGCCAACGGTTATTTTAAATATGCTAATTAGGTAGTCACATTTTCGGGAATTTTGTTTAAAAATGGTAAAAACAGAGATTCAGGAGTACAATATTATATCAATTCACATAAAAAATATTAAAATACGTCACAGATGGTTCGAATAAGCATTCACTAGGTACATGCAAACAAATTAATAGGATAAATTAGTTATTACCATGGGATTTAGTAATCTTTCTAAATTCCCCGAGGGGCATAACATATTTCATATTTTGAGATGAACCAAGTTGGAAACGTTGTGAACTACCGAAAGCCTCGTATTCGTTTGAGCCTGTAGTTTTATTTTTAGTTCAGAAGCGGTGGTGACGCAGATAAATCACCCTTTTATGTTCTAGGCTCCTCATGTTGTGTTTATAGTTGTGCAAGTGATGTCATCTTGTGAATGGTTAAGCATTATTGACAGGTCCGAGCTGGGCTCGGACCTAGACTGCAGCGTCATAAATGCCAGGTCCGAGCTGGGCTCAGACTTAGACTGTGATGAGTTAACGCCTTCCCATCGCTATTTAATGCTTCTTTGTTGCTCTTTAACACCTTTTCGTCACCCTTTGGTCCTCTATATTGCCTTCTAATGCATAACTGTCACCTATTAATGCACCCTTCACACTTCAATGACTTCTCGACGCCCTTAATGCGTCTGTGTAGTGCTTTAGTTTTTCTGTTGCCCTTTAACCCATCTCCATTGCTCTTTAGCGCCTCTCCATCGCCATTAAACGCCTCCCCATCGCCATTTAACGCCTCCCATTGCACTTTAACGCCTTCCTATCACCATTTAACGCCTCTGTGTCACCCTTTGATGCTTTCTTGGCGCCCTTTAATGCCTCTCTATCACCCCTCAATGCCTCTCTATCAACCTTTACCGCCTTTTTCCTCACCTTTAACTCCTCTTTACCATCACTCGTTAATGCATTCCCAGTGCCATTTAACTCTTCCTCGTCACCCATTAACCCCTCTCCATAGCTTTTTAATGCATCCCTGCCATCTTTTAACCCACCCAGTCTCACTTTAACTCTCTCTCTCACTACTGGTAGTAATGTTCCCCAGCACTGTGCCCAAATGTATAATTTAGCTGTCGTGGCGATGATGTACTCCAATGTACACTGGGAGGCCTGCATGTTGTGTATACCCCAGTCACACATACACAACGCACAGCCCACGCCTTGAGTGACAAAAATTAGAGCAGTGCCTCATTGTGCGCCCATGAATTTTGTCAGGATATGAGAAGAGCCAGCGAGTTTAAGACGATTACACAGCGTGTTATAAATAAATCAGGTGTATAAATCAGTGAATACACAGCGCTTCACCACTGTGTTGCGCGTTAGTAGGGCCACAAAGCTGGCAAATACATCGCGCATCGCCAGCGCGAGGCATGAATAAGTTAGAAAGCATTTAGAATGCCCGCTGGACATGCGTTAGGAACACGTTAGTTGGGCGCTATATGCGCGCTCGGTGCCGGCATTTTTGAGTTTTTTTCTAGCCCTAAGGCTTAGTCACACATAATCGACGCACGACCCACGCACTGAAAATTGATTATTTTTTGCTAGAGCGTCTGTCGTGCATCAACACTCGTTACTGGTTCGTGGAGCACGCTGCACTAACGCCATGCCGATTTTTGTGCGCCCTGTAATCGTCAAAGGTAGTAGGGTATGTTTAAAATATTGAACACATATGAACGCATAAATTTACACGACAGAAGACCGCCAGAAACACGTAGGGCGTGCTAGAAGAACGTCATATCAACGCCAAATACGTTAGCTTTGTATCACATGGCTGCCTGTTGAGGGCGCCGGGCAGTCGCAAGCAACATGCCTGCCTTGCGCTGCATGAGCGCTTGAAGCAGGCGCTGGAAACACGCCGTCAGTTCGGCCAGCGCACGAGCAACAGGCTGTGAATATGTTATTTCTGCAGCTTAACCCTTAGAGCTCTGAAGAACGACATTTTATTTTTAATCATTTGAGGTGTTTTTTCACACGATACACGGCCTTAAGTGCAAAATTTGTTTTTAATTTCTCGAAATTAAGTCTAAACATATAATGTTATCAGGAATTTAGGACACATTTTTTCTTTTGAAAATGGTTACATATGTACAAAGCAAACTGATAAAAGTAACTATTATCGTCGACATTAGCATTATAGGGTTTAATGCGGGCACTGTATGCGTCCAACGCGTTAGCAAAGCGCTGTTCATTCGCACTTTGCATTGGAAACACGCTGTGCATTCGCTACCAGCTTGCGACGTTTTTCACAATCCGGACTCAAATTGTTTTTTTTTAATTTTTTATGGGTGGACTGTGCGTCGTTTATGTGTGACTGGGACAAACCTCGGTCAACGAAAACACAACGAATTTAGTGCGTGTGCTCTACTTGTGCCTAACGTTAGACTGGCGCTGGTTTGACGTTCTTCTGGCGTCTACATTCACACGTGGAAAAACGCTCACATTTTTGAACATGCAGAAAATGTGCGCAGAGGTTGACGCACACAAAAAATGAATGACGTTCATCAGGCGTTCTCGTCAAAACATCAACGAATTCTGACACACGCCCAGGGAATCACAACGCACTGACCAAAATTCTTTATTTTTTGTTCGCTGGACGTGCGTGCTGGTATGTGTGACTGGGCCTGTATATATTGAGCGTTCTGTGTTTAACGTCACGGGTTTCATCACGTGTATTTATAGGCTACAAATACTCATTGATAGTAGAACCTGGAGGGTTCAGAACGTCACTTCATTATGGTAGATATAGGTCCCAACTAACACTAATGAAAAATCTCCAGCAAAACTCCTGTTCAATTTCGTGAAATTGACGAAAACTATTTTTCATTATCATTATTTTCTACATTTTGCGAATGTGATGTATCAATACTTATGTTTTTGAACACCAGGAATCAATTGCAGTTATCAGTTTGACTTCAAATACACAGAATGATTGTTTTAAAGTCTATTTGGCGATTTTCAGAAAAAAAAGATGATATGTTAAGTGATTTTAATTTCAAAAAGTATATGAGTATATTATCCATTCTTGTATTATGATTGATGATATATTTACTTGCACACAAATAAGTTTTAATGGGTAGCTTATATTATATATATTGTTTTGCTTGGGACTTGTCAGACATGTTAGTTGGGACCAGTATCTACAATAATAAATCATAAAACCTGTGTTAGCAATTTGTCCAGATTATTTTGCCAGAATGTTTTTTTTTTTAAATGCGTTCATTAATATGTTATTTACGGTAATGATATGCCCGGGTCTGTTCACGGCTTCGCATTATTATACAAGTATGTCACATTTAAATCACTTGTAGCATTACAATTTAATTTAAAAACATATTTTCTAAGTAATTTATTCATTTTTATTCAAGCACAGGCTCGTATGAAATTAATTATTTTCAGACACACTTGTCACTGTGGGGTAGGACTACCATTGTGTCGTAATTACATTGCGAGACATGAAGTGGATTATCATTATTTATGCATTACAAGGCAGCGGCTAATCGTACATAATTCTTTATAATGTAACTCCGTGGACAGCCTCGTTTATGGGATGACGGGATTCCACTGACTGCAATTATAACTCTGCCATCGGATAGCCGCTCCATTATCACAATGGTAAAATTTATTTGAAACAGATTTTTCTATGAAAATAATTGTTACCGTTTCAGAGACTTGTGACGTAAACTTATTATTTGACACACTGTGGTGTAACCTGTGTGGCTTAGGCCTATCCTGAGTTATAATTCCTTTAAGGTTATTTTCTTATGAAATAAATTATTATTTGACACAGTGGCTTTCACTTGCCACAATTTTCATTCCTAGACATGGTGTGGATTACCATTTTGTCTATTTCTGTGTTACAATTCTCCGCAACCACATTTTCTTCTGCAAGTATTTAATTTATTATTTGACTCCATGTGGTTTAACCTTGTGCCACAATTTTATTGTAAGACCTAGGTCTACTGTGAATTGTCCTTATGTCTATTATCCTTGTATTGTGCATGTTGCTTTGTTACAGATTTGGCCATGAAATTAATTATTATTTGACACTGTCGGGTACCCTCACTTGTGTCGCGATTTCATTGCGAGACATATTGAGGATTATCTTTAGGTCTATTAAATGTGTTACAATTGTATTTATTACATAAACACATTTCGATAAAAAAACATACGGAACAATTTGTGTTACAATTTTATTGGTGATTTACTCAAAACACATCATTAGGTCATTAATTATTGACAAATTGTACTGTAGATTACCCTTATGAATTCCATTTAGATCTAAGTAAAGGTTTCCAGGAAATACCTGAACTATTCCCAAAAAGTTAAGCCAAGTTAGTTTTGCAGGAAATACCTGAACACAATTTTCTAACATTTTAGACAAACTGCAGAAAACCATTGTAATAAGCTATTGACAAGATATATTGTTGATTGCCCTTATGTCATCCTTATTTTAATTGAAGAAACAACTGAAAAAAAAATTCCTTGGCAAATCATAATGTGGATCATCTTCTGTTCTTTATAAAATTTTTTTAAGAAATACCTGTTTAATCTTCGAATACTTTTGACATACTTTGAATTACCCTTATATTATTTAAAAACAAATATATTTTCAGGAAATGTCTGAACAATTTACTATCAGTTTAGACACATTGTGGGGCGCCATTGTTTCTCTAATGTATTGACAAGACATGCTGGGAATTACCCGTATGTCCTTTGCAAATCAAGCATTTAGTTTTTATGACATGCCTAACCAATTTATTTTCAGGAATTGCCTGAACAATTCACTACTAATTTAGACAAACTGTGGAGTGCCTTTGTTAAATAATTTACTTTTCCGGAAATGCCTGAACAATGTACTATTAATTTAGACACAATGCATAGAGCCCTTGCGTTATAATTTAGGAAAGAAATGCCTGAACAATTTACTATAAATTTAGACACATTGTGGTGGGACCTTCTGTCATAGTTTACTTTTCAGGAAATGCCTGAGCATTTTATTTTAAGGAAATGCCTGAACAATTTACTATTAATTTAGACACACAGTGGAGTGCTTTTGGGTAATTATTTACTTTTTAGGAAATGCCTGAACATTGAATTATTCAATTAGACACACTACTAAGAGCCCTTGTCTCATTATTTACGTTTCAGGAAATGCCTGAACAATTTATTTTTAAGAAATGCCTGAACAATTTACTATAAATTTAGAAACACTGGGGAGAGCCCTTGTGTCATTTTGTCATTATTTTTATAATTATGATGTGACCTTGTGTCATTATTTACTTTTTAAGAAATGCCTGAACATTTTATTTTCAGGAAAGCCCTGAACAATTTATTAATAATTTAGACACACTGGGAAGAGCCCTTGTGTCATAATTTACTTTTCAGGAAATTTCTGAGCAATCTACTATTAGTTTAGACACACTGTAAAGAGACCTTGTCTTATATTTCACTTTTCATGAAATGCCTGAACAATTTATTGGAGTGTAATAATTTATTCACAAAACATACTGTGGATTACCCTCATATCATTCACAAATATCTTACTTTGTTGGAAATTGCCTAAATAATTTTAATATTTTAGACAATGGAGTACTCTTGTGTCATAATTTTAATGACGAGACATATTGCAATTTATGAACACAACTATTTTTAGGAATAAATTAAACTAATTACTAATAATTTACACAGTTTGGAGTACCCAGGCGAGCGTTAATTTCCACCTCCACTGGTGTCATAATTTTATAACAAAACATACTGTGGATTACACTTATCATTTATGAACAAAATGGGTTTTCGTGAATAGTTCAGACACACAGTGGAGTACCCTTGCATCACAATTTAATCACAAGACATACTGTGGATTATTATTTTTATTTAATTGTATATTTAACAACCAGGAATTACTTGAACATTTTATTGAAATGACATAACGTGGCTAATCCTCGTTATTTGCAAAAAAAGTACTTAAGGAACTACCTGAATGATTTCTAAATGCAAATACAAATTTACAAATAAATTGTTTAAAAAGTTGTCACAAAATGCCTGCACTTTTCTTAAGTGATTATTAAAAAAAGTACATGTATATGTATATGTTTCATCATAAAATGTCCACAAAACTGTTTATTAATGCTTTTAATAGTTTAATTATTCAAAACAGGTGCGGATCTATAATGCGGGGGGAGGGAGGTTCGACAAATTATTATAAAAAGTAGGGGCCTACCATAAATCAAGTAAAAATGTTCAAAATGTGATAAAAGCACAATATTGTACACAAAAGCTGCATTATGGTATACTAGTCCATATTGAAATGGGGAATAACCTAGTAACTGTAGCGTAAAGGCTTCGCTCAGGGCATTTTTCACTCACCCTTACTTTTTTAAAAAAGTAGTAAGTATTTTTAAAAATTATGTTCCACCAAATACATCTTAATTACATATTTTTTTAAAGAGCTATATAGATATGGTAATACATTTTTGAAGTGTATTTATAACATCTATTTGTATTGCCTTTCATTCGACATGTGACATTAACACGTGTTAATGTAGTGAAGTACAGCGCTTGAAAGCATCAGCAGTTGTCATGCTTTGGAGGGTCAGATTCTTATTATAAGACTTCGATGCAACCATCTCATCGCAAAATGGAGTGCGCCCAACTCATTATCTTTCTGTATTATTGACAAAACCAGAATCAAGATGTGGAAGCTGATGTGCCTCAGATAAATTTAGCAAAATTAGTGAAGGACCAGTAGAACTGAGATACCATTTCACTGTCGTCATTCGATCATACTTTATGTTTTTATGACTTTGGTAAGTTTGATTGTACCCAGATGTAGATTGGGGAATATTTTTACATACTTTTAGTTACCGTTTTAGTGAGATGTGATAGCAATCACATTTCCCACCTGCAACCGTTCAGCATACCACGTCATCGCCTGTGTTCAAAATTCCACGTTATTGCGTGTGTTCGACATTCCACGTCATCACGTATGTTCAACATACCACGTCATCACGTATGTTCAACATACCAAGTCATCGCGTGTATTCAACTTACCACGTCATCGCCTGTGCTCAACATACCACGTAATCGCATGTGTTCAAAATACCACGTCATCGCGTGTGCTCAACATACCACGTCATCACGTGTGTTCAACATACCATGTCATCACGTGTGTTCAACATACCACGTCATCCCGTGTGTTCAACATACCACGTCATAGCCTGTGTTCAATACACCACGTAATCGCATGTGTTCAACATACCACGTCATCGCGTGTGTTCAACATACCACGTCATCACGTGTGTTCAACATACCATGTCATCACGTGTGTTCAACATACCACGTCATTGCGTGTGTTCAACATACCACGTCATCGCGTGTGTTCAACATAACACGTCATCACGTGTGTTCAACATACTACGTCATCGTCGCTGTTCAACATACCACGTTATCACGTGTGTTCAACATACCACGTCATCGACTGTGTTCAACATACCACGCCATGGCGTGTGTTCAACATACCACGTCATCACCTGTGTTCAACATACCACGTCATCCCGTGTGTTCAACATACCACGTCATCACGTGTGCTCAACATACCACGTCATCCCGTGTGTTCAACATGCCACGTCATAGCCTGTGTTCAATATACCACGTCATCGCCTGTGTTCAACATACCACGTTATCACGTGTGTTCAACATACCACGTCATCGCGTGTGTTCAACATACCACGTCATCGCCTGTGCTCAACATACCACGTCATCGCATGTGTTCAACATACCACGTCATCGCGTGTGTTAAACATACCACGTCATCACGTGTGTTCAACATATTACGTCATCGTCGCTGTTCAACATACCACGTTATCACGTGTGTTCAACATACCACGTCATCGACTGTGCTCAACATACCACGCCATGGCGTGTGTTCAACATACCACGTCATCACCTGTGTTCAACATACCACGTCATCCCGTGTGTTCAGCATACCACGTCATAACGTGTGTTCAACATACCACGTCCTCACGTGTGCTTAACATATCACGTCATCGTGTGTGTTTAACATACCACGTCACCGCGTGTGTTTAACATACAACGTCACCGCGTGTGTTCATGTGACGTTGATCCATCAAATCCTGTGATGTGATGCCACATTATGTGAAACCGTCAGGTCAAATTATTTTGTTTCAAAAATATCATTCTACGCTATAAAACAAATTATGATGCTGATCTTGATGTTTTGTAGGTATGTAAGTAGGCCTATGCTTGATTACGTTGGTGATCACCGGACTAGCCGAGTGTGTGCAAACCAAACTCTAGTTCATCACGGCCATATAAAACCCTTTTGTATTTGCTAATTAACACGATCAATCGCATCAGAAGTACGCTGTCAGGACTATTGCCAACTACAGTATAGCGTTTGTAGACCGCTCTTTGTTCGTATTCGCCTACAATCATGCAAAGATGAGTCCCCCCCCCCCAGTGGGGGGGGGACTCAATCATAGCAATCAAGAGGCGGCGCTGGTGAGATCAAATGGCACTGGTAGGACTGAAATTATACAAAGAAGGCCTCAAATTGACACATTGTCTGATCAAACACTTAATATTATCGCATGAATATTTTCTTTTTTTATGTTCACATATCGTACACATGTGTAGACACGAAATACAGGACTCAAATGGATACTTAGGCCTATTCCCATTTTTAATCACAGACCCACAAACGTGTATGAATATGCAAGAGTGCCCTATATGGCCTACTTGGCAAAAAAAGAAACTCAACGATTTCACATTTCGTATTTTGGGTTGATTTTATTAACGTATTGTTGGATTCAAATAATGTTTATAATTGTGCCGGTACTCTCATTTTCTGTTTCAACCTGAAATACGGACAAATGAAATTGACATTGAAAAATCCTCGTTTGATGTCATAGGCCAGTTTACTATGTTTGCATTATGCGGGGCATCTGTAAAAGATGCATTTATCAGGTTTGGGTGTATTCGCAGATTCAGTGCATTCGAATTTGTTCGTTGACAGTATTTCTGCAGCGTAAGCGTGTTATTACATGTTGTCACATTGCTATGGCAGAAGTTGACCTGGATACGATTGAAATGGCCAGAAAACTGGTCAACAATGGAATAAATTAGAATGGCTGAAACACCACAATATAATCTGGCTTGTGTCGAGGACGAAAGCTTATCATGCACTAGCAACCTGGCTTAAAGAAGACGAGGAATATTCCTCTACATAACATATTCACAAATAGCATACACAATAACACAATACATGCATAACATACATTTATTTAATTCTAATATTTTAATAATATTATACATTAACTAGTTCGCAATTTAAGACATTCAGAAATAAAAAAATAGAAATGTATTGGGACTAGGATTTCAGGTGACAAAATCACTATAATTATCAAGGTTGTAAAATTTCCATCTTTATTTCAATGCTCTTGATGTATAGTCGAGACTCCATTCTGGTAAACCAAAGCCCAGGCGGACATCATGATAGAATTAGGAGACAGCATCATTTTCATAGGAATTTTTGCGTAGATTTTAGAAATCACTGTCTCCAAGCTGAAATATTGTCCGGTCATAGTAAAATTAACTATTATAAAAATGGCCGCCAAGAGATTACCATAACAAAATATAATCTTAATAAACGGCCCAAAATTCCATTAAAACCCTCTAATATTACTAATTTATGGATTCACAAATCATTGCCAGCATTATTTTTGCTTTATCGCTCATATAAATTGTCCAAATTAAAAATGGTGGACAAAATGGCTGACAAATGGTGTTTTTATCATAACCTGTGTATTAGTGCAGCGGATTTGATTAATATTTTGGAGAGTCGTTCTCGTCGTGTTATGTGTTAAAAAAACCAAATTTGTTACAGAGCTCCACTGGAGTATACTGATCCATATTGGAAGGGGAACCACCTTGTAGCTTTACTGTAGGAGCTTCGTTCAGGGCATTTTCAACCCCTCTTATTTTTTTCAATTAATCCTGGTAATTATTAAAAAAAATATATATTTCATCATCAATGTCAACAAAACGGTTTATAATTGTTTTTAGCAGTTGAATTATTCAAAACAGGGGCGGATCCATAATGCAGGGGGGGAGGGTCCAACCCACTTTTTCGACAAATTATTATAAAAAGTACCATAAATCAAGAAAAAAGGTTAAAAGCACAATATTGTACACAAAGCTGCATAATGGTATACTAGTCCATATTGGAAGGGGAATAACCTAGTAACTGTAGCGTAAAGGCTTTGTTCAGGGCATTTTGCACCCCCCCTTAATTTTTTTCAAAAAGTAGTAGGTATTTAAAAAAATTATGTTTTACCAAATATATCTACAACACTGTTTATTATCGCTCTTAGCAGTTGATTTAATCCACAAAATCTGAACTTGCTATTGAATTTAAACACTAAATACGAGTAAATTTAGCACATATACTGTTTTTATTTTGCTTTTGTAAATGCGCTAGCGATTTTTCTGGCATATTAAAAAATAGAAATACCTAAAAGCAAACTTTTGCCAATATCTGAAAAAAATAAACATATGTTTTGATGATTTATGCGATCAGTGCCTTACATATGTTTTCATAGCATGAATTAAACTTAATATTTATTTACATAATTTTTTGTAGAGCCATATAAATATGGTAATAACATTTTGAAGTGTATTTATAACATTTATATATATATATCAATTTTATAAATACACTTCATATATATATTTAGGTAACCTCTAACTATTTATACTGCCTTTCATTCGACATGTGACATTACACGTGCTAGTGTAGTGAAGTACAGCGCTTGAAATCATTAGCAGTTGTTGTTGTTGTTGTGCAGTGGTCATGCTTTGGAGGGTCAGATTCTTATTATAAGACTTTGATGCAACTATCCCATCGCAAAATAAAGTGCGCCCAACTCATTATCCTGCTATATTATTAACAATACAAGAATCAAGATGTGGAAGATGTGCCTCAGATTAATTTAGAAAAATTAGGGAAGAACCAGTAGCACTGAGATACCATTTCACTGTCGTCATTCAATCATACTTTATATTGTTATGACTTTGGTAAGTTAGATTGTACCCAGCATGTAGACTAGGAAATATTGTTACATACTTTTAGTTACCATTCTAGTGACATGTAATGGCAAGCACATTTCCCACCTACAAAAAAATATTAAAACGTGACAAAGTAAAAAGTGGAACAGCTGATAGGGTGAAGTGGGACAGTTGCATATATCTCTTTAGATCCATCGATACTAGTAATAAAGAGAATTGTAAACAGGTGCGAATGATTTAAACAGCATAAGAACATATTTACACAATAATTATCCAGTTTATAAAGAAGTATTGGACACGTACGTGGTGAAGTGGTACACTAATGAAGAGAAAAGTTCACCCAATGCCTATTATTACATATTGACCAAGTTCTCCCTTTGCCTCCTAAATTTATAATGCATTCACTTACTTAATAATTACTACTATGATCATAGTGAACACGATTTAAATTATACATACAGATGAAGAAGCTATCAGGGGTGCTCTAAGCACGATAAATATGATTTAATATACAGTCATATTAAACTTGCTTTACATCACTATACTGTACTATTGTCTGCAATTTGATTCCGGGAGAGGATGCTCCAAATGAAGATGAACAGTTGCATCTTGCGTCTGATTCAAAGATGATAACAAGATGAGACCAGATACAAACCTGGTCAAACTTTTCACTTAAATCTCCCTCATCACTTAAAATTCCCTAGTGTGATGATCTAAAATAACTTCTGGGGACATGCCACTGGCCACAAGACGTTGCTGCGACGTTAAATCAGCGTCAGTGACGTTGATTCAACGTCGCAACAACGTCGTATGCCCAATGGGATATTATACCACTAGTAACACTTCCACACCCACTCCCCATACTCCGATATTGATAATTAAACACAGACCTGGTCAAATTTTACAGTTAAATCAATTTATCTCTTCAAATGACCTCGGTTAGTGACCTTCAATAACCTCAGGTGTCCAATCCCAACACTGCCAGCATGTAAATGTCGATTTGTCAGACTTCCACGGGTCAGATAGATAACCTTCCCAATGATACCAGACACAAACTTGATCAAAGTTTTTAGTTTAATCACCCTTATATTTTGCAATGACCCTAGGCGATGACCTCTGGTGACCTTTTCCACCACCACAGGTAGCCCAGCTTTAATTTTTCATACTCTGAGATTGATAACCTTGCCAAACACACACATGGTCAACTGGTTTAGTGAAATCACCTTTACCTGTCAGCGTGATTTGAAAGTTATGATGTCAGAAATTTTAGCGGCCATCTTGAATTTGGACAATTTATATTATGTAAAAATTGTGCCGGCAATAAATTCTGCACCAATAGATTACTAATAATATAGCGTTTGAATGTATTTTTAAGCCGGCTATAATGATTTGATTTTTTACAGCAACCTAATGACGGCCATTTTAAAAATGGTTAATTTGACGGTGATCAAAATATATTTCAGCTTTGAGAGTGATTTTCGCATTCTACGGGAAATTTCCTATAAGTATGAAGATGTCTCCATAGGCTACTCATAATGTCCACCTGGACCTTTTTACAGACTTTGTTTCGGAAATGGAGTCTTGACTAGTACCCATCCCTAGCAAAATTGAATTTATTCGATTTAAAAATATTAATTTTTCGGATTATTTCACAAACTGCGTCTTGTTTCTTGCCAAGACTTGAATATATATCTCATACCAGCCATCATTCTCATTAATATCATGCGTGCTTTAAAGACCAAGTGAGGACACCAGAACTACTCTGCACAAAGCTATTATTCATGCTACTTTAAACGAAGTTTTAATGGCGAGAGTGCTCCATCGGTACGCTTTAGGCCACTGGGATAAATTTCCCGGATTCGAAACTAGGGGGTGGAGCTTATTTCTGATACCAGGAGGGGGATTTCTGAGGATTTTGTCTGATTGGTTTAGCAAATGCGCATGTAATGTATATAAAATATGTAGATGTTGACGTACAACGCATCTTCACACCTGCTATTTCAGTTAGGTCAGACAACATGCTTGCTAATATAGTTTTTTTCTTTCTGAAATTGATGTAGTCAATGTACTGAAAGGGTTATATGTTAACAAAGGCTCTGGTCCTGGTGACATACCCCTAAACGTGTTGAGAGAGTGTGCCGATGAATTGGCCCTCCTCTCTTACCACACTGTTTAACCTCAGTATGTCAACTTGTACATTACCCGAAGAGTGGAAGTATTCAAATGTTGTAACAATTCACAAACAAGACAAAAATTGCAAGGTTGATAATTACAGACCAATATCACTTCTCAACAGTGTGAGTACAGTTATGGGACGATTTGTATTCAATAGCATTTATCTAGTTGTCAGTCCACAAATTCATTCGGCTCAACACGGTTCTATGAAACATCGCTCCTCTACCACATAACTAATATATACATAATTCTGATATCAGTAGAAAATTAGACTCTGGAAGTCGAGCAGACATAATATTTCTTGACTTTGCTAAAGCCTTTGATTCTGTACAGCATGACCCAAACTTAAAAAAAATGGTTTTGGTAGTAGCTTATTGCAGTGGATGGAAAATTATCTGCAAGGTCGGTATCAGTCAGTTATGATAGAAGGTAAGGTATCATCACCTTTACCTGTCACATCAGGTGTACCACAAGGTTATATTATTGGACCATTATTATTTGTGTTATACATAAATGATATCTGCGATGTTTGTACATCATTTATGAAATTATATGCTGACGATGCCAAAATGTAGCGAAAGATAAAGGCAAGACAAGATGCACTTTCTCTATAGAATGATCTTAATGCACTGTTTCTGTGGAGCAAAATTTGGAAAATTTATTTCAACATATCAAAATGCAAATTCATATATGTCGTGAAGGAAAAATAGATAAATAGATATATGTCGTAAAGTAAAAATAGATTTTGACTACTCCATTGATAATAATATGAGTAACTGAATTTAATGATCTTGGAATAACCATCACTACGGTACTAAATTATCTTGGTGTGAGAATGTGAAAACTGATTCATCAAAAGCCCATTCTATGATAGGGAATGATAGAACGTTCTGTTGGCTTTAACAGCCCCATTGCTTATATTTGGCTCATGTCAAAAGTATTCTTGAGTAACTGTAGTCCGATGTGGAGTCCCTCTCATGTTAAAGACGTATAGTTAGAACGCGTGCAGCGTCAAAATTCATTCTCAATGATTATGTTTCACCCTATCCACTGGGAGTGAACTCGGTCACGGCTAGAAATGTTTGGTGACGATCTCAATCAATGTTTACATGTGTATTGTCACGGTTTAGTTGCTATATATCTTCACTA
The DNA here is from genome assembly GCA_964017125.1 of Flabesymbios commensalis. Taxonomy (NCBI): domain Eukaryota; kingdom Metazoa; phylum Annelida; class Polychaeta; order Terebellida; family Flabelligeridae; genus Flabesymbios; species Flabesymbios commensalis. Next base: position 33,160,006 of record OZ024915.1, read on the forward strand.
TATAGGCCTACCTTCAATGTTGTTCTCTTATCTGAGAACAAGACATGTATAAAACTGTTAAAAGCCATGGAGTGCTGTCTCTGGTACCATCAATTATAAATAATCTCTACTATCACCTAGAAAGGGTAGCGCGTACACCCTAGTACCTACTTCTTCTTGTCGTCTGTCGCGATATTGCCTCAATGTTTGGGAAGTAACATAAAACAAAATTATGCCCTCTATATCCAGTCTTTGGGAAAATAAATGGGTTTATAATATCCAAGCAGAGTATCCAGTCGATGACCGGCGGTTTCACAGACCAACTGTGTTTTAACATGCTATATTTTTATGGATACCTTACTCGCCTGTTTTCGGTATCCGAGTATATAAATATTTTCTTTTTCAAAGCATTTGTACAATATTATGATTATCATATAGAATAATCTACTTGTATGTTATGTTCTATGTATAGAATTATGTGTATACAATAATAATAATAATAATAATAATAATAAAATATATTTATTCAGGGTAAAACTGATTAGCAAAGGGTGCTATTTTACATAGTTGCCCTGATGTACCTCAAAGACAAGGTAATATTGACGTTACTATCAAATACAAATATAACATATACATATAGACAACATGCATTTAACAATATTAATCAAAACAAACTATTTTAACTCTGCTGCAGTAAAAATGTTTTTAAAAGCCTCTTGAATGAGTGTATGGAGTTACAGTTTCGTATATGAATAGGAAGATTATTCCATATCATAGGCCCATTAACTTGTAATGCACTCTTAAATGAAGATCTGTTGATTTTAGGCACATATAAAACATTAGTATCGCACGATCTAGTTTGCCTAATGGCAATATCACGTTTAAATGTAAAATTATCTAAAATATGATCAGGTAAATTCCCATTCGAAGATTTAAAAACTAAGAGCGCAGTGAAATAATCCCTACGCTGGGTAATATTGAGCCACCCCAGATCCCTCACAATGTCAATCCCCCTAGTGTTAAAATCAAAATTGTTGGTAATAAGCCTGGCGGCACGATTTTGCATTTTCTGTATTAAGTGTAAATTGTGAGAAGATGAGAAGCCCCAGACTGTCAAGCAAAAATCTATGTGAGACTGGACGGTGGCCATGTAGTATTTAGAGAGGCAATCAAAAGAAACAATATATCTTAAACGTCTTAATAATCCAATTTAAGGTGCAATTTTTTTTACTAATTTGTTGATATGATCAGACCAGCATAATTTTGTATCTAGACAGAAACCTAGATATTTAGTGACCTTAACTTAACTAATACAAAAGCTTAATAAATTAAAATGTTTTCTAATTTTAATTTACAATCACTTGAAGGCGTTGTTTAATTTCAGACAAAACATTTACAAATCTTGATCTTTAAACATGCATTTCCTTCCCAAATATGAATAACTGTGATAGTAAAATAGATTAAAAACGACTATAGTGCTTGGATAATCTCTGCTTGATGTTTTTCATAAATATTAATAGTATACTTGGTAATGCTGTATACTTGTTACAAAATCTATGATATACAAACACAAAACAGTTTTCATTGCCAAAGAGATTTTATTCTCGTAGAAAGAAATAGATGTACATAAACAATATAATTATAGCTTTATTATTAAATCCGTATGCTTATCATGATGATTATTGTGTTGGGTGTTAAGACAAAAAATTTAAAAGCGTATAATTGATGTGGCAAACTTCTCTACGTGATTTAATTAGTGTCATCACTGAATTATCAAAACATGTGTACGTTAAATTAGCCTTAGCTATTATATTAACAACTACAACGTGTATTTTCTTCATAACGTACTTTCATGTAGATCTATAATTATGAATATTTTTTTGTTCTAAAAATGATCCATGATATTATACTGACATATCATTATTATTATTATCAATATGTGCATGTGTTTTTTCCTCTTAATACATCACATATCCGGTATCACATTGTTGATGCTTGAATAGCACTGCTTCCACATCATGTTATTTATCGTACAAAAAACAGACACATAAAATGGGGAAAATTTGTTTATTAAAAATAAACATCAAATTAAACGACTACAAATAAAAAGGGCTTCACTTCAAATGTTGTTATTGTAAACGTGGTTGTAACAGAGTGAAGTCCTAAGACCAAAATAGGTATAAATTTACTTGACAGTCACTTATGACTATTTATACATGTCTCTGATAGATCTAATCTACTATGAATATTTATACATGTCTCTGATTGATCTAATCTACTATTTAAATGTGAACTTTGACTCTTTTATCATTACAAACAAATTATACATAATATCAACCAAACTATCAATAACAATATAGTAATTGTTCACACAAAACCAAACCTATCAATACCAATCTACTAATTGTTCACATTAATATATTAATGAACTTTGACTCTTGTATCATCACATACAAATTGCATAATATTAACAAAATCTATCAATAACATTATTAAAAAGATTATCTGTTGTTGAGGAGCGTATGAAAACGGTCAGAAAAAAATGAACAAAAAACTTGCAGCGGATGGAAGCGGGAGGAGGTGGGATTTTCTTGATAGACATAGAATCTGGTATATAAATTTATATTTCTTTCGGATTAATTTTTGGCTTGGACCAGCCTCACAGATTTCATTGCTTAAAGAGACTGTTACAAACAAATCGAGATCCGAACAAACCACGAATTACATAGCTTGGGATTCGCCTAAGATTATTAATCTATTTTGTGTCCGATTAAAAGAGCTTTCATTGTTCGAATACTCTGTATTATTATCATGAACTTAGATATTATAATATTGGTCCGTCGTTATTATTTGGTGCAGACAGCACAAGCCAGCTCACGTAGATTGGCATATGGAGGACATGGTAATGATCCACATACAGACTGTACTGGGTAGAAAAGAACGCCTGCCTTAATTTCTCTGCCGGCAACGGACCCTTCTGAATCTTCGTCAAGACAAACAAATTCTGTACGGCAATGTGCGTATCTCTCAGCAGAAAGATACCCAGTGTACTCGGTTGTCCATTTATCAGGACACAGATCTGATCCTGGTATCATCATCAAGGAAAATCTGTCATAGACTTCACACACAACACATGGCACGTCCTCATACATGTGGTTTGTATTATCTCCATCACCAAGTACAGGTGTATCAGCAAATCTGTATTCAGCACCATGAACATATGCGTTATTAGTACTTGACTTTCCAGTGTATGACTTCCAGTGAGGTTGCTCAGGCAAACATAGATGGTTACTACCACCTCCCTTATGAGTATAGTGTGAACCTCCCGCGTAACCTGTTTGAAACAATAATCTGGTATTAACGGCAAGCACAGGAATTTAGAAATCGATAGGGACCAGTATGTAAATAGTTTATCAAAATATGTTTTTGAAAAATTAATTGGGCAATTGGCTTGTCTTTCTTTGAAACAAAACTGCACATTTTCCTCTCTGCAACAATTCAATTTGTATTCGGTGTCTGTAATACCACTTGGCTGATGATTAAAATACGGTGCGTACGATGCTCCAGAAGCGACACTTGCAATCAAAACATTTGTTTATTTACTTCAATATATTCAATAGTTTTAGAGCTGAATTGGGGATATATTAACTACTAGGTCATATATTGAGTTTGCAATATATTGATTGTAAAACTGGTTATATTGTCCCGCTAATTCACAACAGCTACTCTGCACAAACTAACTGGCAATAATCATCATTATTATTATTATTATTATTATTATTATTATTATTATTATTATTATTATTATTATTGTTATTGTTATTGTTATTGTTATATATATTTGTTGGTCAAATGGAATCGCATTTAGGGTGCACAGTATGTACACACATTGACTTGTCTCTCTGTTGATTTACTGTTGTATCACTATCCGCGAAGCTAGCCCAACATTAAAACAACATTGATTCAACGTTTTGTGTTTGAAAAGAATTGCAACTGTTATTTTAATTTTAGCATTTGAAAGGTTTCAACTATCCATACCAAATACACAACATTGGTTCAATAATTGAAACATTGGATACATGTATTTTATTATCGAATTTAGAGACTAAAGGGTGGAGTAGGTCTGGACGTAGGGGCACCCTGTTCACCCTCCTGGCAATGAATGGAGATTCATTGAGATGTCCACTATTGAACCAACATTGGACCCAATTATAGGCCTACTGCCGTGAAAGCCAAAAGGCAGTATCTGCTCATACTGCCTTGTGCATTTGAAGAGCAGCATAGTGCGGTATCTGCTCACTTTACAAATGAGCAGAAACTGTGTTTTGCCATTCAAGAGTATAGTGATCCAGAAAATCCGTGGATTAATCCGGAAGAACACGATGGATGTCTTAGAAAAGTCATAGCACACCTCCTGACTACTCTGGGAATGTTGTGTCAAAATTTCAAGTTGATTAGATAAAAACTCAGGGAGAAATAGCGTCTTACAAAAACGTGCCAAGAATAATAAATTTAAAATTCCGTTGTAAAATCAATATATTTGGGCATAGCCCAAATATAATTATATTATATTATATTATATTATATTTATATAATTATATTTGAATTCTTCCAATGAACGTGAAATTTAGACACGATATTCCCAGAGTAGTCAGGTATACTGCTATGACTTTTCTAAGTCATCCATCATGCTCTTCCGGATTTATCTGGATCCGTCTACTCTTGAAAGGCAGGCAAAAGGCAGTTTCTGCTTACTTGTAAAGTGAGCAGATACTACCTTTTCGTTTTACACCGCAGTAGGCCTATGCTAGGTACCATGCAGGTGTACATGGCGGGTGATTCTCCATTCATTGTCAGGAGGGTGAACAGAGCTCCCCTATGTGCAGAATGACTCCACCATTTAGTCTCTAGATTTTATAATAAAAATACATTTATCCAATGTTTCAATTCCGGGCCAGCGTCGCAGACGGTGGCCCAGTATTTAACCAATATTGTGTATTTGGTATGGACAGTTGAAAACTTTCAAATTACAGTTGCAATTCTTTTCAAACACAAAACGTTGAATCACTATTGTTTTAATGTTGGGCTAGCGTCGCGTATAGTGATACAACATTATATCAACAGAGAGACAAGTCAATGTGTGTACTGTGCACCCTGAATGCGATTCCATTTGACAAACAAATATATATCTATTTAAAACTGCAAAAGCTCAGGAGGGACTTCTGAAATTTGAGCCTGGAATCCGAAGTCTAAAATTACAGTTCAGAATGGCTGCCAAATAAAACTCATACTCGAAATTCCCATCAATCTGTCATAATAAAAATACCCCAACCAAATTCAAGATGGCCATCACAAAAACTCATAAAGCCTAGCCCAAATATTATTGTTACTTGAAAAGTCACAATTCATCTAGCTATAATCTACTTTACCTATGTAGACCATGTTAGCGGAGTCTGGGCAATCTCTTTTCCCCCAGCGAGTATAGATCAACCCTCCTGTGGTAAAACAAACATAAAAATGATTTAAATATAGACAAAAATTGTCAAAATATTGTTTTTACTTCAAATATCTTTATCGTTTGTTCTTTGACAGCATTACTTTAGAAGGACACAATTTTGTATATCTACGGCTTAATAACCTCTTTTTTTTACCTATTCTTATATCTGTCAGGTTACACATTATGTGTTTCCAAGGTGTACACATTCTCCCTTCGTGATTCCAAAAGGCTGGTTTTCCCTCAACGAGAGGACATGGAATGTTGTCTTTGAAATATCCACTTTTACATTCGGCATAAATATCACATCCGCGACAAGATTGATAGCGGCCATCTTCTCTCTTATCACAGTCTTCTATACAGTGAGTTCCTGTGGTGGTCTTGCAATCTAGATAGATAAAATAAATGAAGACGTTTTATGGATGAAATGTATATTTTACCCAGAGTTTAAAAGTGCATAATAAAGTTTATACTTATGGGTTTTTCCGAAAATGAGTATAGGTGGATATCACTATAGTACGGTATACAACTAAACTCAATTGAAATGGGCAAAATAATATTTGATCATTTATACTTGCACAATTATTTAATTACCGAATAAATCATATGTTTTGCATGATAATAATTCAAGATGACGACCACCATGCAGTAGTCTTTAACCCTCTCAAGCCTGAATTTACCATTGTCATCTTCATCCACTACAAGCCGCGAATTGCTGTCGCAATTCTCGACTTGTAGTGGATGAAGATGACTTGATGTTGGTGAAAAATTTAAGAAAATTGCCATGTATTGGTAAACCAGTTTCATGGAAATTTTCCTTCTAAAACCCTCAGTTGTAGGGAACTAAATTGTGTTTTCAGGGAAGTAATATGATGCTTTAATGCATCGTGAGGGCTTAAAGGGTTAATAACAGACGCTCTAGACCTACGCCATACCATATGGTTGCGTCTAACTCGGACTACCATGAAGGTGACACTAATTTTACCATAATTATAACTAAATATAAGTTATTTTATTAAATCAACAAAACAAAACAAAAACTTCCTTGTGGCTATGCCATGGCTAGTATATGTCTATGTTTGACTTAATCACAAGATAGGTTGTCTATTTAAATTTGTTATAAGCCTACTTAATAATATGCTTAGTACAGAACAGCATTGATTCAAAAGCTGTATGTATCCAAAATAAGTTATTTTGTAACTATGGCCGAGTTAAATGTATGTCCTAGGTTTTAATGAGTCATAGGTTTTAAGAGTGATGCGTTTAACTTGTTATGAAACATTAATACCCTTGTCACAGCAGGCTATATACGCTCATCCGGCGACCGTTGTGCGCTCCCGGACTTTCGTCAAAGCGCAGTCAGATCGACGAAAAGTGTCAAATTCACGGGACCGGGTAGCTTCACAGTAGCTTACAGTACGCTCTCGATTCGCTTATTGCGTTCTCAACGCTACCCCAATTAGATCAGCAGAACGAAAAAAAAAAAATTGAAAAAAATGAGCTCCCACTGCGCTCTGTGCGCTATCAACAAGCTTCCACTGCGCTCTGTGTGCTCTTCGTGCACTATCCATGTAGTCCAGGGCATTTAAGCCGAAAAGTAGTGAACATAGGAGCAAATTGAAACAGAAGCTTTTTGGCTTTTTTTGTCTTCATCAACATATCTACAATGACCAAAAAAAGTCCCAAGCCAGAAAAATTCGGAAACTATTTTTACTGGCCTTTTTGTGAGGATACCCTAAAATGGATAAATTATGGCTATCACTCACTCAAATCGTATGATGTTTTGAAAAGATAATAGTTTGCTACCCATAATTATTTGAAATATATATAACAGCACTTTAAAATGTATGCGCCACTCTACGGGCGGCCAATGCAGTTCTTTAAGAACGGGTGTGATGTGGTCTCCGATATCGACTCCAGTAATCAGTCGAGCAGCACGATTTTGAGGTCGCTGCAAGCGATCGAGCTGGAAATAAAAGCGTAGCCCCGGACAGCATGGCGTTGCAGTAACGTAGTCCAGGTTAGATAAAACTATTGCTGTAACAACAGATTGTAAAGTAACACGAGGTGAAAAACGTCTAGCCCTGCATATGCAGTTTATGTGAAAAGAAATTCTCTAGACTCTCAACGGGTGGTCAAACCCAATATAGGCCTAATTAAGGGATGGTTGTCAGAAAGTGTATGAACATTCCGAAATACACACTTACCGGGTAGGCCTACATAACTCTTTCAAATGGAGGGTGGAGAAAGATAATATAGATTTACGATGATATATGCCTACAAATAACACCCAATTTTAAACTTTCTAAGTTTAAGGCACTTGGGAATGGGCCAATGACATGTAACCGACACAACGCCCAGGACTCAGGACGTAATACCGCTGTCACACCAGCTTACGCTCATCCCGCGACCGCTATGCACCCTCTCATGGTTACATGTCATTGGTCCGACACACCATTGGTCCGACACACCATTGGTCCGACACACCATTGGTTCGACACACCATTAATCCGACAATCCATGCATAGTAGGCCTCTAAACTTGAGTTGAGTCACAAAAAAACTTGAGTTGAGTTACAAGAAAATATGTGTTGAGTTACAAGAAAACTTAAGTTGAGTTACAAAGAAACTTTGATTGAATTACAAGAAAACTCGAGTTGAGTTACCAGGAAACATTAGTTGAGTTACTAGAAAATTTGAGCTGAGATACGATAAATTTGAGTTGAGTGACAAGAAGACTTGAGTTGAGTAGCAACAGGGCTAAATGGAGTTGAGTGACCCCAATGGGCCACCGTAGTTTTGTCATCAAATAAATCTACATGTAACAGATAAATCTCCTGTAACACCTGAACCTAGTAGATATCTCAGTGAAAAGTATCCTTCGTTTCAGATTACAGGTGATCCCTTTAGTCCTTAGTACCTTTAGTCCGAAGTACCATTAGTCCGAAATAAAATGAGCTTATAGGCTAGACACACTATCAATGACACTTTGGTCAAAATACGAGATTTAATAAACACACTGCTTAACTACCTAGCAAATACGATCTTGGCTGGTTTAATGCTGAACCATCGTCTGTGATGTCGCCCCTACCCAGGTTGAACGTACACCTACATGTATCTAGTGTTTCAAGTTTGCTGGCAAGATTTTATTTACATTTTGTCAATTCCAAATATCAACGAAGCCCGCCTGCGATGGAAATAGCATCGAGCCTCTTAATCATAGGTAGGTCAAGTAGCCTATGAACTCAAACCAAGCAAGGTTTAGGCATAGTTAACCACTGAATATTTTAAAAAAACCGGCGGCTTTAAAGTGATTATTTTTTAGATGACGTCAAAATCAAAATGGCTGCTGTGACCTCCTTTTTTTCAGAGTTTCACCCGTGCTCGAGCTTATCCGAGCTATCCTATCAGTGAATGGCATACAATTTAGAGCGATAAATTTTACGAGAAAAAACACAGATCAAAACAAATCTAGGTCAGAGTAAGGTCAAGTATGAATTCAAGCACCAGGTTTAGACATGGTTAACCTGCATGTAAAGTTAACTTTACATTCCAGTAACTCGAAACAAGTTATAGGGCTAAGAGTGGAGTACGGACGAACGGACGGACGAGCCCCGTGACAAAAAATAGTTTGTCCGGTAAATCTCAGGAAAAAATAATTTGTTTGGTTATGCAAGGAAAACAAGTTTGCTCCGATGGCAAAACTCATAGCCAACCCCCCCCCCCCCCCCCTACCCACGTATCATCTGATCCGCCCTTTACATATCGGTATAGTGATATCAAAGGTTGATTTGATGAATATTTCAAGCAAGACGAAGTAGATTAATTGATAAGTATTTGTAATTTAGTTTTGTCATTCAATATAACAAGTAGGATGAGTCATTGTTACACATTTTGTCAATTTAAATTTAATTTTAAACATGAGGTAGGCCTACTGGTCAAACTCTCCTCTGCTTGGTGAAATAGAAGCTGAAGCATCAATGAGTCCAAGTGAAAAAATCGGATGAAAAAAGTAGGTTTAAATTTCGACTTTTATGCACTCTCAGAAAAAAACGGTTCTTGAAGGTTTTTTGCTGTATTAAAGTAATATAGAGAAAGGTTTTGTGTTTATACCGGTATAGATATGGAACCTTTCTCTATTGTAGGCCTACTATTCAACAAAGTACCTTTTAAAAATCTGGCTTTTTTTATCTGTTTACCAATGTCATTTTAACAATGACATTTTCACCGTACATTATATTAATAGATACACGGAGGTCCAGAGAAATACATTATAAATTTAATTAAATAATAAATATGTAGACATATGGCATCTGGTTGAGTCATTGTAAATTGTGTTGGGCACTTGACATGCAAAGGGAAAAATAAATAAAAATGATTCCAAAATCTCCCGCCATTTGAACTATGTTTATAAAAAAAGTTCAAGGTCATCCTGGTTAGATTCTGATATTTATGGTTTCCTAAGGTTTGTCGGACTAATGGTGTGTCGGACCAATGCTGTGTCGGACAAATGGTGTGTCGGTCCAATGGTGTGTCGGACCAATGGTGTGTCGGACCAATAATCAGTCACCCACTCTCATACTTTAAAATTTTGTCAAAGCGCAGTCACATCGCAAAAATATTAAATTCATTCTGTGATCTCACTTCGATCATCAATGCGCTCTAAAATAGCCCCCACTCTCATGGAGCTCGTGATCAGCCCTCAAAGCCTACCCAGCAAACACGAGGCGTTGGCACAATGCCGGGCTGATGTTGTGTCAGAGTCTCAGACGATAGGCAAACATCAGCCCGACATTGGTCAAGCGCCTCGTGTTTGCTGGGTAGTAGGCACTGATATAGACGTTCGTTTTGGACACGCACAAAACAAGCAAGGATGTCTGACGCTCTAACTGAGCGGGGTAATGACGCATTACCTGATTACAGTCGTCGTGGCATCGCAGGAAGAACTACATGAGCCTCTCGTGGGCGTATCAGTAGTAGTCAGTTGGCCAGGAATCAGAAAAAAGCCTATTTAAGGTTTTCGTGTCGACTTTTCTGTGCATACCTAAAACCTTGCTAGATGTATTCTCAGACCTTATAATGAAACCACGACCGGTTGTCGGCTTTCATGTGTGTGCACTAGAGCTACAGATTATTTTCAAAATGGCCGCCAAATTCTCAGTCAATCAACATTATTATGAGCAGAAAACACTCAATTAAAAATCAAAAACAATCTGGATGTAATATAGCTTTACTCTAATATACCTTAGGACAATATTATTTGATCTAGAGCTACAAAGTATTTCCAAAATGGCCGCCAAATTCACCCTTACATTGTCAATTTTACCAGTCAATGAACATTATTATAGACAGAAAAAAAACTAATTAAAAATCAAAAATAATGTGGAGGTTATATAGCTTTATCACAATATACTTGAAGACAATATTTTCTACCATGGATCAATAGAAGAGTAGTAAAAAAACAAACATTTTAACTTTGTATTGAGGCATACCATTCATTTAACAATGCGAATCCTCGGTAGCCACCCAAAAAGAATAAGTTTATTTACCTTGACCTTGAAATTACCCTAAATAACTTTGGTGTCATCTTATATCTATGCCACATTGAAGCCATGGGGGTTATATATAATACATATAATATATAATGCCATATCGCCACAATAAAGTGACATTCTGATATTTACATGACATCTTATTCTGATATTACAATACAAATACTACACTACAGCAGGCCTGATATTGAACATTATAATATGCAATACACCCCTCAGTTATATTGCTAATATCTCACATTACATAATAACATATGCGGAGATTTAGGTGTCACGTATATCCATAATACAGCAATATCATGCCATTTTAATTGCTTTGATCTAGGATACTAAAATGTCAGATCTGTGGGTAAATTTTACTCACTTTGGAATTTAGTGTGAAACGATTGCATTTGCAAGGTTTCGACCTGCCTTCAGCAGATCTTGATCACGCCGCCCTTGCGACACACTTAAAGTGGCCTTTCAATATAGGTGGCTGCACATAGGAGGTTCATTATATACAAAATGCCATTTTTTGGGAATGACCAAGTGGCCTCGCATACAAGATTGGCTGCTCCTGAGAGTGGGTGCTCACAGCAGGTTCTACTCACTATACTCAACGGGTGTGAAGTGGTATACCGGAAGCAGTGTATAGTTGTGTACAGTATAGCGATAGTTGTGTTCAGCGCTCGATTCGAATTGATAAGTCGTGAAAAATGGATCATTTTCTCATTCTAACCAAATCAGCCTCTCCAAATAAATTGGTGCATCAAATGGCCACACATCTTAGTTACCCTCATGCAAACTTAGGGCATGTAACTGTGGCCGATGTCGTTTTGGTGGTCACCATAAAACGCACTTCTGGATCAGTGGAACGAACTTTGAGAATACGATTATAGTTAAACAGAACAATAAAACATATACTTATTGCGATATTATGATGTAATATATCACGATTTAACAGTGCATATTTGTAAGTAATTGTGAAGTAAATGTAGAATATGTAGATGGTATGACCACCGATGTGATAGTTGTGTTGGTATATAGATCAAAAGCTGTTGGTTGTGTTGCACCCATTATAGTATCCCGATACATTATAATGGTGAATATTGATTATACCATCCAAATATTTGTTAAGCGAGTGGGCCAATGAGAAAAATATAAAATAATGAGTTGGTGTTAATGGCATTATAAATACATCTAGTGTATTTGTGCACTACATTATATGACATTTTATCTGATAAACCAGCTCATTTATTCAGCAATTACATTTATATTCTGTACTAGAGTATTTGTATCGTATCCATACAGGATTATTAATATTATTGCATAACATAACCTACTGTGTGCTTAAGTTAGGGTGTTCCTTCCAGGCATTGGTCATATTCTAGGTGTATATTACAAACACCAGCAAACAAGTCACTCCAAACTAACGCTGGATTAATGCTGGCCTAGTATCGTGTTTCTTTTCGTGCAACTGAATGAATTCACACAGAAATGAACATGAAATGAATCGGGCTTTAGGCCACCTTTGTGCACATATAGGCTAAATTGGGCAGGAGAACCTCCTGAGGCTGGTGAGTTGATGATATGTCACGGTGGACTACACAGCAAACTGCAGACAATAATGTGACGTGTCGAAGGGCCAATGAATAAAATCATCAAGTGTAGCTCTACTCCAAGGACTTTTGATTTTCAATTGTTTACCCAACTGCCATTGGAAGCTACATCAAATGTTAAAATGTTACAATTGCATAATTCAATTCCAGTTTGCTCTGGTCAAGCTAGCATGCTTCATAGTACACCATATTACATGTAGACCATTACAGACTCGGGCCGTATGTGGTTGCTTATTTTTATATCAGACTCCTTTTATATCTGTCAAAGTTCCTCCGGTTACAGCATGCGACGGTCAACCAACATAAATCATTATAACTTAATCTACTAGTATCATATCACCCATAATCATGAAACATTCATGTGAATTTAGTATATAACCCCACTTATCCGTCTATTACATGTAGATGCATGTGGCACTAAAATTATTTGACACAATGGTGAAACCAATACTTTCATTTGGATGTCAGGTATGGGGTTTTGACTTTTCCATGTTAGGATCCAAAAATATTCATCACCTAGACAGGGTGCCCTTCGAACAAGCCCATAATAAATTCTCGAAATATGTATTAGGTGTATGTAAACTGCCCAGTAATGTGGCCACAAGGGTAGAACCTGGACGCTACCATATGCCCATGGATATTGCCAGACTTAATTTTTAAATACTGGTAAACTATACTTAGATCTCCCGATAAAATATTTTTCAAGGCAGACAATGCCGGGCTGATGTTGTGTCAGAGTCTCAGACGATAGGCAAACATCAGCCCGACATTGGTCAAGCGCCTCGTGTTTGCTGGGTAGTAGGCACTGATATAGACGTTCGTTTTGGACACGCACAAAACAAGCAAGGATGTCTGACGCTCTAACTGAGCGGGGTAATGACGCATTACCTGATTACAGTCGTCGTGGCATCGCAGGAAGAACTACATGAGCCTCTCGTGGGCGTATCAGTAGTAGTCAGTTGGCCAGGAATCAGAAAAAAGCCTATTTAAGGTTTTCGTGTCGACTTTTCTGTGCATACCTAAAACCTTGCTAGATGTATTCTCAGACCTTATAATGAAACCACGACCGGTTGTCGGCTTTCATGTGTGTGCACTAGAGCTACAGATTATTTTCAAAATGGCCGCCAAATTCTCCCTTAAATCGTCAATTTTACCAGTCAATCAACATTATTATGAGCAGAAAACACTCAATTAAAAATCAAAAACAATCTGGATGTAATATAGCTTTACTCTAATATACCTTAGGACAATATTATTTGATCTAGAGCTACAAAGTATTTCCAAAATGGCCGCCAAATTCACCCTTACATTGTCAATTTTACCAGTCAATGAACATTATTATAGACAGAAAAAAAACTAATTAAAAATCAAAAATAATGTGGAGGTTATATAGCTTTATCACAATATACTTGAAGACATTATTTTCTACCATGGATCAATAGAAGAGTAGTAAAAAAACAAACATTTTAACTTTGTATTGAGGCATACCATTCATTTAACAATGCGAATCCTCGGTAGCCACCCAAAAAGAATAAGTTTATTTACCTTGACCTTGAAATTACCCTAAATAACTTTGGTGTCATCTTATATCTATGCCACATTGAAACCATGGGGGTTATATATAATACATATAATATATAATGCCATATCGCCACAATAAAGTGACATTCTGATATTTACATGACATCTTATTCTGATATTACAATACAAATACTACACTACAGCAGGCCTGATATTGAACATTATAATATGCAATACACCCCTCGGTTATATTGCTAATATCTCACATTACATAATAACATATGCGGAGATTTAAGTGTCACGTATATCCATAATACAGCAATATCATGCCATTTTAATTGCTTTGATCTAGGATACTAAAATGTCAGATCTGTGGGTAAATTTTACTCACTTTGGAATTTAGTGTGAAACGATTGCATTTGCAAGGTTTCGACCTGCCTTCAGCAGATCTTGATCACGCCGCCCTTGCGACACACTTAAAGTGGCCTTTCAATATAGGTGGCTGCACATAGGAGGTTCATTATATACAAAATGCCATTTTTTGGGAATGACCAAGTGGCCTCGCATACAAGATTGGCTGCTCCTGAGAGTGGGTGCTCACAGCAGGTTCTACTCACTATACTCAACGGGTGTGAAGTGGTATACCGGAAGCAGTGTATAGTTGTGTACAGTATAGCGATAGTTGTGTTCAGCGCTCGATTCGAATTGATAAGTCGTGAAAAATGGATCATTTTCTCATTCTAACCAAATCAGCCTCTCCAAATAAATTGGTGCATCAAATGGCCACACATCTTAGTTGCCCTCATGCAAACTTAGGGCATGTAACTGTGGCCGATGTCGTTTTGGTGGTCACCATAAAACGCACTTCTGGATCAGTGGAACGAACTTCGAGAATACGATTATAGTTAAACAGAACAATAAAACATATACTTATTGCGATATTATGATGTAATATATCACGATTTAACAGTGCATATTTGTAAGTAATTGTAAAGTAAATGTAGAATATGTAGATGGTATGACCACCGATGTGATAGTTGTGTTGGTATATAGATCAAAAGCTGTTGGTTGTGTTGCACCCATTATAGTATCCCGATACATTATAATGGTGAATATTGATTATACCATCCAAATATTTGTTAAGCGAGTGGGCCAATGAGAAAAATATAAAATAATGAGTTGGTGTTAATGGCATTATAAATACATCTAGTGTATTTGTGCACTACATTATATGACATTTTATCTGATAAACCAGCTCATTTATTCAGCAATTACATTTATATTTTGTACTAGAGTATTTGTATCGTATCCATACAGGATTATTAATATTATTGCATAACATAACCTACTGTGTGCTTAAGTTAGGGTGTTCCTTCCAGGCATTGGTCATATTCTAGGTGTATATTACAAACACCAGCAAACAAGTCACTCCAAACTAACGCTGGATTAATGCTGGCCTAGTATCGTGTTTCTTTTCGTGCAACTGAATGAATTCACACAGAAATGAACATGAAATGAATCGGGCTTTAGGCCACCTTTGTGCACATATAGGCTAAATTGGGCAGGAGAACCTCCTGAGGCTGGTGAGTTGATGATATGTCACGGTGGACTACACAGCAAACTGCAGACAATAATGTGACGTGTCGAAGGGCCAATGAATAAAATCATCAAGTGTAGCTCTACTCCAAGGACTTTTGATTTTCAATTGTTTACCCAACTGCCATTGGAAGCTACATCAAATGTTAAAATGTTACAATTGCATAATTCAATTCCAGTTTGCTCTGGTCAAGCTAGCATGCTTCATAGTACACCATATTACATGTAGACCATTACAGACTCGGGCCGTATGTGGTTGCTTATTTTTATATCAGACTCCTTTTATATCTGTCAAAGTTCCTCCGGTTACAGCATGCGACGGTCAACCAACATAAATCATTATAACTTAATCTACTAGTATCATATCACCCATAATCATGAAACATTCATGTGAATTTAGTATATAACCCCACTTATCCGTCTATTACATGTAGATGCATGTGGCACTAAAATTATTTGACACAATGGTGAAACCAATACTTTCATTTGGATGTCAGGTATGGGGTTTTGACTTTTCCATGTTAGGATCCAAAAATATTCATCACCTAGACAGGGTGCCCTTCGAACAAGCCCATAATACATTCTCGAAATATGTATTAGGTGTATGTAAACTGCCCAGTAATGTGGCCACAAGGGTAGAACCTGGACGCTACCATATGCCCATGGATATTGCCAGACTTAATTTTTAAATACTGGTAAACTATACTTAGATCTCCCGATAAAATATTTTTCAAGGCAGACAATGCCGGGCTGATGTTGTGTCAGAGTCTCAGACGATAGGCAAACATCAGCCCGACATTGGTCAAGCGCCTCGTGTTTGCTGGGTAGTAGGCACTGATATAGACGTTCGTTTTGGACACGCACAAAACAAGCAAGGATGTCTGACGCTCTAACTGAGCGGGGTAATGACGCATTACCTGATTACAGTCGTCGTGGCATCGCAGGAAGAACTACATGAGCCTCTCGTGGGCGTATCAGTAGTAGTCAGTTGGCCAGGAATCCGAAAAAAGCCTATTTAAGGTTTTCGTGTCGACTTTTCTGTGCATACCTAAAACCTTGCTAGATGTATTCTCAGACCTTATAATGAAACCACGACCGGTTGTCGGCTTTCATGTGTGTGCACTAGAGCTACAGATTATTTTCAAAATGGCCGCCAAATTCTCCCTTAAATCGTCAATTTTACCAGTCAATCAACATTATTATGAGCAGAAAACACTCAATTAAAAATCAAAAACAATCTGGATGTAATATAGCTTTACTCTAATATACCTTAGGACAATATTATTTGATCTAGAGCTACAAAGTATTTCCAAAATGGCCGCCAAATTCACCCTTACATTGTCAATTTTACCAGTCAATGAACATTATTATAGACAGAAAAAAAACTAATTAAAAATCAAAAATAATGTGGAGGTTATATAGCTTTATCACAATATACTTGAAGACAATATTTTCTACCATGGATCAATAGAAGAGTAGTAAAAAAACAAACATTTTAACTTTGTATTGAGGCATACCATTCATTTAACAATGCGAATCCTCGGTAGCCACCCAAAAAGAATAAGTTTATTTACCTTGACCTTGAAATTACCCTAAATAACTTTGGTGTCATCTTATATCTATGCCACATTGAAACCATGGGGGTTATATATAATACATATAATATATAATGCCATATCGCCACAATAAAGTGACATTCTGATATTTACATGACATCTTATTCTGATATTACAATACAAATACTACACTACAGCAGGCCTGATATTGAACATTATAATATGCAATACACCCCTCAGTTATATTACTAATATCTCACATTACATAATAACATATGCGGAGATTTAAGTGTCACGTATATCCATAATACAGCAATATCATGCCATTTTAATTGCTTTGATCTAGGATACTAAAATGTCAGATCTGTGGGTAAATTTTACTCACTTTGGAATTTAGTGTGAAACGATTGCATTTGCAAGGTTTCGACCTGCCTTCAGCAGATCTTGATCACGCCGCCCTTGCGACACACTTAAAGTGGCCTTTCAATATAGGTGGCTGCACATAGGAGGTTCATTATATACAAAATGCCATTTTTTGGGAATGACCAAGTGGCCTCGCATACAAGATTGACTGCTCCTGAGAGTGGGTGCTCACAGCAGGTTCTACTCACTATACTCAACGGGTGTGAAGTGGTATACCGGAAGCAGTGTATAGTTGTGTACAGTATAGCGATAGTTGTGTTCAGCGCTCGATTCGAATTGATAAGTCGTGAAAAATGGATCATTTTCTCATTCTAACCAAATCAGCCTCTCCAAATAAATTGGTGCATCAAATGGCCACACATCTTAGTTACCCTCATGCAAACTTAGGGCATGTAACTGTGGCCGATGTCGTTTTGGTGGTCACCATAAAACGCACTTCTGGATCAGTGGAACGAACTTTGAGAATACGATTATAGTTAAACAGAACAATAAAACATATACTTATTGCGATATTATGATGTAATATATCACGATTTAACAGTGCATATTTGTAAGTAATTGTAAAGTAAATGTAGAATATGTAGATGGTATGACCACCGATGTGATAGTTGTGTTGGTATATAGATCAAAAGCTGTTGGTTGTGTTGCACCCATTATAGTAGGCCTATCCCGATACATTATAATGGTGAATATTGATTATACCATCCAAATATTTGTTAAGCGAGTGGGCCAATGAGAAAAATATAAAATAATGAGTTGGTGTTAATGGCATTATAAATACATCTAGTGTATTTGTGCACTACATTATATGACATTTTATCTGATAAACCAGCTCATTTATTCAGCAATTACATTTATATTTTGTACTAGAGTATTCGTATCGTATCCATACAGGATTATTAATATTATTGCATAACATAACCTACTGTGTGCTTAAGTTAGGGTGTTCCTTCCAGGCATTGGTCATATTCTAGGTGTATATTACAAACACCAGCAAACAAGTCACTCCAAACTAACGCTGGATTAATGCTGGCCTAGTATCGTGTTTCTTTTCGTGCAACTGAATGAATTCACACAGAAATGAACATGAAATGAATCGGGCTTTAGGCCACCTTTGTGCACATATAGGCTAAATTGGGCAGGAGAACCTCCTGAGGCTGGTGAGTTGATGATATGTCACGGTGGACTACACAGCAAACTGCAGACAATAATGTGACGTGTCGAAGGGCCAATGAATAAAATCATCAAGTGTAGCTCTACTCCAAGGACTTTTGATTTTCAATTGTTTACCCAACTGCCATTGGAAGCTACATCAAATGTTAAAATGTTACAATTGCATAATTCAATTCCAGTTTGCTCTGGTCAAGCTAGCATGCTTCATAGTACACCATATTACATGTAGACCATTACAGACTCGGGCCGTATGTGGTTGCTTATTTTTATATCAGACTCCTTTTATATCTGTCAAAGTTCCTCCGGTTACAGCATGCGACGGTCAACCAACATAAATCATTATAACTTAATCTACTAGTATCATATCACCCATAATCATGAAACATTCATGTGAATTTAGTATATAACCCCACTTATCCGTCTATTACATGTAGATGCATGTGGCACTAAAATTATTTGACACAATGGTGAAACCAATACTTTCATTTGGATGTCAGGTATGGGGTTTTGACTTTTCCATGTTAGGATCCAAAAATATTCATCACCTAGACAGGGTGCCCTTCGAACAAGCCCATAATAAATTCTCGAAATATGTATTAGGTGTATGTAAACTGCCCAGTAATGTGGCCACAAGGGTAGAACCTGGACGCTACCATATGCCCATGGATATTGCCAGACTTAATTTTTAAATACTGGTAAACTATACTTAGATCTCCCGATAAAATATTTTTCAAGGCAGACAATGCCGGGCTGATGTTGTGTCAGAGTCTCAGACGATAGGCAAACATCAGCCCGACATTGGTCAAGCGCCTCGTGTTTGCTGGGTAGTAGGCACTGATATAGACGTTCGTTTTGGACACGCACAAAACAAGCAAGGATGTCTGACGCTCTAACTGAGCGGGGTAATGACGCATTACCTGATTACAGTCGTCGTGGCATCGCAGGAAGAACTACATGAGCCTCTCGTGGGCGTATCAGTAGTAGTCAGTTGGCCAGGAATCAGAAAAAAGCCTATTTAAGGTTTTCGTGTCGACTTTTCTGTGCATACCTAAAACCTTGCTAGATGTATTCTCAGACCTTATAATGAAACCACGACCGGTTGTCGGCTTTCATGTGTGTGCACTAGAGCTACAGATTATTTTCAAAATGGCCGCCAAATTCTCCCTTAAATCGTCAATTTTACCAGTCAATCAACATTATTATGAGCAGAAAACACTCAATTAAAAATCAAAAACAATCTGGATGTAATATAGCTTTACTCTAATATACCTTAGGACAATATTATTTGATCTAGAGCTACAAAGTATTTCCAAAATGGCCGCCAAATTCACCCTTACATTGTCAATTTTACCAGTCAATGAACATTATTATAGACAGAAAAAAAACTAATTAAAAATCAAAAATAATGTGGAGGTTATATAGCTTTATCACAATATACTTGAAGACAATATTTTCTACCATGGATCAATAGAAGAGTAGTAAAAAAACAAACATTTTAACTTTGTATTGAGGCATACCATTCATTTAACAATGCGAATCCTCGGTAGCCACCCAAAAAGAATAAGTTTATTTACCTTGACCTTGAAATTACCCTAAATAACTTTGGTGTCATCTTATATCTATGCCACATTGAAACCATGGGGGTTATATATAATACATATAATATATAATGCCATATCGCCACAATAAAGTGACATTCTGATATTTACATGACATCTTATTCTGATATTACAATACAAATACTACACTACAGCAGGCCTGATATTGAACATTATAATATGCAATACACCCCTCGGTTATATTGCTAATATCTCACATTACATAATAACATATGCGGAGATTTAAGTGTCACGTATATCCATAATACAGCAATATCATGCCATTTTAATTGCTTTGATCTAGGATACTAAAATGTCAGATCTGTGGGTAAATTTTACTCACTTTGGAATTTAGTGTGAAACGATTGCATTTGCAAGGTTTCGACCTGCCTTCAGCAGATCTTGATCACGCCGCCCTTGCGACACACTTAAAGTGGCCTTTCAATATAGGTGGCTGCACATAGGAGGTTCATTATATACAAAATGCCATTTTTTGGGAATGACCAAGTGGCCTCGCATACAAGATTGGCTGCTCCTGAGAGTGGGTGCTCACAGCAGGTTCTACTCACTATACTCAACGGGTGTGAAGTGGTATACCGGAAGCAGTGTATAGTTGTGTACAGTATAGCGATAGTTGTGTTCAGCGCTCGATTCGAATTGATAAGTCGTGAAAAATGGATCATTTTCTCATTCTAACCAAATCAGCTTCTCCAAATAAATTGGTGCATCAAATGGCCACACATCTTAGTTGCCCTCATGCAAACTTAGGGCATGTAACTGTGGCCGATGTCGTTTTGGTGGTCACCATAAAACGCACTTCTGGATCAGTGGAACGAACTTCGAGAATACGATTATAGTTAAACAGAACAATAAAACATATACTTATTGCGATATTATGATGTAATATATCACGATTTAACAGTGCATATTTGTAAGTAATTGTAAAGTAAATGTAGAATATGTAGATGGTATGACCACCGATGTGATAGTTGTGTTGGTATATAGATCAAAAGCTGTTGGTTGTGTTGCACCCATTATAGTATCCCGATACATTATAATGGTGAATATTGATTATACCATCCAAATATTTGTTAAGCGAGTGGGCCAATGAGAAAAATATAAAATAATGAGTTGGTGTTAATGGCATTATAAATACATCTAGTGTATTTGTGCACTACATTATATGACATTTTATCTGATAAACCAGCTCATTTATTCAGCAATTACATTTATATTTTGTACTAGAGTATTTGTATCGTATCCATACAGGATTATTAATATTATTGCATAACATAACCTACTGTGTGCTTAAGTTAGGGTGTTCCTTCCAGGCATTGGTCATATTCTAGGTGTATATTACAAACACCAGCAAACAAGTCACTCCAAACTAACGCTGGATTAATGCTGGCCTAGTATCGTGTTTCTTTTCGTGCAACTGAATGAATTCACACAGAAATGAACATGAAATGAATCGGGCTTTAGGCCACCTTTGTGCACATATAGGCTAAATTGGGCAGGAGAACCTCCTGAGGCTGGTGAGTTGATGATATGTCACGGTGGACTACACAGCAAACTGCAGACAATAATGTGACGTGTCGAAGGGCCAATGAATAAAATCATCAAGTGTAGCTCTACTCCAAGGACTTTTGATTTTCAATTGTTTACCCAACTGCCATTGGAAGCTACATCAAATGTTAAAATGTTACAATTGCATAATTCAATTCCAGTTTGCTCTGGTCAAGCTAGCATGCTTCATAGTACACCATATTACATGTAGACCATTACAGACTCGGGTCGTATGTGGTTGCTTATTTTTATATCAGACTCCTTTTATATCTGTCAAAGTTCCTCCGGTTACAGCATGCGACGGTCAACCAACATAAATCATTATAACTTAATCTACTAGTATCATATCACCCATAATCATGAAACATTCATGTGAATTTAGTATATAACCCCACTTATCCGTCTATTACATGTAGATGCATGTGGCACTAAAATTATTTGACACAATGGTGAAACCAATACTTTCATTTGGATGTCAGGTATGGGGTTTTGACTTTTCCATGTTAGGATCCAAAAATATTCATCACCTAGACAGGGTGCCCTTCGAACAAGCCCATAATAAATTCTCGAAATATGTATTAGGTGTATGTAAACTGCCCAGTAATGTGGCCACAAGGGTAGAACCTGGACGCTACCATATGCCCATGGATATTGCCAGACTTAATTTTTAAATACTGGTAAACTATACTTAGATCTCCCGATAAAATATTTTTCAAGGCAGACAATGCCGGGCTGATGTTGTGTCAGAGTCTCAGACGATAGGCAATCATCAGCCCGACATTGGTCAAGCGCCTCGTGTTTGCTGGGTAGTAGGCACTGATATAGACGTTCGTTTTGGACACGCACAAAACAAGCAAGGATGTCTGACGCTCTAACTGAGCGGGGTAATGACGCATTACCTGATTACAGTCGTCGTGGCATCGCAGGAAGAACTACATGAGCCTCTCGTGGGCGTATCAGTAGTAGTCAGTTGGCCAGGAATCAGAAAAAAGCCTATTTAAGGTTTTCGTGTCGACTTTTCTGTGCATACCTAAAACCTTGCTAGATGTATTCTCAGACCTTATAATGAAACCACGACCGGTTGTCGGCTTTCATGTGTGTGCACTAGAGCTACAGATTATTTTCAAAATGGCCGCCAAATTCTCCCTTAAATCGTCAATTTTACCAGTCAATCAACATTATTATGAGCAGAAAACACTCAATTAAAAATCAAAAACAATCTGGATGTAATATAGCTTTACTCTAATATACCTTAGGACAATATTATTTGATCTAGAGCTACAAAGTATTTCCAAAATGGCCGCCAAATTCACCCTTACATTGTCAATTTTACCAGTCAATGAACATTATTATAGACAGAAAAAAAACTAATTAAAAATCAAAAATAATGTGGAGGTTATATAGCTTTATCACAATATACTTGAAGACAATATTTTCTACCATGGATCAATAGAAGAGTAGTAAAAAAACAAACATTTTAACTTTGTATTGAGGCATACCATTCATTTAACAATGCGAATCCTCGGTAGCCACCCAAAAAGAATAAGTTTATTTACCTTGACCTTGAAATTACCCTAAATAACTTTGGTGTCATCTTATATCTATGCCACATTGAAACCATGGGGGTTATATATAATACATATAATATATAATGCCATATCGCCACAATAAAGTGACATTCTGATATTTACATGACATCTTATTCTGATATTACAATACAAATACTACACTACAGCAGGCCTGATATTGAACATTATAATATGCAATACACCCCTCAGTTATATTACTAATATCTCACATTACATAATAACATATGCGGAGATTTAAGTGTCACGTATATCCATAATACAGCAATATCATGCCATTTTAATTGCTTTGATCTAGGATACTAAAATGTCAGATCTGTGGGTAAATTTTACTCACTTTGGAATTTAGTGTGAAACGATTGCATTTGCAAGGTTTCGACCTGCCTTCAGCAGATCTTGATCACGCCGCCCTTGCGACACACTTAAAGTGGCCTTTCAATATAGGTGGCTGCACATAGGAGGTTCATTATATACAAAATGCCATTTTTTGGGAATGACCAAGTGGCCTCGCATACAAGATTGGCTGCTCCTGAGAGTGGGTGCTCACAGCAGGTTCTACTCACTATACTCAACGGGTGTGAAGTGGTATACCGGAAGCAGTGTATAGTTGTGTACAGTATAGCGATAGTTGTGTTCAGCGCTCGATTCGAATTGATAAGTCGTGAAAAATGGATCATTTTCTCATTCTAACCAAATCAGCCTCTCCAAATAAATTGGTGCATCAAATGGCCACACATCTTAGTTACCCTCATGCAAACTTAGGGCATGTAACTGTGGCCGATGTCGTTTTGGTGGTCACCATAAAACGCACTTCTGGATCAGTGGAACGAACTTTGAGAATACGATTATAGTTAAACAGAACAATAAAACATATACTTATTGCGATATTATGATGTAATATATCACGATTTAACAGTGCATATTTGTAAGTAATTGTAAAGTAAATGTAGAATATGTAGATGGTATGACCACCGATGTGATAGTTGTGTTGGTATATAGATCAAAAGCTGTTGGTTGTGTTGCACCCATTATAGTAGGCCTATCCCGATACATTATAATGGTGAATATTGATTATACCATCCAAATATTTGTTAAGCGAGTGGGCCAATGGGAAAAATATAAAATAATGAGTTGGTGTTAATGGCATTATAAATACATCTAGTGTATTTGTGCACTACATTATATGACATTTTATCTGATAAACCAGCTCATTTATTCAGCAATTACATTTATATTTTGTACTAGAGTATTCGTATCGTATCCATACAGGATTATTAATATTATTGCATAACATAACCTACTGTGTGCTTAAGTTAGGGTGTTCCTTCCAGGCATTGGTCATATTCTAGGTGTATATTACAAACACCAGCAAACAAGTCACTCCAAACTAACGCTGGATTAATGCTGGCCTAGTATCGTGTTTCTTTTCGTGCAACTGAATGAATTCACACAGAAATGAACATGAAATGAATCGGGCTTTAGGCCACCTTTGTGCACATATAGGCTAAATTGGGCAGGAGAACCTCCTGAGGCTGGTGAGTTGATGATATGTCACGGTGGACTACACAGCAAACTGCAGACAATAATGTGACGTGTCGAAGGGCCAATGAATAAAATCATCAAGTGTAGCTCTACTCCAAGGACTTTTGATTTTCAATTGTTTACCCAACTGCCATTGGAAGCTACATCAAATGTTAAAATGTTACAATTGCATAATTCAATTCCAGTTTGCTCTGGTCAAGCTAGCATGCTTCATAGTACACCATATTACATGTAGACCATTACAGACTCGGGCCGTATGTGGTTGCTTATTTTTATATCAGACTCCTTTTATATCTGTCAAAGTTCCTCCGGTTACAGCATGCGACGGTCAACCAACATAAATCATTATAACTTAATCTACTAGTATCATATCACCCATAATCATGAAACATTCATGTGAATTTAGTATATAACCCCACTTATCCGTCTATTACATGTAGATGCATGTGGCACTAAAATTATTTGACACAATGGTGAAACCAATACTTTCATTTGGATGTCAGGTATGGGGTTTTGACTTTTCCATGTTAGGATCCAAAAATATTCATCACCTAGACAGGGTGCCCTTCGAACAAGCCCATAATAAATTCTCGAAATATGTATTAGGTGTATGTAAACTGTCCAGTAATGTGGCCACAAGGGTAGAACCTGGACGCTACCATATGCCCATGGATATTGCCAGACTTAATTTTTAAATACTGGTAAACTATACTTAGATCTCCCGATAAAATATTTTTCAAGGCAGACAAAGAGGAAATAGAAAATGACAAAGCAGGCTTGAAAAACTGTGTCACTTACCTGAAGCAAACGTTAAATACATGTGATATTAGCTAAATATGGAATGAACAAGCTTCGATGAATAATAACAATGTTTATAAAATAGTTAAAAAATAGTTGAGAAAACTTTATGAAGACTTTTTTTTTTTTCAGTTATCAACAACGCTATAGGTACATCAGGCAAAGGGGGGAACAAACTGAGAATATATGCTAAAATAAAATTTGAATATACAGAAGAAAAATATATAAGCTATAGCCTTAACAACCAATCAAAGAGCGGCATAGCTAAAATCCGTATAGGCACACTCGATCTTGAAATAGAGAGAGATAGACGTGCCAAGCAAACACCAAAAGCAACAAAGGAACGTTTCTGTAAATTTTGTGAAGACAAAGTGGAAAACGAGATTCATTGCCGAGTGCCCCTACATGCCGATGCTAGGGATACATATACAACCCCAGAAGATTTATTTAAAAATCGTTTTAAAACTGAAAGCCCCGAAAATCTACAAAACTCTGCCACCTTTAGAATTGTTAGCGAATAGTGAAGAAAAAGAACTTTGTACACTCCAGATTGAATTTTCAAATACCCGTAAAAAAAATGTATGGACCCATAGCCAGATAAGTAGTAATTCATAAGTATGCTCTAGTAACCATGGTAACGAGTGTATCATGCTGATATTTTGTTTTGTGTACTGTTCTAATCCTGTATTTTGCAAACACATTGTAACATAGTGAAGCAAATAAATTTGACTTGACTTGACTTTATATATGTGGCAGGATACGGCATATCATGTCCATTCACGTTAAATCGTTAGTTATGCCACTTTCTACTGAGTTTGAGCAATCATAATTTGTAATCCTGTTGAGAGAACAATACATGATTGTATTTATATAAATTAAAATCTTTTGTATTAACTAAAAACATATAAATTAACACAGGTTATTATTATTATAGATGTTTCGTTTTAATCAAAACTACAACTAGTCGTTAATCTACGGCTCTATGTTTTATGACTTTTATAAGCGTAAAACACACGAGGGCGAAAGTAAATTATTTCAAGCACACTATTTTATCATCGTCAAAACACACCAACGCGAAGGCAAACGAGTTTTTTTGGAACACTAAGTGCATCTTCAAAATTAATACAAGTGCATGCACGATAATCATGTTAATGACAGTGGATACGGTATATATATATATGCCAAGAACAGCAGTAGTATTTACTATAGCTTACTGTGCGCTATCATCACACTGCAGAATCAAAAAGACGCCTATTGGCGCAAAGTTAACGCTTCTTGGCGAAGGAGGAACGCTTCTCCGCGCAAAATGTCAATTTAGAGCACTGAAGGCTCACAAAAAGTGTAAAAAAGACATAAAGCTCAATTACTTAGTGTAATGACCCCATCCACGGAACACTAAATTGTATAAGGACAACGCTGGTGTTTATTTTACTCGTATAGCGACTGTAGTTTGTTCAGACGAATGAAAACAGTTGGCTACCCATCCTGATATTCCGGACTTATAGTCCTTATCAAACCCATTTTTGCTGGTAAGTAGCTATATGAACGTCATAATATAATCGAATGGTAGAGATTAGAGTCCAGACTGTACAACTAAACAACTGGAGAGCAAACTGGTAGCTTTATTTTGTATTTATTCGCCAAAACTAAAGTTCTTGTCTGGTTGAACGCCTATTGGAGCAATGTGCACACGCCTATCGGTACAAATAAAATTTAACGAAATAGGAAGCATGTTATTTTCAAACATTTTTCAGTGGCGGATCCACGTTCTGGATGAAGAGGGGGACGCAGGGGTTCCCCCCCCCCTCCCTCAAGATGTTTTTGTTTTTTTGCCTACACTGTTTTTTATCACGTATTATCGTTAATTGTACTAGGCCTATTCAACGTTATATTGCTAAGACTAGTCATATACGTCTACCAACACATTTAGATGATTAGGCCTATGTTAATTATCAAATCCTCACAGCCCACACTTTCTATTAGAAACATTTACTTCAAAAAAATAAGATGGAGGAAGTCTTGTATATACATGTATTTGTAATATAAATAATAGGCCTATTTATCAGTATAACCATGGTAGTAAGGTACGATGGGGATTATCAGATTTCAGCTATAAAATCAGGCCTAGCTATTTGGCCAAGGAAAGTTCATGTAGCGTCACGTCCGCAGTGATTCATAAGGGGAGGGGGGGGAGGGAGGCCTAACATCTGCCCCCAACCTAGCTTGTTGGGCAGTGATATAATATTCAAAAGCGCAAAAGAATTCTAAACTAACGTAAGTTTAATTTGTAATGTCTAGGCTTATATTCCCATATAAAAAAGATCCGGGTTAATTATAAAATAATTATAAAAAATAAAATAAGTAAGCAGGGGCGGATACAAGGGGGGGGGGGGGGTGGTTTGGTCGAAAAAAATATAATCTTATTCAGGGGTTTTTCTTGTGAACTGGTTTCACACTCACTGAGGACAAGCAGTAGGCCTACCCAATATGCCTTAGATTGCAGGAGAAAGCCTTTGAAAATCGAAGACCCCGCGCTGCAGTGAAATATTCCTTTGTTTTAACCCCCCCCCCCCCCCGTCAGTGAGATCAGTGAGAAAGCTAGATCCGCCCCTTACTAACAAGGCCTAAGCCTACGACGGTTTGTGCTAACTAGCCAGGACTGTCGTACCCAACAACCATTAGGCTTACTGTTGAGCCAACGTCGTAGACGATAGGCTATCGTTAGGCCAACGTCTCAAGTTTGCTGGGTAGTAAAAGTGTTAAGGTTATGATGCCTATGGGTAATGAAAAGATTTAGACCAAATGTAGGCCCTATAGCCTTGTGTGGGCTACATAATAACCTCATCCTCGTCTCACAATCTACCAATACATGTGTACATGTGAACTACATGTGCACTCGTGTGACCCTGTAGACCCAATAGTACATTTAGGTGACACAATAAGCAGGGGGTAAGTATAGTTCAATCGTGGCTGAGACAAAACTTTAAATTGAAGATTTCAGCCACAGATGGCTTCCAATAAAAGATGTGTTAACCTACTTTTCATTTTGCCTTCATAATTGGCCTCGATTAATCAGGTCGATAATGGGACTGGTTGGCTAGAATCAGTGACATTACAGCTAGGCCCTACATCCCATGCTCAGCTCATATGTTATAAACAACATTAAAAAGTTATGTAGGCCTACTGTATCTTGAGTTGAAGTCGAGATCGCTCTCAGCCACCACCATATGTTAAAAACTTTCATTTTCTTGGATAAAAGGAGCACAACAATCCATGCTCCACGCCTTTACGGTGTAGTAAATCGCAGGTCTGGACTATATGGGTAAAACCAAAAATTGGGGTAATTTTACATAAAATTAGTGTCCCCAGGACTTAAAAGGTCCGCATTTTGATTTAAATGTAATAATATCAAAAATAAATGGTGCAACTTCACGTTTAGGCATTACTACTTAATAATGTTTAAATTATTTGTACAAAAAAATATATATATATGGTTTTATAAGAGCTCTATGTCATGGAAACGTGGAAAATGGCATGTCCCCAGAGAAAATTCCACTATTTAAAACTTCACTGTAGGATACAAAATCACAATATAATTCTAACAATTACATTTCATGGCTAGACATTGTTAACTTTAACTAATCAATGATCAAAATTCGAATTAAAATTGATATCGATATAAATAATTTTGATGAATATTCATGTCCCCACATTTGCACTCTACTCCGTTACCATTATTGTAGCATGCCCCATCAAGTGAATAATCATGAACTAAAATTATATCAAGTGTAGTTTGACACACTAAAGGGCCTTATACGAGTTTTTCACCTTGAAAGAATTAATATTGTTGAGTGACAAGTTATTCGAAACAGGTATTATCAAAAAGTTAGAAAATATACTTTTGTTTTTACTACTCCGTTCCTAGCCTTGTGGGTATAAAAACGAGTTGGGTTTTATGATTGTATGCCTACAACAGTTGCTATGGGGACTATTTCCACCCGTATGATATATTTTTGAATTATTGCCCAGATCTTTTCATTAATCCCTAGAATACTTTTAATTTTACTACTCCGTTCCACTCTACTCCGTTACCAAAAAAAGGGAACGGAGTGGTGAATTGTCAAATTTTATGGGTTTTACAGTCATAATGATTGATGATATACTTTTAAAACATGGCTCGTTGTCCCCATATTAATAGAGCACCCATTTGTGATCGATGTTATGATAAAAAAATATACAGTTTATATTTATGTCGAGCCAAACATTTGGTAACGGAGTTGAGTATTTTTTGGCTTGGTAACGGAGTTGAAATAAAGATTTTTGTTCATCCCATCAATTTTTTAAAAAAATTTAGCAGTTTTGATGTACGATTGTTTAGTATTATGCTTCAATAAGGATATCACGTTTAAAAGTGTGATGTCAAGCTAAACAAAGTAACAGAATTTTTTAAATGGTTTGGATTTGGTAACGGAGTAGTAAGTGGAATGCTGCAACTTTTTTAAAATGACGTTTTGAAGCAAAAAAAAAATTTCTAGCGCAGCCAGTGGCTTTTTCATGCTCTATTGGGATCAGTGCACCAAACCTATAAAGTAGTTTTCCTCCTCTTTGATGGTCACTTCACTGCCATTTTTGATGCTACAAAGTTACCCCAATTTTTGGTTTTACCCATATCACCATGCCTCGTGTACACCTATAGGCCTACCTATCAACAGATCAATGGCAGAACAGTGATAGGCCCAGTAGACTATGTAGCCTAGTAAGATTAATAACTGTCTTTAACTAGAAATAGTGTTGTTCGGAAACGAACACGAAAGCAGCCCTCCGTTATCGCGAGTTGGCCATTTTAAATTTGATATAGATCAGCAGACTTTCTCAAGTTTTATTTTATATTACCACTTCAGCTATTGTGCAAGATTTCCGAGATAATGAGAAAAAAACAATTAAAAATTACCGCCAGTTGGCTATTTTGGATTTTGTTCTGCGAAATTTGTCATGGGTTATCCTTGTGTGAGTCCTCAAACATTGTTCGATATGCATGGTGCAGCTATTTTGCTTTGTTTTTGAGTTACGTAAATATCACAACAATTTCTTAAATTCAAAATGGCTAAACGGCCATTTTAAAATCGTTTGCTCCCAAAAGGTAATCAGGTCATTGGCTGACATTGCTGTGCATATTCGCCAAAAAAAGGAGATCTGCTGGAAACTTTTTCCTGAAACGCGCTAAAGAGTATTTCTTTGTTAGTGGCCCTAGTAATTAAATTATATGGGATTCAAAATGGAACCAAAAATTATTCGGTGGTATGTGATGGAGCAGAAGTTCTTAGATTAGCTATCATGCAAGATTTCCGAGATAATGAGGAAAAAAACTAAAATGGCCGACTGGCGGCCATTTTAGATTTTATTAGTGCGAAATTTGTCATCGATTATCATTGTGTGAGACCTTCCATTTTGTTTTATATTCATAGTCCAGCTATTTTGCATTTTTTTGTGTCACTTAAATATCACAAATTACTCAAATTCAAAATGGCCGCTAAACAGCCATTTTTAAATTTTCGCTCCTAAAAGTTAATCAGG
Source organism: Flabesymbios commensalis (assembly GCA_964017125.1). Taxonomy (NCBI): domain Eukaryota; kingdom Metazoa; phylum Annelida; class Polychaeta; order Terebellida; family Flabelligeridae; genus Flabesymbios; species Flabesymbios commensalis. The sequence continues at coordinate 33,191,561 of OZ024915.1, forward strand.
CAATTGGCTGACATAGCTGAGCATATTTGCCAAATTAAAAGAAGATCTGATGGAAACTGTTTCCTAAAACGCGCTAACGAGCATTTCTTAGTTAGTGGCCATAGTAGTTAAAGGGTTGGTGATATGGGGATCAAAATGTCACCAGAACAATTTGCCAGTGGTATAGGGCCGTTCAACAATTATATCACGCTTTTTTGGACGATTTTCGACCCCCCCCCTTCGTAACGCTTTTCAACGTTACTTTGACTACGCTCCGTAACTCAAACCTAAACCCCCCCCCCCCCTCTAAACGTTATATAATTGTTGAACGGCCCCTATGGGGTGGCTATGTGAAGTATAGATAGATTATATTGATAGATTAGTAGCTATCTTGAAAACAAATAACTGCGCCGGCGGCGGAGGCTGCTTAATTATTAACACACATTTTGTTAGGCTTTAGTCTAGACTATCAGGTTATATTATAAATATCATTTAAATGTATTTATCCCAGCCGTAGGCTACATAGCACAATGACCTTAATACTATCCGTTAAAGAAAATAGCCGTAGATTATAAAACAAACTCGTACCTAATTTAGCCATATATACTATAGGCTACCAATAGTAACAAAATTATACATAGTTGCACCAATAGGCGTCTTCACATTGCTCCAATACATGCAATAGGCGTGCAACACTGATTTTACAACGTTTCAACGGTTTATTGTCTACGCAGGTCATTAGAGAAAGAAATGAGATATCAGTGGCGTAGAACAGACCTAATGTAACATAATCTATCACATTATAGAAGATTTATATGCAAATAGATTTTTAAAAATAACATTTGAATGGAATCGTGTTCATTTTTTAAGTAGGGTAACTAAACTATTTTCACTAGTCTGGGAAATGTATTAAACTTTTCCATGTAAATTCCATGTGTGGAGGTTCGTAAGATGTAACAGTTACTATTGTTCCGTGCACACCTTTATTTGACATAAATTGAACATTTTGGCCCTTTTTCAGACGACATTTTGAAAGATTTCTGAAAAAGTTGACAATTTGGCGCCGAGAAGCGTTGCACTTCGCCAATAGGCGTCTTTTTGATTCTGAAGTGTGATCATGCTGCTAAGTTGTTAAGCTGTACAGAATGATACCCAAACTATGCCTTTCGTAATGGTTAGGGGAGGGACGGGCAAAGCGAGACTTTGGGCAAAGTGGGACACTGAAGTTATAATGACGTCACAATTAAAATTAGCGCGTGCAGACAAAAAACTTAGTGCCACTTGATGACGACATCTGCAATACATTAAAAGCACCTAGCATGGTGTAACGACAAACAAGGTATGTGGCATATAAAATGTCTATTTTCGTCACTATATTTATCAAAAATTACTTTCGGTAATGGTTAAACGTGTCAGCTATGTACTATAATAATTCGTCAGAAACTTGTTTTATATTAACCAAGATCCTTTCCCCGAGTTTTCAGCAATTTTTTAAAGGTTGGTCCACTTAGCCCTGTCAACTGGAGCCATGTGGATTTCTTTCTACCTTGTGGGCAAAGTGAGACAGGGTAAAGCGGGACATAGCCCACTTTGCCCAAGCATAGTCTCACTTTGCCCTTTGTTATCTTTTTGTATATATTTCAAATGAAAAGCTTTCATTATTATTTACTATAGTAGATTTCTGCGTAATATATATATTTCAAATGAAAAACGGTCATTATATTATTTATTATAGTACATTTCTGTTTTTACTGTTCATCAGAAACTCTTTAATAAACTACTCTTGAGAGTGCGCCCCTCATAAGAAGAGGGATTAGATTATGTTATCATGTGTTTGAATGTGCCAACGTAAATTTGTTAGGGGTGAAACATCTTTGATAAATTATTTGACTGTCAGCTGATTGCCTATATTTGTGGTGGTAGGTATACCTATTTTGTATTTATAGTGCAGGAGCTTGTGTAATCCCGTGAGAATTCAGTGGTTAGAATATGCCACCTTCATAAAAATGTTCAGAATATAGACCACAGAATAAGAACAAGTTTGAAGGAGTTCGCAAATGTGTGTTGAAACCCTCTTATCAGGCAAAATTCGAAATGGCCGCCATATGTTTTTGGTATCAAAGAATACACACGATACATTTATTTGACATCATCATAATGCAAAATTCAAAATGGCCGCCATTAAATCACTGAAGTGATCATATCGTCGTTAATAATTGATAAACGATTATTTCACCAATACCAACCGCTAAACCGTTTTCGCTATCAAGGAATGCAATGAAACAATACATGTATTCGACATCATTATCCTGCAAATTAAAAATGGCCGCCATGAAATCACTTAAGTTAGCATGTATTCTTCAATAATTGAGATAGAGACGAGATTATTTCACCAACCACAACATGTCTTCGGTATCAAGGGAGGCAAGGGATGGGATAGACACACAATATCTCTACACGACATCATTATATGTATCATACACAATTGAAAATGAACGCTGTATCATCATAATATCTTCCGCATTCTTTCAGACGGAGGCTTGATTTTTTGTTGCCAGGAAATCCAATGGCATCGTTTCTCGCTTTAGAAATCAGGATCTTGCCTGAAATACTACATGAGATAAAAAACGATTATGCTGAATGTTATCTTCTATCCCTAAAAAACACAAAAAAGAGCATGAAGCGGTGGCCGTGGTGTACATGGTGTAGTGGTGAATGTTGTTTGACTGTCACATAGAACAATATAACAGGTCCATCCTCCGCGCTGGTATTGCGGTTTAAAAATGATTCCCCCTCACAAAATCAAGAATTCAGTATTGTGGAGAACCTTTGTAAACGAGAAGTAGCGTGCTTGCTTTCAGAATGCCAGGACTCATTAGTTCATGGTTTCATTATTTACGCATGTTTCAGTGGCAGCTTTATTGTACATATTAGGGCATTTGGTAAAAAAATAGGTTATATATGAGTGAGTGAAAAAAATTGACCCCGCTTTTTGCTAATATCATGGGAGATGGAAAGCTTCCTCTCCTCCTATATTCAGGGGAGAATACTGCGCTGGTATTGTGATGTATCCTGTGGAATACTTGAAGTTTGTTAATTTATAAACAATGCAGACCACACAATGCAGATAAAATTATATTTATGATAATTATATTTCTATTTTACTTATATTATTAAATATCTGATATTACATAATATTTATATCTCGTGTAAGTCAATATCACATTTTAAACAAATCATTTGTTTTTAATAAAAAATGAAATGAAATGAATCGGGCCACCTTTGTGCACATATGGGCTAAACTGGGCCAGGAGAACCTCCTGAGGATAGTGAGATGACACTGTCCTCTAGACACAGGATTCGAAATTCGAGCCCTGGCGGTCTGAGGCCGAGCACGCTACCTCTCGGTCACGGAGGCTCTCCACAATACTGAGTTTCACACGTGGATGGGGAATAAACATTTTGTTTCTGTCAAACTGCCGAGACCGTGAACCGAACCCGGAACTCTAGCGTGAAAGGCAGCGGTGCTAACCACTGACCTAGGGCCCCCGCCCTCGTTTGTAATAAAGGTAGGGCCTTCATAATTTTCCGCATATGATTGTTTATTCACATAATCATTGAAGTTCAAGTAGCCTATAATGGATGTTGACACTCAAATACAAGACATTGCAAGACAGTCTATGCAATTTGCGGGTAAAGTGGGCCCCTGATGAGGGCAAAGTGAGCCCCCCACGCGGGCAAAGTGGGCCCAGGCCGACTTTACCCTGTCTTCTGTCCCACTTTGCCTAAGCCTTGGACAAAGTGGGCCATTATGTTCATTTCTATTTATTTAACCTGCCTAATTAATATTATCCGTTACAGATTAAAAAGAGCTAGCATTGCATACCATATGCATATCTCACGTCATTCATGCAATTATTTAATTTGTGGACGTCAATTTATATATCCTATGTGCCGAAACAGTTGCACGGCCCGCTTTGCCCGTCCCTCCCCTACTTTATTATTTACATTAATATTACTCTAAGCCCTTGTGTATCCGTTGATTGAATTTTGAAAACAAATGATCTTTAGGTAGAATAATAAATTCTACTGTATATTTCCAAGATCATAATATGATAACATATTGAGATATTTGTCTCTGGGAACGACGCTATGTTATCTATTCATCCCAATAGTCTAATTAAATAATAAGAAAAACAACTCAGCTGTATTGTCAGCATACAAATCGACACTATTAGATATTTTATTAACTTTAATATAGGCCTATTAATATATTTTACGGGTTTCACTTAGGCCCTTTATGCCGGCATTATTGTGAAAATCGTGCCGGGCTAAAGATGATTTGTTGACATAGCTCCATCACAGTCTGCACATGGATGCGGTGTTTTTGTGAAAATCGTAGGAAGATCAAAATGATTAATTTGCGCACAGAATCCGAGTTTAAGGAACAAATTATCTCCAGGTGCACAATAATATTGTCGCCCAATTGGCTAAATGAGGGCCCAGTGGTAGTTGCTTCAGTGGACAACACAAGGCGTTTAACACATGTAGTTTTAATGTTGGCTGATCGTCACGCACTGTGGCTAAACCTTCAACCAGCATTGGTCAACGTCTCATGCTACCTGGACAGCTGGCCACTTCCCCCATATTATTTTAATGTTGCTCAACCGTATATACTACTGGACCAACTTCAAGTAAACATTGTGTCAACGCTCATTGTTTGTTGCTTGAACACCTTAATTATATAACTTGACGCAGTTCATTCATTTGGCATACCACATGAGGGTTGCATTAACTATATTTGGGCGCTACGTATAATAAAGATGATACATGTAGGCCAAACCCGCCGAATTATTGTCGCTTGTGATCTAAACACAACTAACCATTTGGTGCTATATAGCAACGCAACTATCTTAGCAACACCATACACCTCATTATGATAGACATATATTATCATTTTTCGAGGCGATTTTGTATCATTTATAATATGAACAATATTTATATGAAAAAGTATGAGTCTGTCAACAATATCAACTGAGTAAATATCTCACAGGCATTTTAATGGTTACATTATTAGACATAAATAGCTGGGTTTCACTGATCCAGGAGTGCGTTTTACGTCGACTACTAAAACGGGGCGCGAGTGTTTGACTAACTTGGCTACAGTTACATGCCCTAAATTTGCATGAGGGTAGCTAAGATGTGTGGCCATTTGATACACCAATTTATTTGGAGAGGCTGATTTAGTTTGAATGAGAAAATGATCCATTTTCCACGACTAACCAATTCGAATCTAGCGCTGAACACAACTATTGCTATACTGTACACAACTATACACTGCTTCCGGTATACCACTTCACACCCGTTGATACTGTATTGCCAATTGTATAGCTATATTCACACATAATAAAGCCATATTCTGACATTATATGCTGATGTCGAATACAATATCTCCACATATAATTTCATTACCAGAACTCACACTGTCATACACAGTTAAACAAAATGTCATATGTCGTCTAGTTAATGTCATATATATATACATTATAATAGCATGTTGTGGGCAATAAGTAGCATATCTCAATACTATTACTCCATATTCTGAAAATATAGCATCCTGTTGTGACAGTATATTGATAACATTTAATACCATATACAATGATGTAGATGTGATATTTTTAAACTACAGCTAGTGCAATATTATAGTATTATTCTTTTATTAAAGTAGCACATCCTGACACTGTAGTGCTCAATCCCATCATTGTATGGCATAATGTGAAATATCCTACCATAGACACTATGCCATAACATGACATTTTAAGGTTTAAGACAAGATTATACCATCCTATAGTGACATTTTAATGGCATGTGCCAACATTGTGATGCCATATTTTAACATTAAATTGTAACTTTATGGTTCTATGATATCGTTTCTGTACACTATGGTACTGTACCATATATGTATATAGATCTACTGACATAATTCATCATACTGATACAATAATGACATTTCGTGGCACAGATCTGTTTACTCATATAGGCCTACTATTTATTAGGCAAGATGAAGCGGGCATCTTACAGTAAATATGTTTATATCTTCATCAGCTAACTTTGTTGATATGAGTAATGTCATCAACCATACAATTTATTCAAGCGTTGAAAATGTCAGATTTAAACTAAAAGAAGCGGAGCAATTTGTGATCAAACCGTACTATCCCTTTGTAAGTAACTGCTATAGAATAGAAGTCAATTCACTTCCATGGTAAAAAGTAAAAGATCTTAAAAAACACCCACAAAGGACGACTTACCTGAAACAGCTTATCAGGGTCTGTGCTGTGCCCATATTGCACTCCCTGGTATATCACCTCCAGAAGAATATGATTATCAGCCCGATCGAATTATGCAACACATCAGTAGCTGATCCAAAGGGAGCGGGGCCCTCCCTTCAGTATCCCCTCCCCCCCCCCCCAAAAAAAAAAAACCCCTACTAATTTGGGCTTTTGTGTGCTCCAGAAAGTACCATTTCAAGCCTTAGATTTTGACATTTTTCTAGAGAAGCATGACCCCGGACCCCTGTAAAGCACATAAGAGGATGACTGTGCCAGCTATGGTGTGTATTGGAAATTATAGTAAGCAAATTGGCTTCAATTGCTGAATCCACCACTTTATGCCCAGAGCTATGTCTATTTGTATGTGTACTGCAAGCAAATGTATTAATTCGCGGTGTAGTTGTGCTAGACGTCGGATGGGTTGTTCTTAATTGGATAATATGGTTCATTCTAACATGGAAGTTCGATGTTTTACTGAATTGTCAATATTCTAATATGTTATTTCTGTGTATGTTACATATCAAGAGCACAGTATCGTGTTTCATACTTGAAGTGACAAACTATGAGCCACTAGTTTATCATATTTCATTGGCTTGTTAAGCACAATCGGCTTTGATAATGTAATTGTTTTTAAAAGCTGATGCCAAAGTATCTAAATTTATGATAATTTTGTATACTTATTTTGTCTCCATAACTTTATTTCTATTCATCTATTTTACATGTATTTGCATACATATGCATTCTACCAGGTGTCATGTGTTATATACTATCGATTTTTATAATATATTTTGACTGCATAGTATATGGTATATCACAACAAAGTAGTATCCTGCATATTTCATATAACTATCACACTGAAATACTGGTTCTAAAAATAGGCTGATCCTTGATCAATTGCAAAGATTTTACTTGTATGGGAAAACACTCGGTTTAACCGCTTACCTTTTACAAATTTCGTTGTGATCCAATAACTTAACAAATGTGATTTATTTCATTATAAGCTACATTTTAAATGATACTGTGCATATATCTGGTCCATTCTATGGCATTTTTAAAACGTTTTGCTTAATTGTAATAAATTATTTTATTTTCACGGAATTTTTTTTTTGTGGTTTCGTAATAAATCGTATTTTGCCCCTCAAAAACTCATGTACACACCTGCAAGTCGACAACCGGGTGCTAGTTATGCCCAGAGGTCCCCTTGACATACTAAAAAAGGTTTTAGGTATGTACGCTCAAGTGGTGACGAAACCCTCCTTGGTCACCTCTGGCCAACTGACTATAACCCATAGAAGCGACTTATCTGTTCTTCACCATGGCTGTGGACATACATAATCTCACATCATGTAGAGGCCTGCGCTCACCCGATGCACCTCCCAACAAATAAAGGACACAGAACCAATGTTGTTTTAATGTTTTGGCCGTCCCCAACGTCCAGCCAACATTAAACCAACATTGGGTCAATGACCCGTGTCTGCTGGGAGAAATGAAGGGGGAAATGTCATGACCCAGAAATGTTCCCAGAGAAGATCGATTATGTATATGTAAAAAGAGTGTAGAAGATCCGATACACTTTATCTCACATTGTGAAAGATATAAAGATTATAGAGATTTATTTGTAAAAAATATGACAAATCTGAACATGAAAATATCTATGAACATGAAAGAACTATCCTAATAAAATTATACAACAATTGTTTGTGTTTCGCGGCACTGTCTAAATTTTGAAAAGATATTTATGCATCACGAAGTGAGGTGTAAGAATTACGGTTTTACAGTTAATAATTATATTTCTACATTGCTTTACCTAGCGATGAGATCAGTATAATTTAAATCTGTCTATACGATTTTACAGTTATTAATTATATTTCTACATTGCTTTACCTAGCGATGATAGCAGTATAATTTAAATATGTCTATGTTGTTAAATGAGTTTGATGGGTACACGAGTGTGTACTAACTTCAGTATGTTGATGTCCTGGCATTGTATTGGCTGAATAAACTTGTCTTGTCTTGTCTTGTCTTGTCTTGTCTTGTCTTGTCTTGTCTTGTCTTGTCTTGTCTTGTCTTGTCTTGTCTTGTCTTGTCTTGTCTTGTCTTGTCTTGTCTTGTCTTGTCTTGTCTATAGCCCTAGCTCATCCGACGGGGATAATTGTTAAACAATAATAATTGTTCAACAATATTTCCGAAAAAAATCATTAGCCTTGACCGATCATGTCAGAAAAAAAATCATTAGACCGATCTTGTCAGAGCGCCAAGCGCTGATCTTGTTTGTGCAAGCCGAAACAAGAGCTGATAGCGATCTCACTCGTCCTTGAAAGTTTCAACTGCGTCAACAACTCTAAGAGACCTTACTGCGCTTTGTCTCGCGCTTTCGCACTTTTAGCAGTGTTTTAGGTCGCAGTAAGAGCGCCAGAATGAGCATATGCTGTATGATAGGGAGTATGACGACGAACGCATTAAAGGAACAAATTGACGATGATGAAATAAAAAAATTCAAGCCCACGATAAAATTGTCATCATGGCTTATGAATATGTGATCAAAATTTACAAATTCGTGCTCACAAATTATAAATCCATGCCTATGTTTTTTTTTCAAATTGATGAGCAAACCTTACAGAACGTGGTCACAGTTTTGTAGAGCGTGAGAACCTATTCACCGGGCATGAGCACTGATTTATGCACAATGGACAGAGCACAGATTTATATCACGAAATCACTGATCGAGGTGAGGAACATTTAAACAAATGCCAAAGTACGAAAGTACAAAGATGGAAAAATTGCGACCGTCTCAGATGGTCACTTGCTAAGAGGGGGGGGGGGGTGGTACACTTTTTATGAATTTGACATTGTGCTGACAAAAGAGGCCTCACATGATGGTGGCAGGACGTAGGCCTACCGGACAAATTGAGAAAAAAAAACCCCCACGATTGCTTGTGGGGATCTCATGTAGTTTATCTAAAGTAATTAAGAGAAATCATTGTTACTGTCATACTTACACGAAAAGTGAAAAATCAACCAAATTGTCACCAGCATCTCAAATGAAACAGCTGATTTAAATGTATAACAATCTCACCACGTTGCACTTCTGTGTATTATTATGATGAAGGCTTTAATATCTATGATGGTTATGATGTTGTCTGTCGCCCCTCTGACTGGTGACCAGGACTTATTCTATCTACTTATAGCCCACGGGGGCGATATTTTTGACAGCATTTCGACCACAGGACATCGCTGATTGGTCAGGAAATCTTCAATCAGTTGGATGCCATCTTGCACAGTTAGTTTATGAGCACCTCCTCCACGTGGGTCAGTTGACTAGCTACCATGTTATTCAAGTGGCTCACCAAGTCACACAAATCCTTTTAGATTAATTGTAAGAAGTTTATCACATAGAGCTTGGGGGGGGGGGGGGCATAGTTTATAGTGCCCTAACCCTCAGTATCCAAACACGAGCTTTACTGTTACTACGATTGTTTAAAACATGACGAAATATATTGTACTAGAACACATTTTATAAGACAATTACATTGCATATATATATGTGCTGGTGTTTAATCGTTAAATTATGTCATCACTTTCACAGTGTATGAAAATGCAGTATTAAAATATGTTTTTGCGTAATGATGAACTGAAAGGTGGAATGAGTTTTTTTCTCACTTTTAACTGCAACTGCATGGGCATCGACAACTTTGTGAGACCTTACGAAAGCATCCTATCTGCGTATTGTTAGCCCCGCATCATGTTTTTCCAGTGATCAAATTTACTCGTCCACTCAAATAATGAATGTGGCGTTAGGTTACTTTTCTGCACATACAGGCTAAACAGTCCAGTATAGAACCTCCTGTGGATGGTGAGATGAATGAGAAGAGTCTGCCCTCCAGCCACATGACTCGAAAGTCGATTCCGCTACCTCTCCGTCATGGAAGCTAACTATAATACTGAACGGACGACACATTTTGTTTCTTTGAAACCTCAATACGGAGAGCACGGGACAAACCTGCGAGCTGTGGCGTGACAGGTGTTTTACCGTAGAATGGGGTGAATAAGAACGATTTTGGCATTTGGATGTGTGTGTAGCGGTGCCTATTATTTTTTCCCAATTTTTTTCGGAGGTTTTATGTCCATACACATGAGGTATCTCATCGTGGCATTATCGAAAAAAAACAGTTTTTTTTATTTATTAAAACTATGCGTTCCTATTCACCCCTGATATGGGGTGAATCGGAATAGCAACCATAATATGGCTACCACAGGTCCGTGTGACCCCAACAGGGGGGTGAATAGGTACACACGAGTGAAATAAAAAAAATACATATCATTTCCATGAAAATATGGAAACAAAATCTACCTAAAAAATACCATTTTCAATATAATAGAATGGGATGAGTAGGAACGGTGGGGTTATTAAGGTGTGTATTCTACCAAAGCAACTAAAAGTAGGCACATGTTCTCATTTTTGGATAATCACCCAACTAAACCATGTGTGTCCGTCCACAGAAAAATTGAAACCAATGTAAAAAAAATATGGTTGCCATAGCGACAAATAAAATTGTTTCTATTCACCCCGTTTAAATTGAAAAATCACCTGAAACACAAAGAAAATCATATTTTTTAGAATAAATAACATAAAACCTTCTGATTATTACATCCAATATATTGATTGATTGGCAGGTGTATTTTTTATGGTGTATTTTATTTCACTAGGTGGTACCAGTAGGGTAAAACAAATTTCACATAGGTTCCAATTTTTCTGTGGAAAGACACACATAGTTGGGTGATTATCCAAAAAATGGAACATGTGCCTACTTGTAGTTGCTTTGGTAGAATTCACACCTCAATAACTTTCCTACTTTTCTTTCCTATTAACCCCGCCGTTCCTATTCACCTCATTCTGCGGTACCCTAACAAAGCACAAATCCTGCCCATGTTATTATTTGCTCATAGGCTAAGATCCTGTGGGTATCTAAAATCCAAAATATTCTGATTTTTTTAAAAGATAACGGTTGGGCGTTAAAGTGCGACCGTAAGGCCGTAAGGCAACATATTAGGCGATAAAAAGTTACGCAGAGTCGTTAGATGGTGATAGTGTTAAAGAGCGATGTGGAGGCGTTAAAAGGCGACAAGAAGGAGATTAAGAGCAGCCAAAAGGTGTTAACTCATAGCAGTCTGGCCATTTTGACATTGGACGTCTGTCTGGTCTGGCCATTTTTGTGATTTTGAGACATATTCTGATACTCCTAGTAGACATTTAGAATGATGGCATATGTATTTCGCATACACCACAGGAACACACATACAACTTATAACCAAAATACACTTCATTTAATTGGCAAATGTGATGTTTCCAAGGTAACCTACAGCCATTTTGAATAATGCTAATTAGGTGGTCAAATTTTCGGTAATTTTTTTTTTAAATGGTAATATTATTCTAGAATTATTTTCAACCCTCTAGTACGGCACCGTTGAGTGGTAACCGCACTGCGGACACCGTCAACTAGCGTGCACGAACCAGGTACTCCACACATGGCGTATTTTGCAACCCACGGCTATTACATGGTGAGACACCAATCTGAAGCCCAACCAAGCAACCAAGTCACAAGACAGTTATTGTCGGCTCGTCAAAAACGTTATTTTACTTAATATTTCTACAGTTATTGAACCTCAAATCGCTCTGGTGTATGTATAAGTATATGGTAAACACACAGATAAAATGGGAGTATCAACAGAACAGTGGCGGATGAGAATTGGATGTTTTTTGCAACGAGTACCTAAATGGAAATGGACAGCCCCTATGATAGCCATTCTCGGGGCGTACAGTTTACTGCTGAGAGGTTTGCTTCTGTACATGACCTGTGTGGTCAACGCACCCCGCGAGGGTACAGTAGGATCGGAAGTGTACACTTGTCAAACGGGTGACCATGGCATGTGCCGGGGATATAGAAACAAATCCAGGACCACCCAAGCTAATTGGCGGAGCCAAAACGAGACAGTCAACCCTTTCTTTCCAAGAGGATCTGGTGGCGGAGAAAAATGAAGGCAATGCTATAGACTTGAACGATGTTATGAAAGAAATAAAATCAATTAAAACAGAGTTTGGAAAACGGTTTGACCAGGTTGATTCTAAGATTGACGAGCAGGTTGAAAAATTAAAACAACAATTGGAAGAGGTAAAGACGGACCAAACAGAATCGAGAAAAGAAATTAATGAAATAAGAAAAGAAAACAGATTCTTGAGAAGGAGATTAAACAATATAGAAGGACAATCTCGCAGAAATAACATTATTGTCAGAGGTATACCCGAAACAGAAGATAAAGAATCTTGGGATGATTGTGAGCAGGCGGTCAGAGAGTGTCTGCAACGTAAACTGGAAATGAACGTTGATGAAATGTCAATCGAGAGGGCTCATAGACTGCCACGAAATCGAAATGCACCGATCGGAGCTCCGAGAGACATGATAATAAAGTTATCTTTCTGGAAAGAAAAAATGAACATTAATAAGAAAGCTAAAGAAATAAAACCACACGGTTATTACTTCATAGAAGATTATTGTGACAATGTGAAACTTGCTCGAGGTAAGCTGAAAGCAACATTGACAAACGCTCGGAACAACGATCTAAACGCTTATTTGTCATTCGATAAACTTGTGGTGGTAAATGACAATAACCGGCGAAATATATATGTCTATGACGACGTGATTGGCGATGTAAAATGTCAGATTAGAAACTTTGACGATAAACTCACGGACGCAAATGAAAATAAACGTGATGATGATGCACCAAATACTACAGCCGACTAGGACAGAGGCCGCCCATTATCAATTTGTTCATGGAATATTGACGGACATATTAAATCTGAATTTATTAAAGATGTAACAGATGTGATTGAGAGTAATGATATCACTGCACTTTATGAGACATGGGACGTGAACGGTGATGTTGTCAAAGCACTGTGTGGTGGCTATTCATGTGAAACGTTAAACGCTAAAAAGCTCAGCCAATACGGGCGACCGTCGGGAGGTGTTGCTGTGTATATCTCAAACACTATACTGCCAGGTGTATGTCGAATTTGTGATGACTTTTCGCTAGGTATTGTATTTACATTGGACGGAACTTACTTTATGTCAGAAAATTATATTTGTCTGTTTATTTATGTTCCACCAGATGGCTCGAATTGGTACAGTGATGAAACAAACGGTATTGAAATATTGAGAAATACACTAATCGACATAAAAATAATGTATTCAAATCATAAGTTATTGATTGCTGGTGACATGAATGCTAGGATTGGAAATGAATTAGATTATATAATTGATGACAATGTAAAGTATTTACCAAATGTACATTGGTATAATGTATCAAATTTTTCAACAGTCAGGAGATCAAAAGATGAAATTGTAAACAAATTTGGACGCACATTTTTAGAATTATGCAAAGAAATTGGAATATATGTTTTAAATGGCAGGAAAGGTAAAGACATTCCTGGAGATTTTACTTATATATGCTCTCAGGGGCAAAGTGTGATAGATTATATTGCCGTAGAAGAGAGCACATTTGATAAAATAAAACAGTTTGAAATAATGCATATTGATATCAGCAACCATTTTCCACTTGTTGTGACTTTAGAATTAATGATAATGCTAGAAGATTCAACTGAAAAAGATAAAGAGGATGTTAAACTTATAAAACCTCTCAGGTTTGAGTGGCAACCAAATGAGGAGCCAGAGTTTTTGAATATTTTATGTGATCAGACCAGCGAAACTATGCTTAGTAAATTTGATAATATGCTTGGAGAAGATCGTGTCGACGAAGCAGTCGAAATATTCACAGAAACATTACTACGAGCAGCTGATAAAATGAAAGTTGGTAAGCGTAATGGCAGAGGTAATGCCAAAAATAGCATGTCTATAAATACGTTAAATCAGCCTGTGTGGTGGGACATAGAATGTGAGGATAAAAAGCGAAATAAAAATAGATGTCTAAATAAGTATAGACATAGTAAAAACATTGACGATTTACAAGAATACAAATTAGCTAAAAACGATTTTAAGGGATGCTGTAGAGATAAAAAGTATGAGGAGAAGATAAAAATTAGGCATGTACTACAGGAATCGTTAAATAATCCAGCTAAATTTTGAAATATTATAAAACAGATAAATACATGTAAACTTAAAGAGTCAGGTTCTAAACTCGCATGCGTGTAAGCCTTCAGCATACAGTACAGTGTCGTTGATGAAGTAACCTGATTATTTATAAGACTGGATACTACTCCAACGAATACTCACCCAACGTTGTTTTAATGTTAGGCCAACGTCTGCGACGCTGGCTCAACATTGAACCAACATTGCACAAATGTACAATGTTTGAGAGAAAGTCCTCCTTCCCAGCAAACACAAAACATTTGTATAACATTTATACAACGTCGGCCCAACGTCTTCGACGTTGGTCCAACATTGTACAAAGTCATACAAATGTGTTGTGTTCACAGGGTGTCGGTACACGCATGGGGTCAACCTGTTTCGAAATACCCACAGTAATACAGTCAGTTTGTTTGCAAAGCAAGGCCCAGCTAAGATCCAGGAAAAGGGCTTTGAGATTCGATGGAATTGTTACTCATAGATGTCGCTCAAGTATATATGAACTTGCTGTGATTTGAGAACTTGCTCTTAATGAGGCTTTGGGTATGAAACGCATATTTAGTATTATTATGGAATAGGGCCTTGGCCTACCCACGGGCACTATTGCCTTCTGGGGGACCCTTGTCCCGCGAATTTTGACAGTTGACTACACCTTTAACAAAACTAGCTCAGATAATGATGTGGCACCAAGTGCTTGGATGGAATATTTTAAAGGTTTATTAAATCAGAAGCCGAATGTTAATCCTCAGTTTTGTAAAAATGTAAACGAGTATTTAGAAATTCATGATGACGAATGTGACGTATGTCAAAATAAAAAGTGTGATTTATTAGATGATTATGTTGCAAACAGTGAGGTATGTAATTGTATTCTAGATATGTCAGGTGGTAAAGCTGCTGGTATCGACGGCGTTCTTGTAGAAATGTTAAAATCTTCTAAACATGTTTTAGTCCGATATATCTGTGCTTTATTTAATAATATTTAAAAAACAGGTGTATACTCGTCTAGATGGACTGAGTCAGTATTATGTTCTATTTTTAAAAAAGGATGCCCGACAGATCCATTAAGTTATAGAGGTATATCGTTATTATCTATTATGGGGAAAATCTTTACTAAATTATTAAAAAATCGGTTTGTACGATGGGAGGAGGACAACGGGTTACAGTACGAGGAGCAGGCAGGCTATAAAAAAGGGTATAGCACGATAGATAACATGTTTACGTTACAATCACTGGTACAAAAATATATATCAAAAGAAAAAGGCCGATATTATGTCCTATTTATTGATTTCTCAAAAGCTTTCGATATGATTCCTCATTCTCTTTTATGGTATAAATTAATTAAGGCACTAAATATGGCGTCAGGGTGAACAGGCCAGTGAACCCACTCTGCATAATTATGTGATTTTTACCGCTTTTAACGTCAATAAGGACATCATATTAGGTTTCATAATGTGAATAAAAGTCATCTGAAGACGATCATAATGAGGTTTTAAGGATATTCCCTATAATTTGTCAGGCAGACGGATGTTTCTTTTTTTCTCAATGTACACATATACAAGTATTTGATATACAGTTGTTACCAGAAACAGTGCTGAGCGATTATTTGTATATACTCTGTCTGTACAACAGCGTGTACAATGGGTGAGCAAGGTAAGCCACCAAAAGCCAAGAAAAACAGGCGACAGCACCCTTCGACCGACACGGATGAATCGTTCAACATCGTCTCTGAGAATACTGTGGAGCTGTTAATAAAGAATGCTTTGGAAGATGCTTTGAAAGATTTCCAAAAGTCAATTCAGCAAATTATCAAAAAAGAATTATCTGATATGCAGACTCGGATTAGCAGTGTGGTAGCTGAAAATAATAAACTGAAGGCGAAACAGACGGACTTGGAAAAAAAGGTGCATGATTTGGAGGCTAAAGTGTCAGGGTGTGAAAAGAAATTGAGCACCGGTCAGGAACAATGGAAGGAGACCACCATTCTAAACAACGACACTGAACAGTATTCGCGGAGATGGTGCCTCCGTTTTCACGGCATTCCTGTAAACCCCGATAAAGACTGTAAGCAACAGGTGATTGATTTGTTACGCGACGAGCTTAAAATCGGCACTGTACATGTTGACGATCTGGATGCGGCGCATAGAGTAGGTAGAGGCAGAAATGAAAAACCCCCCGCCATTATTGCCAGATTTTTTCGTCGGGATGACTGTCATCGGATACTAACGTCGAGGAGAGCGCTGAAAGGCTCTGGGTTCGTCATAACTGATGATCTAACACATATGAATGTAAAACTGTTAAATCGTGCACGGATTCATGCCGGTGTGGCTTCTACTTGGTCGTGGAATGGTAGTATCTGGATTCAGACAGAGAAAGGACATAAAGGAAAGATCCAGTTGTTCGACGACCTAAACAACGTCATCGCTCGTATCGACAACAGACGACAACAGTAGACAATCAAGCCTACATGTACTTGACATTATCACACTCGCTTGACGGATCGGATACACTTGTTACATATCTGTATGTATCGTTTTTTGTTTTTTTTTCAAATATATTATAATTAGTGAATGTTTTTCACCGCTGTAATATTACACATTTTTGTTATCGTGTTTATATATTATTGCTTGTCCAATTGACGTTCTTTGACATTCTCTTTATAGACCCGTTTATGTCATTGACACAGCTTTTATTTTATTTTAACGTTTTTCTATTTTGCACATATTTTTTGATAACACATGGCATTACACTAAAGCCAGTTATCATGAATGCACTATTTCCGTGCACAGGGCTCAGCACATTATATAAAAACATGTATACATATATATTTTGTTACAGTTATGAGGTTGTACATAGCTATATAATTCGCTGTATTTCAGAGTTCAATAAATTATCAGGTGTATTTAAATACTACTTTATTTTAGCATAATGACAGACCAAATATTTTTAAATACCATAGGTGGTGTTGACCTGAACTCGCTTTCTAAGGTTTTCAACGTCGACGAGCCAGATAACTCTGTGACGTTAATTAACCATTCACATTATTTTGATCACGATTCTGCAATTAAACTATTAAAGGAACATACAAATAATTTTATCATATTCAGTACCAATATAGCTAGTATAAGGTCTAAATTTGACGAGTTAACAATATTTATTGATGAATTGAAACAAAACAACGTAAAATTTGGCGCTATTTGTTTACAAGAGACCTGGCTCGCCGACGATGAAAACTATTCACTTTATAATTTACCTGGATATACCTGTATTTTTCAAGGTAAACGTTGTAGTGAAAGAGGTGGTTTGGTGATCTATTTAAATAATATTTATAATTACACTCTAGTACCTATTTCTAATAATTTTGAAAAATGGGAAGCTCAATTCCTTGAAATATCAGGCTTTTCAGCCCACAAAAAAATTTTAATCGGTAATGTTTACAGATTACCCAGAGAAACAAATAATGACTATGATATTTTTATTAAAGAATTCATTTGCTTGTTAAATAGTTTTGAACATTCAAATTGTAATATTTTGGTGGCTGGAGATTTTAATATTAATCTTTTAGATATTGTGAAAAGATGTGTTGTTGGCGATTTTTTTAATGCTGTGACTTCTCATGGTTTTTTGCCTTTAATTACGTTGCCAACTAGACTTACTGATACAAAAGGTACATTAATCGATAATATATTTTGTAAGTTATCTTCAAATACTGTACAATGTACTTCTGGTATTCTTACTGATAGATTCTCTGACCACCAGCCATATTTTGCCAGCATTAATTTACATCCCCTACACAAAAAAAATAATAAAGTTGTTATTGTGCAAAAACAGAGCCAAGAATCCATAAATAACTTTAAACAAGAACTAAAAACATCTAATATACTTAGTAAATTAGACTTAAGTCCAGATGCTGATCCTAATAGCAATTTTAATATTTTTAATAACTGCATTGCAGAAATAAAAGACACACATTTTAAAAACAAAACAGTAAAATTAAATAAGTATAAACATAAAAAGTCCGCATGGATAACACAAGGAATCCTGAAGTCAATAAAATTTAGAAACAAACTCTATAAAGCTTTGCGTATGTCTGAACCGGAATCTAATGAACTTTCAAGTATCAAATCAAACCTCCGTAGTTATAATAAAATACTTAGAAGTCTAATTAAAGACGCCAAGCAATCTTATTATAGATCTTGTTTTCAGAATTTTAAACATAATATAAAAAAAACTTGGTCAACTATAAGTAGCATAATAAATACAAAGAAGCATACTGATATCCCTGATTTTTTCACGTGGAACAATAAAACTTTTAAAGATAAGACAGAAATTGCAAATCAGTTTAATTTATTTTTTACAAATATTGGTCCCGAACTAGCAAGTAAAATTAAAATACATCCTGATAAATCATATAAAAAATATTTAGTTAGAAAAACATTACCTGATTTTAATTTTAATATTATCAGTGATATTGATATTATCAAAGTAATTGATCATTTGGAAAATAAAACCAGCTGTGGTGTAGATGGTATTTCCAATTCTTTATTAAAATCTATCAAATCGGAAATTGTTCAACCAGTAACAGTTTTAATTAATCAAATGTTAACGACAGGAATTTTTCCAGATAAACTAAAAATTGCTAAAGTTGTTCCTTTATACAAAAAAGGTGACAATACACTCTTTTCGAATTATAGACCTATATCTATTTTACCATCTTTATCTAAAATATTTGAAAAAATTGTTTACTCGCAACTGTATGCCTATTTTGAAGGTAACAAATTACTCTATAGCAGTCAATATGGCTTTAGACAAGGACATTCAACTGAATTTGCTGCTTTGGAATTGATAGATAAAATTACATTTTTGATGCAAGAAGGGAAGGTCCCTGTTGGAGTCTTTTTGGACATGTCAAAAGCCTTTGACACATTAAATCATGATATATTACTGGATAAACTTTCATATCTAGGTATTTCAGGTATTTCTAAAGATCTTCTAGCATCTTATCTTTCTAATAGACAGCAATATGTACGTTTTGACAACCAAAATTCCGAAATAGCACAAATCACGACGGGGGTTCCACAGGGATCAATCCTAGGCCCCCTTCTTTTTTTAACATATATTAATGATTTTGTAAATACAAGTACACTTTTTAACTTTATCCTTTTTGCTGATGATACTACTATCATCAGTAAAATTGATGCAAAACATGTAAATTTAATCAATAAAGAATTAGATAAATTATTTTTGTGGCTTGAACTTAATAAACTGTCACTTAACATTTCAAAATCCAAATGTATGTTTTTCCATCAGAGTCAAAAGTCAATTATTTATCCAATAATAAATATAAATGGTGTTGAAATTGAAAAGGTTGATAATTTTAATTTTCTCGGTTTAATAATTAATAAGAATTTGAAATGGAATTCTCATGTCAACTATATTGCTAGTAGAATGTCTCGTTCTATAGGACTATTTATGATATTAAGACATACATTGCCAACTGATATTTTAGTTCTGTTATATAATTCTCTAATTTTACCTCACATGACCTATTGTTTATTGGCTTGGGGTGATCATCATAATAAGATTTCTTTGCTACAGAAAAAAGTTTTAAGGATCATTACGTTTAGTAAACTTTTCGCTCATTCGGAACCTCTATTAAAACAACTTTCATTGATAAAATTCGAAGATATGGTAAAAATGCAGCAAGTGAAATTTTATTATCGGTACCTGAATGGAAACTTACCTTGTTATTTTTTAACATTGATATTTAATAAAAATCCACATAATTACCACACCAGAAACCAAGATCTATATATCGACTTTCGTATAAAAAATGAATTTGTAAAAAAATGTATTGCATATCGTATTGTAACTATTATTAACAGTTGTCCTCATATTATAAAAGATAAATTATATACACACAGTCTCTCTGGTTTAATGATCTATATGAAACGTTTTTTTATTGAAAGTTATTCAAATAACTGTAATTTGGTCAATTGTTTTGTTTGCTCACATGTGTAGTTTTTTGTACTATGAACACACTATAGCTAATTAGCTACATTTGCTGTAATATATTTTTCTTAAGTCAATTATTTCTATACATATATATATATATATATTATTTTTTTAGGTGGCTTCTACGCTAGCGACCTAAAGTCTATGTAGAAGTCTCCTGGTTTTCTGCATTTTTTGTTTTTTTTGTTGTTGTTTTGTTGTTTCTTTGTATGATGTAGAAAATCGAATAAATTTGTCTGAGTCTGAGTCTGAGTCATGGTCGAACATTGAACGTATTAAGAGATATGTACAGTAAAATGAAAGCCTGTGTTAAGACAAAACAAGGGCTCACAGAGTTCTTTAATTGTACTATTGGAACCCGACAGGGTTGCATGCTAAGTCCATTTCTTTTTTCTTTTTATATCGGTGAATTAGTACAAATGTTGAAAGATCCAGGATGTGAAGGTACATTTGTTAACGAAGATTTCACAGACATTAAAATTTTATTGTATGCGGATGACATAGCTACTGGTGGCGACTCAGTCGGAAGATTACAGAGAATTATAAATGAAATTGAACGGTTTTGTGATCTTTGGGGATTATTATTAAATATGACAAAATCTAAATTAGTTGTGTTCAGAAGAGGTGGTATTGTGAAAAACATTGAAAAATGGTACTTTAAAGGGAAAGAAATTGAAGTTGTCTCCATGTATAAATATTTAGGACTAATTTTTACTCCAAAGTTAAACTGGTCAGTGGCCAGGAAAACTTTAGCCTCCCAAGCAAATAAAGCGCTAGGACTATTGTATATGTATAACAAACGATGTGGAGGTTTACCTGTAAATATAAACTGTGAATTATTTGATAAAATTGTGTTACCTATACTACTATATGGAGCAGAGATATGGGGGTATGAATATTGTGAGAGTATTGAGACCGTTCAAATCACTTTTTACAGACGTATTTTAGGTGTAGGCTCATGCACACCTAAGCAAGCAATAATGGGAGAAGTAGGGAAGTACCCTGTAGCATTGTGTTATTATTCTCGCTGTATTAAATATTGGTTTAAAATTTTATGTATGACTGATCACCGATACTCCAAGGTTTGTTATTCGATGTTGAAAGTTTTGGATGAGAGGGGTAGAATAACCTGGGCGTCTCATATTAGATGTCTGTTGGAAAGATATGGTTTTAGTTTTGTGTGGATTAGTCAAGGTGTTGGTGATGTAGATGTTTTTATGGAAATTTTTAAAACAAAACTACAGGAACATTTTAAGAATACATGGTTTACCGACATTGGAAATACAAGTAAATTAGCAATTTATTCAACATTTAAAAGAGAATTTGAACCAGAAAGGTATTTGAATTTTAAAATTATTAAGTCACATAGACAGGCACTATCTAGGTTAAGATGTTCCGGTCATATGTTACAAATTGAGGTAGGACGATATAAAAACATGTTAATGGCAGATAGATTGTGCGTTTTCTGTAAAGAATTAGATATTATTGTTTTAGAAGATGAATATCATTTCTTAATGCTGTGTCCTGCTTATACAGATTTGCGATCGAATTATTTATTTATACAGAATACATCTTACAGCAATTTTATAGAAATACTAACAGAAACAGACGAAAATAAAACAAAAAAATTAGCTTCATTTGTATATCATGCAGAGAAACTCAGAAGTATTAACATGATTAACTTAGCTAATATGTAATGATGTATTGATTTGTCCTACACAAATGTGTAATGTAAATTATTTTGAATATGTAATGCATATTATGTATGTACATAACATGTGAGATTGTTTTGTACTATGGGCCCAAGGCCTTGAAAAAAAAACAAAAAAAAACCACCAGCTGTGATCGCTGAAGGCTTACACGGCCGGAGCACGATCACTAGCCTTTTCTATTCCTCACGTAACTAAATCATACATTATGTAAAGTAATGTAAGTTTTGTAATGTAACGAAGTAACTATATCAAAAATGTATAAATAAAGCTAAGTCAGTTGGATGAGATAAATGAAATTTGGGCATGACTGTTTTAAAAGAGTACATTTGCTAAGAGGATAGGAAATAAATAAACACATAGACTTGGTCATAGACGCACTCATCAATGCCCACCAACACCCCACGCTCGGACGGCCGTGTAGATAACCGTACTTTTGCGATTTCTGCTGTTGCCGTAGCCACAAGCATAGCTTTGTAGATACACGTTGTCACTTAGCCCAGGGGTAATGTGGCGACAGCAACTGCAGACCGAACTCGTTGTGGCTGATCTCGGGCCGAACGGAATCCAAGACTGACGAGTTGTCGTCTTCCGCTCAGCCTTTCAGCAAGCGTGAACACGCGCCACATTCGCCCACTTCGACTCAACTGCTCTGAGAGGACGTATGTATAAATCCTCCCCTCACTTTTGCCAGCACACTGGGCCAGGTCGTCACTTTCTGCCACTAGTAGCATACCGCATCTGACACTATCTGGAGCATCATGAATAAAGCAAAGAAATAAAGAATCATCCTGGTGTTAACTTGATTTATCTATCTCTGCTGACCGGGCAGGACTCTGAAAATATAGTTTGGGCGTGGTGATATTTTATCCAGACCTCCATGCCAACACATCTGTCATCTGGTTCCACCATATCAAGTTAGAAAAAACTTATGAGGACAAAGGTCCGGATGGGGTACTCTCACTATTTACATTTTGTCAACCCCATGTATTAAAAGAATATTTATTTTTATAGTTTTAAACAGCTTTAATACCACTCTTGCCACACTTGGTGATTAAACATATTTCGGAAGAAACATAGGCGAAGTTATGATATTTCCAGAAAATATGAACCCACACTCGGAGCGCTGAAAGTCAGTATTTCCAATAAAAAATCACAAAATTTGTAGAATGTAACTGTTTCGTTTGATCTGTATGTGCATGATTATGAGCATGCTAATGTATGTTGTCTTCATTTTGTATATCTGTCATCTGCTTACACCATATCAAGTTAGAAAAACCTTATCGTGTTGCACGAAGGACTTATCAGGTCAAAGGTCCGGATCGGGTACTCTCACTAGTTACATTTTGTAGACCCCGTGTAATAACATAATCTTCATTTAAATTATGTTTATACATATAAACAGCTTTAATACCACTATTACCTCATTTGGTCATTAAATACATTCCGGACGAAAAATAGGTGAAGTTATGATATTTTTCAAAAAACATGAACCCACCCTTAGAGCGTTTTCAATAAAAAAATCATAAGGTTTGTAGAATGTAACTTTTTGTTTGCTCTGCATGCTTATGAGATGCTAATGTCTGCTGTCTTCATTTGGTATATCTATCATCTGATTCCACCATATCAAGTTAGAAAAGAACCTTATCTTGTTGCACGGAGGACTTAGGAGGTCAAAAAACGGATGGGGTACTCTCCTAAGTTATATTTTCTTGACCCTATTTAACAACAAAATCCTCATTTTTATAGTTATAAACTGTTTTAATACTGAAATTTGAAATACCCATAGCGGTCCTGTTTTTAAACAAGGACATTCAAAGCTTTATCCTGATATGCTACACTATATGGTTCATAGAGCAGAAAATAGTGAAATCGGCCTGTGGAATTGAGGCAGTTTACATGTGTTTCAATGAGACTGGCATTTGGGGTGGTGAGACCTGATATACTTAGATTATTAGCAATATTTCAGTTATTAGAATATTTATAATGGGTGTCAAAGGTAGCAGATACAGATCTGTCCCACTGACAGGCTTGTACAAGGACTCTAGATTCCTTGGTTAGAATGTGCATTGCGAGGCTCATTCAGACCAATAACATTAAGACGTGTTGGCAATGGACAGTAGTTGGGTAATATGGCTAATATGCCTGCAAAGGCTGGGTTTAAAGTATTTTTATGACCTATCAATAACAAACACTTTAAATGAGTTTATGTCGTCTTTGTCATAGTCATATTACGTCATTCTTATATGGATGTCATCATGCACAAGTGGGCTAACCCACATTAAAAAAACGATGAAAATGTATGTCATTGATAGCAACAACTTGATCAATATACGAGTTTCACATTCAGGGTTAAACTATTTGGTCACTGATTTTGTTACCTTTCTGTGTTAATTTGTATTTATTCGTTTCATCATGTACTCCCATGTTGCAGCGCGATGTTTTCTCAAAATCGTCCAAATGTGGGTTAGTCCACTTATGCATGATGCCATCCATATGTGTCTTGGAATACTAAATGATAAATGCATAATTATAGATGAGAAATACTTATCTACAACGCACAACCAAACAATTGATAATTTGTGTAATATTGTGTAATATTTCAGATAATTTTGTGTTACTTCAAAATAACTATATATATATATTCATACTAGAATAGTACAAGATCAAATTCGATGACACTGTCCAAGTATATTTTATGAGAGATTTATATTGTGAGTATAGCTATACAGTAGAACCTCGCTAAACGGACCACCCAAGGGACTTAGCAAAAGTGGTCCCATTAGCGAGGTGGTCCTCTAAGTGAAATTGTACATTGTACCTTATAATATATGAAAATGTCCATGCTCTAAGTGCAGTATGTGTACCATTACCTACGTGTATAAGAGATAAAACAAACACAAAACATATACATACAATAATAAATATATTTATTCAATTAGCAATAAAATAATAATAAAATAAAAACATTTATTTTACATTCATTAAAGTTTGCCGCAGTTTGTATTATGCCTCTTATAGCAGCAACACGCAAACTATCTTGCAATTGAGCAGTCATCAACTTTTCAACGGTATCAGATAGTCTTTTTTCACAACAGATCTCTGGAATGGAATATATCTAATTCGGAGCATCTAAAAATGGTTAAGGAGTAGAAGACAGATCTCGTTGGTCATCACTTTCTTCATCTAATCTGTTAATTGTCGCTGACTGTGAGTGCGACTTGCATCTATGAGATTTATTTTTTCTCTGAGCGTGATCTTATTACGTCTAGCTTTTGCCATACTGATGCACAACGTCGACTTACTGAATTCATATCCCCTTTTTATATCTTGTAAGCTGTTGTTCTGTTTATTCTGTTAGACATCGAACAGAAAAGAGCATTAACAATTATATTCCAGAGGCGATCATTAAATGAAGGCCGACAGTTCTGCTGGTGAAAAAGTTGTGTCTAACGGTGATTCTTGACGCTTCTGTGATGTCGCTAAACAAGCTAAAATAATGTGACTGGGAGCAGTTCAACACTGCACTATGCCGTGTGATGTTGACCCAATGATGGTTGAATGTTGGCCAACCGTTTCATATGGCGGCCCAGCTTAAAACCAACACTGGTTTAATGTATCCTATTTGCCGGGTTATCCCTTTAATTGATCAGAGCAGACCCTGCGAACGCTATGGCCTTGTTAATGTGGTGTATTACATGATAAATCAGACGCGTAATAATTATTGCCGTCTCTAAGTCACGAATACGAATCAGTTTATTTGTTATATGTCATGTACAGATCAGTAGTACAATTATTATAATATAAAATGATCATTGCAACCCCGAGTCTTAATAACTAGTACAGATACAGAATTATAATTACATGTGGCCTATCGAGTGCACATAAAATATAACATTGATAATATGTTGAGCTCTGAGGGTCAAATTCCCGGCGGAAGAGACACTAGTGTTGCAACTGTCGATTTAATCACGATAATCATATTATAATTTTACTTAGCAGCTAATTGTGATTCAATTTCTAAAATGGTTACAATAAGAACGGTATTTCGTCTTTATATCTAGCCTAACTGGTGAATGCGCAGCACAAAAATTAAAAAAAACTTTTGCAGTTCTAGTCTGTGGACATGTTTACATCATATGATCATATTAAGAAGCCAAAATAAAATCACCGATTTTTTTATGATTTAAGCCTGGGCCAGTCCCTTTAACAACATGATTATACATGTTATTCAAGTTTGGAAATAACGCAAAAATGACACTGCTCTTAGACAACTAGGCCTACTATAGGTTACATGTAGGTGCTAATGCTGTGGCTCTAACAAATTGGTGAGCCAAGACGCAAAGCCTTTCTCACATAGTCATACATTATTACATAATTATTACAATACCTATTATACGAAGAAGGAGAAGAAGAAGAAGAAGAAGAAGAAGAAGAAGAAACAGAAGAAGTAGGAGGATGAGGAGGAGGGGTAGGAGGAGGAGGAGGAGGAGGAGGAGGAGGAGAAAAAGAAGAAGAAGAAGATACGAAACTGCGAGACTACGAAAGTACGATACAACGAAAGTGCGAAACTACGAAAGGGCGATACTAAAGTGCGAAATTTATAACAGTGAAAGTGCGCAATGGCCCTATTCAGACACCATAGAATTACTCCTGTTTTGTAAAATATATCACATTAACTATTATCTTTATAAATTACATTCAAAATGCTCAGGGTGACAACTCAATTCATGATCACATCATGATATCTTATATGGGATACGAGAAATACAAAATTATTGAATAAATGCTAGTTTGTCATTTTAAAGCAGACTAAAAAGCTATCCAGATAAGGGGCGGGGGCCCTGGTCCAACGGTTAAAGTTGCCTGCTTGAAAGTCGGAAATCGCGGGTTCGAACCCCACTCTGGCATTCAAGTTTCAAAGAGACAAAATGTTTCCTCCCCGCTCACTCGCAAATATTTAATATTGTGGGGAGCCTCTATGACCGAGACATAGCGTGCTCGTCCTCAGACCACCAGGGCCCGAATTTCGAATCCTGTGTCTGGAGGGCAGTGTCATATCATTCATCTCACCATCCTCAGGAGGTTCTTCTGGCCCAGTTTAGCCTATATGTGAACAAAAGTGGCCTAAAACCCCATTCATTTCATTGTTATCCGGATACGGGTAGCAGGTAAGCTATTATTACTAACGTAAACAAGTTCAATGATTATTGTGTTCTTGAATCATTCAGTGGAGGTTCATGACGCGCATGAAATAATGTATGGCTTGTTGCTATTCATTGTGTTGATATGAATCAATACACAAAATCCCCGTGTCAAAGATAATGCGTGCTTGTTCCATCGTGAACCCTCTCAGGCCTGAATTTACTACAACCACTGCAAGCCGCGAATTGTTGTCGCAATTCTATACTTGTAGTTGATGAAGATGACTTGAAGTGACTGAAAAATTTGCAATATATTGTTAAAAAGTTTTATCATTTTTTTGTTTTAAAACACTTTGACTTGTTAAGAAATGTACCCTTTTATCGTGGGGATCGACTTTAGACGTCCATAGATATCACATTTTGACCTTGACATCAGATTCTGACGTCCATAGACGCACTGAAATACAGATATTGCTTGTTGACCCATAACATAGGTATTCAAATGAAGCGGAAAGAGCTAACTAAGATGATTTCAAATTGAGAAGAAAAACCTTTGATCTCTCAGCGTGGGTTTTCTGTAGTCAACCCTTTCAGGCCTGACTTTATTATTGACATTTTCAACCACTGCAAGCATCGTATTGCTGTTCAAATTCTCCACTTGGAGTGAATGACAAATTACAGAAATTTGTAATATATTGTTAAACCGTTTTTTGGAAAATTTTCGTTTTTAATTTTAAAGAAATTACAACAGTTCTCAGGGATGCAAAATTATTTTGAAGTATCTTGTGGGTTTGAAAGGCTAAGATATCGTCAAAAAAGCAATCATTTTCAGGGGCTGATCTAGAAGTTTGAATGGGGGTTCGATTCGAGTTTTAATTTTAACCCTTATCACGCAGAAATGTTTTTGTGTAAACCATGGGAATCAACGGGTTATTTTCAATTTCAAATCATCATAAATGTCACAGCTGGCTGTTTCCGCTTCAATTGAATACCTATGTTGGCCATTAGAAACATTGTTCATTATTTCAGTCCGAGGATTGTCTTTATGAGTCATTATCTGACGTCTACGAACGTCACGTTTACAGACGTCAGATTCTGACGTATAAAAACAGTCCCCGCGCTGAAAGGATCAAATCTTTTCGTTTAAAAGTCAGATAAAATGATAAAAACGCCTACAGTACTCTTCAAAACCTCAGGATGCCTCAAAAAAATCACTTTACATATCTGGAAAAGGACTAGATACATTTAAATACGTTAAATGTGCTTTGAAAAATCACTAGCTTAGCTATTTTGACCCTTCAACAAATCACTTATGGAATTATAATGTAACTTTAAATGCTCTCAAAATGTCAATGGTATGTTGCCCAAATCACTGACTCCTCTGATGAAGTGCTAATTTGACATTATTAGTAAAAATTAGGCTGATCTGGGTATCGCCGTGGGAACAATAACATCCCGGAGTGTCCCAGGAGAGAACACTGATGTGACCTCAGGCCATCAACGTGTAACCATCAGACGCCATTTAGTGATGACAAACTAGACCAGCCACGTTGATGTTGACCCTTAGAGCACTGATGTCGACTGCAGTAGAAACTGTGTTTTAACCCTTAGATCACTGATGTCGACTGCAGTAGACATTCCGTGCTTTAACCCTTAGAGCACTGATGTCGACTGCAGTAAACATTCCGTGTTTTAACCCTTAGAACACCGATGTCGACTGCAGTAGATATTCTGTGTTTTAACCCTTAGATCACCGATGTCGACTGCAGTAGACATTCCGTGCTTTAACCCTTAGAGCACTGATGTCGACTGCAGTAAACATTCCGTGTCTTAACCCTTAGAGCACTGATGTCGACTGCAGTAGATATTCTGTGTTTTAACCCTTAGATCACCGATGTCGACGATAGTAAACATTCATCCTCGCGAGCCAGGGAATGTACGACGATGCTCGCATCCGTCACATATGTAACGCAGTGATTTACACTGAACAGTCAGTATGTAAACATTCCGTGTTTTAACCCTTAGAGCACTGATGTCGACTGCAGTAGATATTCTGTGTTTTAACCCTTAGATCACCGATGTCGACGATAGTAAACATTCATCCTCGCGAGCCAGGGAATGTACGACGATGCTCGCATCCGTCACATATGTAACGCAGTGATTTACACTGAACAGTCAGTATGTAAACTATTCGTGCTTTAACCCTTAGAGCACCGATTTCGACTGCAGTAGACATTCTGTACTTTAACCACTAGATCATCGATGTCGACTGCAGAAAACATTCCGTGTTTTAACCCTTCGATCACCGATGTCGACTGCAGTAAACATTCCGTGTTTTAACCCTTAGAGCACCGATGTCGACTGCAGTAGACATTCTGTGTTTTAACCCTTAGATCACTGATGTCGACTGCAGTAGACATTCTGTGTTTTAACCCCTAGATCACTGATGTCGACTGCAGTAGACATTCTGTGTTTTACCCTTAGAGCACCGATGTCGACTGCAGTAGAATTCTGTGTTTAACCCTTAGAGCACTGATGTCGACTGCAGTAGACATTCTGTATTTTAACCATTAGATCATCGATGTCGACTGCAGTAGACTGTATGTGGACAACATCTATGAAACCCCTGATAACGAGCTGTTCACAGTAAAATATGCCTTCAATCTTGAAACACTGCCATGTATTAAGACTTAAATTAACAAATAACATTACATTGTCAGACACTTGAAGTTGTGTACCGCGGTAGCGAGACACAACTTCAAGTGTCTGAGGGGTAACGACTACAACAATAATGATATCACATCCCAGCTAAAACAACGGACGACGAAACCAAATGCTCTTTTCAGTAATCATTAGGGGCGGTGGCCTGGTGCAGTGCTTAAACCTGCCTGTTTGCAAAATCGGGGAACGCGGATTCGAACCCCACTTTGCCCTTCAAGTCTCAAAGAAATAAATGTTTCTTCCCCGCTCGCTCGTAATGTTTCAATATTGTGGGGAGCTTCCGTGACCGAGAGAGGTAGCGTACTCGACCTCAGACCGCCAGGGCCCGAGATTCGAATCCTGTGTCTGGAGGGCAGTGTCGTCTCATTCATCTCATAATCCTCAGGAGCTCTTCTGGCCCAGTTTAGCCTATATGTGTTCACAGGTGGCCTAAAACCCCACTCATTTCATTTCAGTAGTCATTAAACATAACATAGCAACATCAATAAATCTATCAAGGAATCGTAAAGTTCACTTGCATCAGCAGGAGACGAGTTTAATCCCAAAATCTAACCTGCTTCGAGTAAAAATTGAATTACCGGCAATGTAAGAGAAAAAATTTAGTGACCGTAGACCTATGACATAGGTATTCAAATGAATCAGAAAGAGATAACGAAGGCATTTATAATGATTTTAATTGAAAAAAAGCCCTTTGGCTTCCAATGTTTTCATAAAAAAAATTAGCTCTTTAAGGGTTAAAGGCTAAAAATGCCTATACTCCTGCTGTTAGCGCTGTAAGGGTCAACCCTTAACCCTTTAAGCCCTCACGATGCCTCAAAGCATTATCTTGCATCTCTGAAAAAATACTTAATTTCCTACAACTAGTGGTTTTAGAGCGACAATTTTTATTTCATTTCTCACCCACATCAAATCATCTTCATTCACTACAAGTCGAGAATTGCGACAGCAATTCGCGGCTTGTAGTGGATGAAGATGACCATTGTAAATTCAGGTTTGAAAGTGTTAAAACCCCCGTGATGTCCCGCAAAATCACTTTGCTCCTCTGCAAAATGACTAAGATCCCTTTTGGACCGAAAATTTCCATGAAATTTTAAGCGTCAGTCATTGAATGTAATTCCAGATATTCTATGGGCTGTTCCATTCTCTGTCCGCGTGCTGTTCCGCCGCCGGAATAGCCTCAGATAGATTCAGACAGTTAGAATGAATATTTGCTTATTTGCTCCACTCATCACGGGAAACACAGTATGTTCAACCAATGATGGGTTGATGTTGGGTCAGCGGTAGAGACGCTGGCCCAGCATCAACCCAACGTTGGCTTATTGCATCGTGTTTGTTGGGTGGAGTGAGTATTCATTATTCAATCATTCTGTCATTTTGTTTAATAAAGCAACAGATACATGGCGTATATTATGCCTTCACTTTATTTCACCATTGACGCTTTACTCATAGCTAGGTGCCACTTTAGAATGGACATTAATGACAAATGGTTTTTTTGAATCTTAATGATGTGTGCGAACATAAAAATACAGGTAAACGTGCATCTCCGGGTGCGTTTGGTTAAGATAGGCTATAATATTTAAATTGGCCGGCAAATTAGCAAATTTGTGAAAAAATTATATATTGGCCATAAACATTCATCGATATATGACTGAAGCCATACTATACCCTTGTCGAACTAAACATTGGCGCGCTTTTCTTCAGGCTAGGAAAAAATGACTGTGGCCTTCAAATTTCAAAATCGAGATAGCGACCTGCAAATAGGCTCAAATTAAAGGTAATACCAAGCTGATTACAAAAAAAAAAAGATTGTTATATCTCATTTTCATTTCCTAATTTGCATATTTCCAAAATGGCTGCCAATATCCAGGTGAAAACAGTAAAAATGTCAAAATCGAGATAGGGACTTGCAAATAGGCTCAAATTGAAGGTAATAATAAGCTCATTTAAATTTCAAAAAAATAGTAATGCTATATATAAATTTATCAGCCTAATTTGCATATTTTCAAAATGGCTGCCAATCGCTGGGGATGCAAGAAAAACGTCAAAATTCACATCCAGAATATTATATAAAAATATGGGTCATGGTATATTAAAAAGGCCTGTTTAATCAGTTTTCTGTTACTATTAGACCTACATATATTATAAAGAGAAGTGTTCTGGTGAGTCTTTGACCTAATCGACAATAGACAATGCCTACTAGTATTAGTACTAGACAATTGAGGCCTATATGGCCTATAGTAAGCATAATGCTTTAACGTTAACAAGGGTAAATTTGCAATGTATTCAGGTTGGTCTTACGTTATAAGTCAAGCTTAGAATAAAATGTATATGACTAAAATATTACGAAATTTTATTATTACCAGAGAATCGTGTGTTATCTGTACTGAGAGATCTGGATAGATAAAAGAGTTTGAGATATCATGTCAGGAACGTCCTTCACAATCCGCTAATGCTAATAATAAACTTAAGTACCATGAACAATCATCATTTGTACATAAGAAATGTTTAACAAATATTGAAAACCTGCTTGACGTATACCACCACACAGAATATCTATTTATGGATGAAACAAAACAATTATATATCGTCTAGACAACAAGGAAGTTATACCAGAAACTATAACTGCAGCCTTTATGGGAGCAGAAGCTGAAGGCAGATGCCAATTCTCCGTATATGATCAAACTTTTAATACACACGACGTAAACATAGATTAATAACCAAAACCATAATATGTTAATTTGTGATAGAAACATAAGTTTTGGTACATATATTCTTCGAATAATGGGTTTTCAGAAAAATGTGTTGGCCATTTAGTGTTTCTTAAATGGCGGCAAAATCCAAGATAGCCCACATTTGTGCAAGAGTAAACAATTAATTGATATAATTTTGGACAGAAGAGAAGCAGATTCATGATTTTGGCGTCTACCATTAGGTTTTCGGGCATGTCCGACATAGTGGCGTGACCAGAAAGTACTATATATAGACATTGCATTGTCCGGAAAAATTACAAATTGCCAAGGTCAAACAATAAATTTATTTCATTTTGGTCGACGTCGGGTCGACGTTTTGTGTTTACTGGCATCAGGGGCCGTGTAACAGTTTCAGATGACCCCCATGTTCAGGTTACCCCCGGGGTAATCTGAAACTAGTTTAAAGTTATCCCCTCTAGTTTCAAATTACCCCCTCAATTTTACTGGTTAACTTTCAATGATAACAATTATAATATTTCATATTTTCATCACATGGCATTGGGACATTTTTGGTGACACTTTCATCTCCATAATCATAGCCCTTTGATTTTCAGCGTCTCAGAAAACACGATGGTAGGCACCAAAATCACGAATCTGCTACTATTCTGAAGAAAATGATATCAATTTATTGTTTGTCCCTGAACATATGACTGCCATCTTGTATTTTACCCACAATGCAATGTCCTAAAGTACGTTCTGGCCATGCCACTATGTCGGGCGTCCCAGAAAACCCCATGGTAGACGTCGAAATCAAGAATCTGCTACTATTCTGAAGAAAATGACACTAATTTATTGTTTGACCTTGAACATATAGCGACCATCTTGGATTTTGCCCACAATGCAATATTATAAATCATTTTCAGGCCATACTACTATGTCGGGCGTATCAGAAAATCCCATGGTAGACACCAAAATCACGAATCTGCTACTATTCTGTAGAAAATTAAATCATTTTATTGTTTGACCTTGCACAAATGGGGACCATCTTGGATTTCGCCGCCATTTTTTATATTTTAAAAATCCAAGACATTTTCCCGAAAACTCATTATTTGAAGAATAACTGTGTCAAATTTTATTTTTTATGTCAATTTGAAACTTGTTTTTAGTTACAAAGCCCACTAGTACATGTGCCTATACGTCGTCTGGATTAAAATTTATGCCCAAACCACGGTCATGGCGGCCATCTTAGATTTATTCAAATTAAAAATTCTCCCCAAGGTTTTTTCTCTGGCAACCAGTCTAAATTTGTTCTACAGATCCATGTGACTGTGAGACCCACAACTTTAAGTAAGTGTAAATTACTCCAAATGTGCTCAATTTGAGAGCAAAAATTAGCAAATACTGATGTTATGTAAACACACATTTCAAGTGATTCATTCCATCGCTAATAAAACAAATTTAAAACAATTATAGTCGTGCTTAGCGGTTAGAAGGTCAATCCAAGTGTAGCCTATCTATCAATTTAAAACTCCAAATGTCCCAATTGTGATGACTCACATATAACACATAATTCCTAATGGGTTGAATGCAGCAGAGTGTATTTGCCTTTACATATGCCTACGTTACTGAAATATTTCCTATTATATCTAAATGTGCGCAAGATTATTATTTGCCTAAAAATTCGAATCCGACGAACAACAAACGACATTATGTACCGTCGATTGTTCCTCTATAATTATCTGCTCAGTTTAACGAAGCTGAGCTGAGCGGGTACGAAAATAATATTTAGAAAAATAAACAGAAAACATGGCTATTAGACGGGTACGTAAACACTGATAAAAGTGCAGCGTGTGTTAAATACCTTATATTACATAATGTAGAGGCATTAACCTTGTGACCGTTATTCGTGATTATATTCGTTTTTATATCATTTTTAAATAGCACAATAATTACAAGCTGTTAAAGATAACACGCGAGTTAAATCAGCTGGGTTTCAAAAGAGTTGACGTCCATTTGTCTAATTTGAATAATTTCCAGTCACTTGAAGTTGTGAATCGCGTTAGCGTGACACAACTTCGAGTGGGTGAAAATTCCAATTAATGACGTGTGGTCTACATTCAAATAAGCTAAGAGAAAAATACCTAGTTCTATTTCATTGATTTTCTTATTACTTTAAAATAATAGTATTAGGAACAGAAACTAGGTACTCTACCTAGTTTTCTCTATTTAAATTTCAATTATTAACCCATTAAAGCCCAACTTTTTAAAACAGAGCCTCCTAGTCGAAAATATAAAACATTGCTACGATTAGACCATTATTACTTTTTTAAATTTGAAAAAAATGTATTTTTTTAAAAGTGGTTTCTGGGACTGGCAAATTTTTTTGCCAGTGGGCTTTAGAGGGGTCAAGGAAATGTGTTTATTGTGACCAATAGTAGTATTAGTAAATCATTGCTTTACGTCACTTTTAGGCACAAATAGTCTTTTAAGTGACATTGTAATACGATAAAAACGTTGTAGTCAATTGATGAGATAAATGATGTACAGATGATGATGTGAGGGTGGAGGTGATAGGGCATGGTGGATTATTGAGAGCGTTTTCCTTCGCTCGCCCAATAAGGGGTTCTGGGCATGTCTAGGGCATCTACCCCCAGACATGCCCAGACTTGGGCTTCGCTGTGCAAATTAATGCTGTAACTCCGTGGCATTTCTCGCAGCAATTAGATTATGGCCAGATACGAGGAGGCTGCAGCTTTCCTTGGGAGATTGCTGTAGACTAGTGCTTCCGTACCATGCCGTATAGCATGCAACTGACGGAACAGATCTCTAATGA
Organism: Flabesymbios commensalis; assembly: GCA_964017125.1. Lineage (NCBI taxonomy): Eukaryota > Metazoa > Annelida > Polychaeta > Terebellida > Flabelligeridae > Flabesymbios > Flabesymbios commensalis. The sequence continues at coordinate 33,227,116 of OZ024915.1, forward strand.
CCCTCCCCGAAATTAGTATTATCTCTAAACTAAAGATTACTTACGATATCATTGAGCCTGTTCCGCCTCAGAGAATCAGAGACCAGAGAATTGTGAGCATGCACCTTATCTACAGGGTTATGTCTATACCGAGGCTTCTTTCCTTTTGCTGAGAATACAGGATGTACTCCCTCTGCATAATATCAACCAGATTGTGGAGGAACATTGAAAGAAATACATTCCTAGGAGATTTAGGATTCTCTTTCAATAAATATTGCACACGTCACACACATCTTAATGATACCATCTACTTCCTCGCTTTCTGAACTGCTTTACAGTAGTTGGCTCATCCCTCCCTCAATTGCAATGTCTTCCTAGTATATGTCATTTAGCAGACAAACAATTATTATTAGAAAAGGATAAAAATGTGCTTAACATATCAGCATGCTCGGGGATTTAGTACCATACAGTCTGCATAATAAACATAATTTATTTCGTTGCATCATTTTACAGAATGGTTTATTACTACCCACTATAATACCATGTATTATCCCACTGGCAAATTTTTTTGCCATGTAAATTATTAGTCTTTTTATGCACAGGTATGAATCATTACAATTACATGGTGAAAATCACCACACCTGACAGTTTCTTTATAAATATTGACTTACTTACTACAAGATATGTAAAAAATTACTCATTGGTATTTTCCACGACGATGAAATAGCATTCTGGAAATACTATTTCCCGACAAAACTTAAGCGTTGCTAAGCGTTGGTATCAACTATCTATTGCATAAAATGTAGTTAACCAAGACAACAAGGGAGTTTACAACGGGTTCCAGTCATGTAGCCTTTTAAAATATGTTTTTTTATTGCGACGTCACACAAAAACGTCAATGGCAAAAAATATTGCCAGTGGGCTTTAATGGGTTAATAGTCCTATAATCACTTATTGATGATAACCAGTTAATGCTTGAACGCATAGATGCGTATTTGCCTTATTATTAATGAGACGGGACAAACTGAATGATAGACGGTAGGCTCCACTTTTAAAATCATTGTTAGGACCTTTCTACTCAGTTTATTTTGCCTGAGTGTGTGTCCGAATTAGGGGAAAGAGGGGTGCTGTGTGTGGGAAACGGTTGACATTTCTGCACACCAGTCCTTATAAATATGTACAATATAACGTTTCAGGTCCTTATGTTAAGTAATTTTATCTTTAACAGGTGTTCAGAAATAATAATATTCACGATTATATTTGTGGTTAAGTCTATAGTAAGAGCTTAAAGGGTTTTGGTTGGATTAATGTTGGCCCAGCATAGCAGACGGTGGCCCAACATTATTTCACAGTTGGGTGAATGTATCTGCGTAGTGGCCTTTCTGGCCACGGGGGATGGAATTGTCACCCCTATAGCAATTGTTTGAAAGTAAGCTATGTATACAGAATACTCGGTTGTTGTTGGACCATTTTTAGACACGTTGGATTAACATTGAAGCAACATTGGTTAGCCGTCCAGTGGTTGCTGTAGACACTGGTGTAGAAGAATCAGGCGTTCGGTCTGTGTTGGAGTAGTGTTGAGCCAGCGTCGTACACGATTGACTGGCATTGAACCAGCAATGGGCTGCGACTCTGGCCAAACATTGAACAGAAATTGGGTGGGTATGCCTACATGCTAGAGACACGCGCAGCACGATTCACTGTCAAGCATCGAATGGTGGTGGAATGAATAAAAGTTGAAGATATATATTTTAACTTGTCTCCTTGGTCCTTTCCTAAATTATATCCTGGACATTTAGGATTCTGGCCCATGGGGAAGACTAATACAGTTATCTTTACAAAAGATTAATAGTCCTAGCCGAGCGCCTACAGTTGACAATAGGGCTGTAATATAAGCCGATTTTTTGTCTATAGCACTCATACAGCCTAAAGCCGGGCCTCGGAGTTCGGGAACTCCTTTTCTAGATCTATATTCTATTTAGCGTGCATTTCGAATAGCTTCTCATTACAACGATAACGCAGCTGCAATAGTATTTTGAAATAGGTGATTACATTTTCAGTGCAAATTGGAATTTCCCACACCGTACATAATTACAAAGTTATTCTATAGCTATGTAGTACATACACGCAGATATAATACTTATTTACAAATCTAGTGTGTCAAATAGATTTATATTCATATGATTTGTACATGTGTATTATGCAACAATATACGTATTACCGCCCATGATATGATCGATTTCGTCTTTAGATTGTTTTTGCATAGGCCTACTCCAGGAAAAAAAGCTATTATCACAGGCGGATATAGAGCTAAATTGTCTTAACCTTCAACCCTTAAACATGTTAAAGCGCTGATATTTTTTTATATAAACCATGGGGACCAAAGGGTTTTATTTAATTTGACATAATAATAAATGGCTTAGTTAGCTCTTTCTAATTCATTTGAATACCAATGCTATGGGGCTACGGTCACTATAAATATGTGGGTGAATATACAATTTACGGTCATTTAGTGTATTTTGGCTATTCTGAACGAATTTATGAATAATTTATTGTGTGGGTCCGGATTTTTTAATGTTATCCTATGGGCAATACGATAAACTGAGAAAAATAAATAATTCATATCTCTAACGAATATTTTTTATTCAGCATGCAACGTGCCAAAATACACGAATTTGTACACAAATGCAATGTCTCCCAATATCTAAAACCTGAAACATAGACTGTTTTAACATGGAAGATATCTTGGAAAAAACTTAACCCCGAGTAATTCTGTAGGGCAATTGTTATGTACAACGGAATTTTGTCATAAACAGACATGAACTCAATATAAAAAGTTGACAAGGATACATTTACTGAGGCTTTTCAGTTGTCTCACGTCAACCGGTCAACTCAGCAACGCCACTGTTATCTAAACTCCTCAAATTGTGGTGTGATACCATTCAATTAATTTGATATACGCAGATACAGCTGCAAAGTCACAATATTTTGAGGCAGGTGAAATATTTGTTAACATTCAATTTGATCGACTAATAAATAACCAGAACAATCACCCCTGAAACGTATTCAATTTCTGTGTCAACTCAAAAACGCTCATAAATTAGCAAAAAATCATTGAAAACATGTTCAACTGAACAAAGTGCTTGATAATGATTGCCATCCCCCTGCCGCATCGGTGGGCAATAATACATCTATTTTAAATACAATAAAGATCGTTTCATGTGGTCCATATTCAACTCCGCAACATTATTATTTGATCAACTCAGCAACGTTTATGAGTGGATCAGTCAACTCAGAAACGTTGCTGAGTTGACTAAATTTAGCTTTCTGTCTCACCAATGTAATTAGGACTAAAACGTATCTCTATCAATGTAAAATTCAATTTAATAAGCTGTTTTTAATTAAATTTGATTGAGAGAGTATTCGCTCATGTAGACATTTTTACAACAAAAAAAAAACGTTTCTGAGTTTACTGAATTCTGCTTACTGTCTTGTTACATAATTTCACAATCAAATCTCTGCTCTGTCCTAGCATATATATAAATACTAACATATCACTAAACTACCATACACAGCAATTTATGATCTTTAAGATTTGAAATAATCAAATATATATAATTCGTTGCGTTGCTGAGTTGACATTTTATTTTTACATTCCTTCACAAAAACACATTTTTTTTCAAAATATGTTTGAGACTAAGCTCTGATATTTTAAATGTGTATCATATAGACCCTACCCTCAATAGCTGACGCTCGTATATATAATTTGAAGCAATTGTATTTTTTTTTTAAATAAAGATTGAAAGACCCCTTAAATTGTACATTCACCCATGTTCACCCTACAGTGCCAGAATCTGACGTCTACAGACGTCAAACTCTGACATCAAAATTACTCTTGTTTGTTTAATTTGGGACCAAAAATTCGCAAATCTTGATGTTTAAACACCAATCTCATTCTTAATATCAGTGAATTGATAGGGTTAGAAACACAGAAACGGAAAAATAGAAATGAGGCAGCAGAGTCCCGCGTAGTTAGTTCGTAATTGGTTATTAATATATGTAACTGGTCGCCGTGCTCAGCAAGTCAGGAGGTAATAATCTATATTTTGTCGATCGATATGCTTAGGTGATTTATAAGGGATACATCGCCTGTCAAGAAACAGTTGTCGCTAGTTCATTTTCTCATCGGAACAAAAAAGTATTTGCAATCACTTTTCTGAAGATAGACGGATGGAGGACCACTGTTTGCGCCTGACAGAAACAAGAAACAAACAGGCCTATACCCCCTCCGAGCAAAATTAAATTTACAAATATTCCACAACGTCTTGTCGATACATGCCAGGGAGCACTTAATAGTAACTTCAGAGTTTGCATTTCAGTTTGCACACCTGCAAGGGGGCAGGCTTTACATGTAGGCACTGATATCTTGGCTTGAGTTTGCAATTATTAGTCACCAGGCGGAGAAGGTTAAAATTGACCAACGACAGAATAGAGAAGAGTTAAAATTGTCCGATGCTGAGACAGTTGAGTGGCGGCTGAACTCGAGGCTCCAAACCCCAGAGAGTGGCGATTACTGGCAAGAAGCTTATAATCTGAACAGTGGCTGTGAATGAGCAATCGGCACTGCGCTAAAAGTGAAAGTTTGCGCAAGTGCATGAATAACTGTGTACCTACCAGTGAAGTCAGCTATTTACCTTTTATTGGATAAGCCTAACAAAAAACGAGCATTATTAGAGGAAGTAATGCCTTTTTTAAATTATATTACGTAGAACACTTCAAGGTACATATGTGTTGACCTGTTAAGCAAACAGTCACATGTGACGTGATGTATATAGTTTATTATCTGTAAAAAGAAAGAGTGTTCCATTATGTTTTCTCTACTGGCATTGTACATTATTCTTCTAGCATGCTTCTCATATTCCTTAGCTGATGAATGTGATGAGCATATGAGCATGTTTGGACCTAGAATGATGGCTATGATGAACGGCACATACCCCTCGTGTCGTGATGTTGATCACTTCAGAAAGTTAACCGTATGTGAGCTTGGCAATAATGATGAAGACACTTCCCTGTACGGATCTACTTATATCAGTGCCAATCTGCATGCTTGTCCAGATGGAAGCTTCAAGAAAGTGTGTTACCCTCAAATGCGAGAAAAAATCGACATGTTCTATACCTGTGTGTGTCGCTCAGGTGTACACATTACGGAGGACGTTAGAAACACCTCGTGGTCATCTTTGGAAGAAATCACTCCCCCTGTCCATGAAGCTTATTACGCCATGCGCCTGATGATTGACGGAGGAGAATGTATAACACGTGAGTTTATCCTGGCAAAACCTATAGTTTCAGGTTTTGGCTTACCAGACACGGTCTATTCAGCTTCCTCCAGTTGGGATGGAACCTCCCTGCCCTACAATGCTCGCTTTGGCGCTTACCCGGTCAGGTGCGCCTGGTTGGCTCACGGCAGTGATGCCGAGCCCTGGTTGGCCATAACTCTACCAACAGCAGATTACATCATATACGGTGTGGTTATTAAAAAACGATGCGTTGCTCCTGAACAATATGTGAAGAGAGTAACTATCTCTACATCAGTGGATGGCGTGACATGGCAGGATATTATTGTTGATGAGGATCTGGTGTACGACGACATAGTTGCTAGTGTCTCGTTCCCGGTTGGATTCACTACACGCTACTGGAAAATCCTTGTGAACGAGTTCGGCGATGTTACAGCTGCTATGAAATGCGATTTGCTAGGCAAAGTTCTGATTTAGCCTGAGGGCTATTTTTGTCAAGTTGATAGACAGAATGCGATAATCAGAATGATCAGGAGAAAACATCTACAGTCGAACAATTAGCATTAGTATGAAGTGTGACATGACTTGACATGTTGAACAATATACCAAAGGGTTTGCCTGGTAGACTGTTGGTCTGCACCACTCAGCCCTGTCATCCATCCTGCTAGCTGACCCGTGGACAAGTTCTGCTGTTTTTTTAAAAGGTGTTTTAGGATGAGACCTCCTGCGCGCGCGATCATTGGGATCTGTCTGGTGTAGTTCCATGTTAAAGACATAGGCCCCTGTCGGAAAAATATCACTGCTTATATGGACCAAAAAACATTGTTTTTAATCACTCGTGTCACTGCCAAGGGAATACAATCCCAGCAGATCACTTATAGGTTGGGGTCAGATAGCATTATCGGATTATGTTACAACCAGCAACTGGCAGCGACACAGGGCCCGTATTCTCGTACAAGTTACGATACATCGTAGGCTTCTGATTGGTCGAGACGGCCGTCTCGACCAATCAAAAGCCTACGATATATCGTAACTTGTACGAGAATACGGGGCCTGACAGGTAGTATGCGCTGACAAATACATTTTACCCTTACAACATGAACAACGCTGATGTATGTTTGTATAAACCATGGGCAACAAAAGTGTTTTTTTCAATTTGAAATCATCATTAATATCTTAGTTAGCTTTTTTCTGCTTTATTTGGATACCTGTTATTGGTCTACGACCATTACAAACCCAGCATTGAGTCGACGCTTATGTTGCCTGGGGTATCACTGTAATGCACACTATTCTGTTGCAAATGCGCGCATTTTTTGCTGTGATTAGTGTAAATAAAACCAAAATTACGACGCAAAATCATCTCACAGGTACTTGTAATATAGTACGTTTTCCAGATTCAATGTTACTGCTGTGTAGGAGGTATATATTGGGTGACCGGAAATAGAGGTTTGCCTGGCGTGAACGTTCACTGAAGGTTCATCGTTAAAATTATTTTATAGTATAGAAAAATATGTTTGATAGAATACTGCGATTAAGTTTAGTTGTCTACTTCTACATGATACATTATCATGATATGAAGTATATAATCCAAATTCCACGTATACATGAAACCCCAACCTATGCAAATACAATTTATATTATTATGATTATTATGGAGCAAAGCTGAACATAAATTGTTCCCTTTCTTAATAAGTTAAAAGGATTATATTTGTCCGTCTTTAAATATGACTTTAATAACAGGATGATTTGTCACTGAAGGTTTGTGTTTCTAAATGTATACCATTTGAATAGTGTAACAGTGTAGTTAACTTAGAATCGTACACATCTAATAATATTCTAAATAATACCAATTTTTGTAATGATAAGTATTAGAGTCATTAGAAATACAGGGAATACATTTTAATCATAGTATCAAATGAATCATTTGAATAGTGGACCAGTGTAGTTAACTTAGAATCGGTACACATATAATAATATTCCAAAAGGGATCAATTGTTAGTTATTAAAAATCATGTCAATACATTTTAATCTTAGTATCTATCAATGTTAATTATATTTATATTATGCACAGTGTAGATGGTTTGAAATAATATATAATAAAAGTTTTAATTGTTAGATATTAATAAACACATGTGTTGAGATTTGATTTTCGTTAATGCTTTTCAATATGATCATAACCATGACATCCCAAACATGCCGTTATTATATATTTATTTCGTGTGATTAGCGATGGATCATGTTAAATGAATGGGACTCCCGTAACACGGCATGGCTACCCTCACTAAGTTATGCCGTCATGACACTGTGCGGATTTTGCCCGATGGAAAATGTGTGTTGGCAAAAATTGGGAAAATCCGTTCAGTGTGAAGATACAAATCCGCTGCAAAATTTCCAGTTTGGAGCTGCGAACGATCAGTCTGCATATTCACCATCACTCTGAACGGATTGTTCCGATTTTTGCGGACGCAAACTTACCATCGGTCAAACCGGGCAGTATGAGGACGGCATCAGACTGAACCAGTGACTCTGATCGCCTGCGAGCCCCTGTACATGAGTGGGATCCACAGAAACGATTGAAGATTTCATACTGATTCAAAATGATGCAGGATGAAAATCCTGCATCATTTCGAATCTGTATAAAATATGCAATCGTTTTTTTTTTTTTTATTAAACTGACCTTGCGCCATAAAGGTTCTTGTACTCGTGAACATGACTTCTTCCTCTCTGAAAAAATCCACCAAATTCACATCAGCTGACCACAAATGTTCATGGTGACGTAGTTATGGTGAGCTAAAAGTATTTAAATGCAAATTTCCATGACCAAGATGACAAGAGCTCCTTCTATCCACGAGTGAATACGATCATGGTCATTTCACAGTGGCCAGAGCATCCTGGGGGATTACCATCTTGAAAACCCCAGTTACCAAGATACATCTACTGATTTACAGTGGTAACGTGTTGCACTTTTTAACAGTGACAATCTATTGTATTTTCCCGAGCACACCTAATTAAAATGCCGAAAGCAAAACCTACACACACCAGATCGTCAATCTCAAAGTATGGCCGCAGTCGAGGTGATACGGAAGATGGCGGCCATGGAAGTCAGGCGCAACCATGATCTAAGTCATGCCGGGCGGCAGGCGCCAGGGATGCCGGGGACAGCGAGCAGGCGCAGAAAACCCCTCCCCTTAGAGGGACTACAGTCTCAAGCAGCAAAGGATCGCTCAGCGGACTATGAATCTGACAGCGATGACATGATGGGGCTGCCTCGGCAGGTATAGCGGGTCCGTCTTGCGGTTACAGGTGAAAAGCCTAATTAGGAATGGGGTTATATCGGGCATGGGGTGTCAAGTCAGGGTCAGGTATATGCGAAGGGTGGGAGGGGGTGGGTGGCAACGGGAAGTACTATTAGTGTAGCAGTGGTGAATGATTATCATCTAGATTTTTGGTCAACCTGAATATTTAAACTGAAACAAGTAAATCCACAAATTACATAACATAAAACAAAATAATCAGACCAATAAAACCATTCAAGGGTGTTAGGCACTATACAAAATACGCTGAGTATTCTGAAAGCTGTTTAGACAATCTGGAAAGAGAACATCACTGAGAAAATATTGCCAACACTACAGATACAACACTAGAGGTAAGATAATGAATACTTTAATAATATTGATTATAACTGAAGTGTTTTGCTCATATTTTAAAATGCTATAGCTATAGCAGTTCCTTTTTACGACTTTCAGGTAGGCCTAATTCTTAATTTATCAACCAGGCGCATTCCCAATTTTGCCACTGCCAAGTCATGCTTAATTTATCAATCAAGTGATTTCCGAAATTTAACAATGTCAGGTCATGCTTGATTTATCAATCAGATGCATTCCTAATTTTACCACTGTCAGTTTATATTTAATTTATCCTAATATTAGTTATTTTATCTCGTGTTTTCTATGGCATACATGCAATATTATTATATTGTTATTTAATGATCAGTAAACAAAAGTAATTCGATATTTAAATATTTCTACTCATATATTGTTCCCAAAACTCGCGAAATACCATGATTACTATAATATCGCATATATACGTCCTAAGTGATATGCTCCTGTTAACACTTTTAACCAATTAACATTATCATCCTTTATAATATGTACCCGGGCTTAGCGACATCGATGAAAACGTCACACTTAGGCGACAAAATCTTGAGGTCAAATGAAAGAATATTGTTTCTCTATTCTGCTCAACTAATGATCTCATTTTGTGACAGCAAAACAACAATTCAGCGTTAACAAGTGAGATATTCTCTCTTCGGTTTCAATTAAAATATATAAATTCTAGAGAAATTGACGATATTTTAACATTTATAAATGCCACGGGGACGGGAACAATTTATATCGGAAAACAGGTCAATTGGCTATAATATACACAATCAGTTTCAACATTTTTAAATGCCATGGGGACGGGATCATTTTATATCGGTAAGAAGGTAAAGGGTATCTTCTAATTCTTGGCTATAATATACATAATCATTTAGTTACAATGGTAATATTGAATCATTATTTTTTAATTTCGAAAGTGAAGAAAACATGATTTAATTTGAATAAATGACAAAGTGGTATTTTTTAAATAAGGACAATAAAATGGTTAACATATCATAAATAATTGCTGTTGTCATAATTTTTTTATTTGACTTGATAGCGCACCTATTACACTAACAAGTCACTGACTTTATATGAAATATAATAATTATGGTGAAATTTCTCGTTATCCAATTGAATGATTCAGATGATTGTGTAAAGAAGTAACCTCTATAAAGCAAGGAGCAGCGTAATAAACTTTTCCCTTTTATCTTTAGACGGGTGATACATGATGCTGTTTTAGTGATTGGCTGCGACAAGGAGCCGTACAATCTATTGTCCTGAAAGGGGGGGGGGTGTAGCTATTAAGTCACACTCAATAAGGTGTGATCGCATTGTCAATCAATTAATCAATCAATCAATCAATCAATCAATCAATCAATCAATCAATAAAACTTCCATAGCGCCTATATCCTCAGCGGACCGAGCTCAAAGGCGCACAAATCCTTAGCGTGATCATGTGTCATAATTAAGGCCAAAGCAGACAGACAAGTGAACGAAAAACAAAGGTCAGTTGTGGTACTGGGTCACGAGATTGGATCAGTACGTAAAAAACTCCTGGTAGTGATTTCAAATTAGACATATGTAATATCAATTTGATTGGTGTACCAGGGGGTACCGTACAGCGTTTGAGATGTCACTCACAAACATATTTGTTGAATAGTTTTGAAGGCACTGCTGTTGTGTTACAAATTGGGGGAAATAATTTGAATAATAATGCGGTTCAGCCTGTACATTTAGCCAGAGACATTATATGCCTGGCAAGAGAATTTATAAATGACAGCGGTGTCCTCTCAGTCGGGGTTCGTCAACAGAGAGCCGGGCTGCTGAGGAGCCAGGGTGAGAAAGCCTGATCAAATAGATTTAAGTAATTGCCGGAATGTTGAAATTGTTTCGGCATTTCGTATTGGCACAGGCAGGGCATTTCATAAGGCTGGGCCAGATAGAGAAAGCACTTGACCCATTCTTAGTTTCTATATAAAAATTAATGCGAAACTTGACAGGAAGCCAATGTAATCGTTTTAGAATAGGAACGGAACCAACGACTAAAACATGATGAAACGCAATCAACGATAGCTGATATCTCACCACCCGGCTATTCGTTTTTCACGAAGTTAAATGTGTTTAGATTTGGCCAGATGAACCCTGCATTAGACGTGGAGGGTGTTAAAGGTGATTTATCACCCCTTTTATAGTATGAATAATTTTGTGACAAATAAATCAAAGTTTCAAAGATGGGGCACAAGTGTTTCCTTATATGGGGTGATTGGCTATCATCAGAGGGTCACATGATAGCCAATCACCCCATATGACCCTCTGAGAGGGTCACATGAGAGCCAATCACCCCATATAAGGACATAATTATTCATACCATATAGGGGTGATAGATCACCTTTAAGTATACATGTCCTGGTTGAGTCTTGTGTCACATACTGCTCAAATAACGTATACAATAATCCATTCACCTCCCATCTTTGAACGTTTGATATTATCCCTGAGATGTATGGGAAGGTAAGCTACCTAGGATAAACTGTCCTCTTCAGACTTTTTATAGCCACAGGTATAATCTCATCATGCCTTTTGAGTTTGATGAAGTGTACTCCATACTGGCTTTCAATCAGGGCCAGTCGTGTGACAACCTCAGCCAGCACGACTAGGTAGGACCTCATTTTGAATAGCCTTTCTCTTTCAATGATTGTGACTATGTCTTCAAGAGAGTATACCAGTTTTGATAATATGTCTGTTAGTTAGGCCCTATATACTCTTAAAAACGCTTTGATGACAGTAGTGGCAACAACCGAATTATAACAGCTCCATCTAACACAATACAATGGCATCTAAGCAATATTAAGGCTCCAAAACAAGGTAGGGCCTGCAGTCTTCCTTGGCTATTATGTCACGTTATATTTATCCTTGGTTGAACATCGTTCATTTTTGTTGGACGGGATCATTGATGAGCTTGTCTCACATTGACAAATATATCATAGGCTACTGCTGTTGACCCGTTTTTTCACAATATCCCCTGTTTTTGTTAAACATCATCTTTCATTTTCTCTTTGACGTCTAATATCAGCAACTCTCCAACATTTCCACTGACTTCCTGAAATAGATTCCCCATTACCGCTCTTTAAATGTCATTTGTGTAGTTGACGCTTTTGTTGTTCATGATGCTTTAGATGGGGTGATGTTTGGTTATCAGTTTCAAACCCTACTATCGTGAAGAATTTAAATCAAAGGTTGATCATTGATCACGCAGCATTTCAAAGCAGTTGCTTTTTCTACTAAAGCAACGACACCTCCATCATTTTTAACTAAATCATAACTGCTCATGGGCCTGATCAAGGGCAATGACAGAAAGTGGGGATGTGTTTTGCGGGCTACAAAGTATTCTTCACAAAACTCTTTGTACAGTGAAGGATGCATGGCTGCAAAATTATGTATCCTATGTGTACTGGATAACCACCTTGCATAGTTCGCATGATTAAGGTAGGGACAGGAGATGAGGCATAGCAGTGATTCCACATATTCTTGAAAATGTTCTCCACTCATAACATTTTTAATATTCAATGCACACAATTATATCTGAAGTACCAAGGTCTATTTTTTAATATTTGAGGCTTTTCTGTTTATTACACGGCTCAGAAAGATCTAAATGGTACAGATCCCTCTTTATGTGTGCCAAGTGTTTAACCCAAAGTGCAATAAGGTTTGTTGGGTTAACGGCCCCACTACCTGAATACACATCTTGTATAATATTATATATATACATATATTTCTATGACAAATAATTATGTAATGACTGTCATTTATGTCAATAAAATGTCTCTCTGTCTGTGTCTGTTGGTCAAAATGCATGGTGTAATGGAAACAATATATTTGCATTATTACGCCAACACGTAGGCCTACGTGTCTGTGTGGAAGGTGACCATAATATGTGTGGTCGGTTGGTGAAGAGTTATTATACCCTTTTACTGGCATATTTTCAATAAATGTAATTTGATACAAAATTATGCAAATCCTGATAATGAGGACATATCCCGCTTTTGTTTGATATGTTACATTTAGATATTTTTTTAAAAATTGAGAAATTTGCACATCGTAAAGTGGGTGTGAATTGTCGCATGTAATTGTGTGCGTGCGTAAATGTTACTCGCGCTCGCGCATGGGTCGTGTTTTACATCTATACACTCCAAGCAATATAGGTTCTTTAAAAAGAACCCTTCAGTACAATCACCATGCAACCCGGTTCTCCTGGGGTTCCTGGGGTTGCATGGTGATAGTACTGAAGGGTTCCTTCTAAAGAACCTATATTGTTTAGAGTGTAATAATGGTTTTAAACAACGAGGCAGCTAACCTATTTATGACCATGTCTATCTATATTCTACAAGTAACAGATTTCGATTCATGATTACTATTTCCGATAAATAACCAACACAAGAACAACAATGTATAGTGCATTTATTAACGTCTTCTATCTTATAAAAATACATTATAATACGTTTATTCTCATTTCATGTATTTATAATTCAACATGGTTATTGTATACCAGTAGTAGTAAATATTACTGTGAACCGTGTCAAACTCAATAACCTACAATAATTGTGTGTGCATAACTATGTTAAATTTAGCTCAGTTTATTTATTATTGCAGATAACATTACTATTTTTTCTGGTGTAACAATGGAATGTCACTTTTAAATAAAATAATGAAGCCTTTTCAATGTTGGAAAGTTTGATAAAATTGCATATACTTGAGAAACAAAATCTAATAATAGTCGAAATAAATCTACATGTATATATACGGGTAGATTAGTGACAACCGAAGTCTTTACCTTTTAGTAAATTGATGTATATCAGTACTGTGAATAAACTGTTATGTCTTGAACTAAAGTAGTGTTGTAACTCTTAAAAAATATTATTAATATTATTAAGTTTTATCATCATTAATTAAATACTTTAGTTGAGTGAATTAATTTGAAATATAGCATAGGCATATCCACAGAAGAAAATTTCGGCATTACCGGTAACAAGAAGGGTTCACTTTTTAAAGGCTGAAAAATGCCTGCTTCTTTAAGCTCAATTCCCGGTACTAATTACCTACTGTGTACAGACAGCACAAGACAGCTCAATGTGTTTGACGTACGGAGGACAAGGTAAGGATCCACATGTAGACTTGGATGTGTAAAACAGCGCGCCATTTTTATTTTCTCGGCCGGCAACAGACGATTCTGGATTCTCATCAAGACAGACAAACTCTGTACGATAGTGATTAAAGTATGCAGCAGACAGATATCCCGTGTACTCGGTTGTCCATTTATCAGGACACAGATCTGATCCTGGAATCATCATCAAGGAGAATCTGTCATAGACTTGACACACAACACATGGCAAGTCCTCATCTTGGTGGTTCACATTGTCATAATTAAGTGATTTGAACTCGTATTCGGCATCATGAACATAAGCATTGTAAATACTAGCAGAGCCTGAGAATTTCTTCCAGTGAGGTTTTTCAGGTAAACAGATGTAATTACTTCCACCTCCTTTGTGATTATGTTCTGAACCTCCCGCGTAACCTAAAGACAGTAAAATGCATGAATTTGGAAAATTACATAATATACATGGTGATTCTAAATACTAACATATATTATACCACAAGAGCGGAATATGTATGTATTTACATGTATATATGAATGTAGGCCTATGTCATGCTTTATACATACAACCTTACTATTGATGTATCAAATTCATATTCATGTTGCCCAAGATGGCGGCTAATGAACATTTAAAGTATAATAAACATTCTGGAAGCGCTTCTGGTAAATACGAGACGTTGAAACAATGTTGGTTTAATGCTGGACTAACTTTGCAACTCAACAAGTTCAACAAACACGACGCGGGGGACGTGATGACGAGCACATAGGCAATGTATTAATACAATCCATATTCAGCAATTTGTCGACAGAAGGGTGTGAAAATATAGTCAGGCCTAGTAATGTTTTAAGGTGGAAAAAAATCAAGAAGCGCAGCAATAAAAATACATTTTCTATAGCTTATAATTATTTTGTATATATTTTGTTTTTTAATTACTATAATTACAGGTATGTAATAAAATGCATGATTACCTATGTAAACAATTTTAGCAGAATCTGGACAATCTCTTCTTCCCCATCGAGTGTAAATTGATCCTCCTGAAAGAATACAATATATTTTAGAATTATGTTATAATGTTATACGAATACAACCATATTTTCATGGGGAAAGCATTATACACTTAAAGCAGCTCCTTGGGAGGACATCAATTTTCGTTTTTATTTTTGTAATGATGTAGTGTAGTGATCATGATTTTATTTTTTTCAGAGTTTTTAGATTTTTCAAAATATTTTTTATCAACATTTCTATGAAACCGCTCAAAACCCCAACAAACTTTCTGTATACATAAACAATTGCTAAAGGGCGGTTGAATGTTTATACAGCATTGGGCCACATGTTCATGCCGTCGGCCCAGTGTTGGGCAGACAATCAGTGTTGCAGGCGTATCTCATCATGTCCTGACTATAAGACACCAATTAGTGGTGATTGCTTTGATCTCGCCGTCCAAGACGTGGGAATATGTGGTGAAAAGTGCTGTAAATGGCTGATTTGTTTTGTTTACATGGCAATATATGACCTGGAAATATAACTATTTCACTCTTTTACGGTGATTTAAAATTGTTTTTTGACTTTTTTGTATTTTTAGTTAAGATCAGTAGGCTAAATAGCTTCATATAAATTAAATTTTCAAAATGGACAAAATTGAAAATATCTCATCCTAAGGAGCAGCTTTAACATAACGATGTATTTGTTTAGAAACATAAAAAATGATATGATCAAAATAACGCTATGTAAATGCTTATTATGATTAAGATTTGAGAATGCAAATATTTCCTGGCATGTATTATGAAAAATGCACTCTTTATATTATGCCCGATTTTGCCACATTTTTAGCCTCCATTTTTCTATTTGTCAGGCTACACGTCATGTTTCCAATGTGTACACATGCTTTAGAAGTTAGAATTATGTGTAATTAACGCATTTCTTAATGTTTATGGAGTTCAATAATCTCTAATGAAAATAATTGCTGAGCTATTTTGTGCTGTTTATTTTTTAATTTTACTTTTGTCTTACCTATTTTTACATCTCCCAAGCTACACAGCAGGTGTTCCCAAGGTGTACATATGTTACCGTCATGATTCCAAAAGGTTGGTTTTCCCTCAACGAAAGGACACGGAATGTTGTCTTTGAAATATCCACTTTTACATTCGGCATAAATATCACATCCACGACAAGACTGATAGCGGCCATCTTCTCTTTTATCACAGTCTTCTATACAGTGAGGTCCTGTGGTGGTCTTACAATCTGGATGGATGAAAAAATAAAGACGTTCTGCTGGTAACATGGACATATAGGCTGGATGTGGTTGTGGAATGGTTTTCAAATTAATATATTCAAATAATAGTTATGAATTGCGTGCTAACATACAGACTACTATAAAAAAAAGACATTAACATGATCTGCTAAATAATTGTATGTAAATTACTAGTATACATTTTCGTGTAATCTTTTACTCATAGGAAATGTCTATCGCTATATAAGTAGACACAAGGAACACACAAAGCTCTGGAAAACGAGACATCGTTGATGAAATCGTTGACAAAATGTACGTTGTGCTAACTGCGTGTCACTCTCTTACTGATGAGCATATCGTATTCCGTCTATTTATAAAAGAAAGGGGTGGGGTTTGCGATCCTATCCATATCACATGAGAGATCTCTCATTGGTCAATGATTTGATCTCAATCAATCCAATCAATTGGAGGAAACAGATTTATATGGCTATACGCTACCACGTGGGGGGGGGGGGGGTATGCATGGGTCAGTTATCATGTGATCTCAGTGATCCAAAATGCCAACAGCAGCCCATACCATTATTCACTCTGTAGACTAGCTTTTGTTACCAAAACTAATAATCAAACTCTCCATTACCAACAAGTCATATATAAATGTAGAAAGTTTCATAAGTTACGATGGACAGGAGGGTATGTGGGGATGACGGATTTGCTAAATATTCTTAGTTGGTAGCGTTAAATTAATTTAATCATCAATTTGGACTGAGATTAAATCTTTAAGTATCAGCTAGGACCGGAAGTGTCTAGGTTCCCTTTACACTGTAAATTTCATTGGGCATGTGAAGTTAAAATAGAATCGATCAATGTGTCTGACAATCAATAAAAGAAATCCTTTGCACTTCGCGCGCCGTTGTTAAAATAATTGAACATAGATATAGGGGTCCGTAGGTCAGTTTGTGAAGTCCGAGATAACTGTTGAAGCGCGATCGAAAACATATTGAGCTCATTTTACACAATCCACGATAAGTCGCTGAGGTTCAATGTTGGGCCAGCGCCGCCAATATTTTGATTCGACAAGGTAAATTTTATGTCACGATATGGGCGGGGGCCCTAGGGTAGTGGTTAGCACCGCTGCCTTTCACGCCAGAGTTCGGGGCTCGGTTCCCAGTCTCGGCGGTTTGAAAGAAACAAAAATGTTTCTTCCCCATCCACGTGTGAAAGTCAGTATTGTGGGGAGCCTCCGTGACCGAGAGGTAGCGTGCTCGGCCTCAGACCGCCAGGGCTCGAATTTCGAATCCTGTGTCTGGAGGACAGTGTCATCTCAATCATCTCACCATCCTCAGGAGGTTCTCCTGGCCCAGTTTAGCCTATATGTGCACAAAGGTGGCCTAAAGCCCGATTCATTTCATTTTATTTATGTCACGATATTTCAGTAAAAATAAATTATGTTTCAATGCGAAATTATCGCGCGATAAAGCGGTTTACCGCGTCGCGTTATGTCTAAGCAAGGAGGTTTTTAACTTCCTTGGTCTAAGTGAAATCACATCGCGCGATTTCCAGTTATTAGTCCAGTCATTAGAGTTCTCAGGTTCAATAAAATTACTTCAAAATGTTTTTTAGCAAATTTGAAATCATTAGAACATGTATTTTACAAAGAAAAAAGTTTACCAAAAATTTCCTTGGGGAAAAAGCCTAAATTAGCATTTTTTAAAATGGCTGCGAAGATCACACGGTAAATCTTATTTTCTGGATTATCTTCACTTCCAATCATGTTAGAAATAACTTTTTGGTGTCCAAACTTGTATTTTTATGATCAGAGAAGACAAATGTTTTAATTAGCACAAAAAGACTACATTTGTTGAGCTAAAATCTAAAATGGCCGCCATTTATTACGTTTCTGACATAATATATGCACAAAAACCTGTGGTGCAGTCAAGCTTCTCAAGATAGTAAACTTTCTCCCACCAGTACAAATGAGGCCCAGTGTGACATTAGAACATAATTAATGCCATCGTGACTTGATAAATGCTGGCTAACCTGTCGCTCATCATATGTCCGCTCGGAAGCCTTCTCGTTACTTATCACGTAGGCACATATGGTGTTTTTACAATGGAGAAGATTTATTGGTTAATTATTGGCTAATTGGCTAATTAAGATAAATAAGTTTGATTAATTAACATTTAAATGCCCATTGGACATGCTCTGGGCCAAAGCATAGATGCTTGTGCCAAATTTGTCGTTGACCCATCCATAATAGGGTGTTCTGCATAACATAACATTTATACTTGTTCTTGCAGTTTATAGATGACCATTTGGTTGCTGCTCATGTAAATATAGTGATCAATGGGAGCAAATGCAGCCACGTTTTGTTTTAGGTGTTGATGTGATTGGTGATATTGGTCATGCATTTGTCATGTGACAAGCAGACAATATTGACCATGGAAATAAAACACTTATTTAGTGGCCAAGATGACTTTTGAGGTGGCTGAGTTTTAAAAGTAGCTGTGATCACTTCTACAGTGGCCAAGATCACATTTGTAGTGGCTGAGATCACCTTTTAAGTGGTTGCAATTACTTTTTCAGTGGTCAAGATCACTTTGTAGTGGCTTAGGTAATTTTATCAGTGGCTGACACCAGTTTGTTAGTGGACAATATCACTTTTGTGGTGGCTATGATATCTTTTAAGATGCATGTGATTACTTCTTCAGTGACCAATATAACTTTTGTAGTGGCTGAGATAACTTTTAAAGTTGCTGTGATCACTTCTGCAGTGACCGAGATCACCTTTGTAGTGGCTGTGATAACTTTTAAAGTGACTGTGATCACTTCGTCACTTTGTAGTTGCAGAGATCACTTCGAAGTGGCGGTGATAAGTCCTTCAGTGATCAAGATCACTTTTGAAATACGGCTCCAGAGAATATAAAAGTAATAGCAAAAAAAATTTTATACCATATAAAATTAACATGAGTGAGAAGTCCTGCTGGTATTCACTAAAAAAACGTTGGAAATTGTTCAAATGGAGGAATAAAATACAAACTTAGCGCTTTGTTGTATTGAACAGAAGTAAAATATTATGTATCCACGCTAAAGCCCTTGATGGTGACTTTCAAAAAATATCAAGAATGTTGGTACATTTTTAAATTTGGGTACTCATCGGGCAAAAATGTGAAACACGGTCAATTTTCCCGAGCCAGAATGAAAGGAGAATTTTTTTACATCCTACCAAAAAAGTGTGTAAGATGTTAAAATAGCTCATTATTTGTTACTCCAAATTTGTTTATTAACTCAACAATAGCCCTAGAACATGTTTGAAATAAACATTTATTTCATACAAAGTCAGCTGAGAGAAAAGTATTAAATATATTGATATAGCTCAAACTTTGACTACTCTGTGGGCGATAATATAAGATACTGTAAATTTTGCCGAGCCACAAGAAAAGCGAGCAAATTTTACGTCTAACCAAGAAAACATATGTAATATGTTCACATAACTCATCATTCGTATTTCAGAGGGGTTTATTTAAGTAAACAATAATTCTAGAACATGCTTGAATCCAAACTAAGCATTTATATCATACCAAAATTAACTGAGAGAAAAGTATTTTGGGTATTTACTGAAAGAGTATGAAAAATATGTCAAATTAGAGGTAAAATACCAACTTAAAGCTCTCTAGTGCATTTGTCAATGATTAGACACAACATATTTTACATCCATATATGAGGGCCTGTGCTAGTAACTTTCTATTCATATCAAATATAATGATGTAGTTCAAATTTTGACTACTCATTCGGCAAAAAATGAAAGATACAGTCAATTTTCTGGAGCCTGAAAAAAACCGTGCACATTTTACGTCTAATCATAAAAGCATGTAATATATTCACATAACTCATTATTTTTTATTCCAAATGCGTTTTTTTTAAGTCAACTATAGTTCTAGAAGTTCTAAAAAAAATTATACCATACAAAAATAAGCTGGGAGAAAAGTATTTTGACAATTTTCTGAAAAAGTATGAAAAATAGGTAAAATTAAGGGTTAAAATGCCGACTTAAAGCTCTCTTGTGCAATTTTGTCAATGATCAGAGGCAATTTTTTTTCACATCCATGTGCAAGCCTGTATCAGATATTATTTATTGATATTAAACATATTGATATAGCTCAAAATTTGACTACTCAGTGGGCAAAAATGTGTAATGCGCTCGATTTCTCAAAATCGGACCAAAATCGCACATAGGTCATGTACATTTTTGGCCATATTTCAGTAAAGCAGCGACAGTTACCCGATCAACAGGTTGATTCTGGCCCCTGAGCAGTCCAGCAATGTAAATAATAGTGGCTTATATTCCCCACTCGGTGACACCTTACCCCCAGCCACGTCTGGTCTATTTAGTGTGCCAACACAAAAATACACAAATTTGCACATTTGCCGGCCATTTTAATTTTTTACAGGATAATACATTGATAAATACACTGTGTATATATCCAATTGTGTTCAATAACTTTATTATGGCATGCTGGAAAGACATTATACATGCACTGATTATAAGAGGCAAGTGCACATACTAACGAATCCAAAAAGGCTAAAAAACCTTTTGAAGTAATTTTGGTAAAACTTTGTATGATTTTGGCCTTCAATGACTTGACTATATCACGTGCTGTGTCAACTGGCTTTTACAGCATTAGGTGGATGCCCCGCGTTTGCTAGGGATCATTTTCAAATGATGTTGACCATGTCACCAAGGTCAGGTGCTGCTTTGGTTTGATAAAAAGGATATGCATATTCTACATAATAAGTTGAACATTACATAATACACCTGACCCAGCAAACACGGTTATCCTGACCCAGTCTAGCCCTTCAAGCCCTATGAAAAAAATGAAATGAATCGGGCTTTAGGCCACCTTTGTGCACATATAGGCTAAACTGGGCCAGGAGAACCTCCTGAGGATGGTTCAAGCCCTATGAGCACGACTATAGTCGTATTTTCACTACATATTTTTTTAGAATATGACGTGTAAATTGGACTAGTGGTGTGTAATTTGGAAAGTGGTGTAAAGTGGTTCAAATTACACACACCCTTGTGGTTCAATATTTTGACGACATATGTTATAGGCCTAATTCCACCTGTAGAAACATTAGAATGTATTGTTGCCAGCAAAACAAGGGCAAATACATTTTTCTGATGCTTACAAAATTTAATTCAAGAGATGTGCCAGCTAAATTATGCTTTTAAAATTGGAAGGTGTTCCCACAAGTTTGGTGTCATAAGTGAAGTTATCACATTATTATTTTATTATGGGTAGTGGGTGATCCAATATACACTTTGGTCTAATATACACGGGTTCAACCAATATCTAGACCCCACTAGCTTATTAGGCTCGGCCGTAGGCCGTAGCCTATTAAGTTTATTTTGCCTGAGTATATGTCCTATTTAGGGGAAAGAGGGGTGCTGTGTATGGGAAATGGTTCACATTTCTGTACACCAGTCCTTATGAAAATGTGCAATATAGCGTTTCAGGTCTTTAAATTGAGTACTTTTGTCTTTAATAAGTGTTCAGAAAAAATAATATTCACAATTACATTTGTGGTTGAAAGCTTAGAGGGTGGCCCAATATTATTTCACAATTGGGACAATGTATCGTGTTATCCGTGTAGTGGCTTTTCTGGCCACGGGGATAAAAGTGCCACCAATATAGCAATTGCCCCAGTGCTGTGACGCAAAGTAGGCCTATGTATACTGAATGCTGGGTTGCTGTTGGGCCATCGTCAGATACGCTCGATCAACATTGGCTAATTGCCAGTGGTTGCTGTAGACGCTGGTGTAGAATAATGCGTTGGGTCAGTGTTGGAGTAGGGCTGAGCCAGCGTCGTACACGACTGGCTGGCATTGAACTATCAATGGGCTGCGACGCAGGCCCAACATTGAACCGGAATTTGGTGGGTAGGCCTACGTACATCCTCTGTACGAGGTACATCGTAGCAGAAGTATTGAATAGTGAATGAATGTTGCCAGCACCGGCGATGGTGATGGTAGGCGAATAATATTAGACCTGTAATCATGCTGAAGGGGGCAAAATATGCTAAAGCTGAATTTTTCAGGAAACCTTCCCAATACCATTAGAAACAACATACTAAAACTCCCCGTAATTCCCGCTGGAGCCTTTTCCATTATTCAAGATGGCGTCCAAGATGGCCGCCGAAATGTTAATACCCCCAAAATATTATGACAAAAGGTTTCTGAACGGTTTTCTATCCTATTGGACATAGAGAGTGACAGAAAAAAAAAATCAAAATCTGACCCCTAAAAATGGATGAAAACTGGGTCGTTTCCAAGATGGCCGCAACTTTCCGTGAAAATCGGTAAAACCATCCTAATTTTCCCAACATTGGCTATAATCCATGTTTTTAAGATGGTGAGCAATGGTGTCCAATTTCAGAACATTGTAATACAAATCCGCAAACAAATCTCACTTGCAAATAAAAAACGTTTATGTCAGAGTGGTGGCCATTTTAAATCTGACTGAGCTAGCTGTGTCATTTTCGAATTCGTGCGGTGAGCTTGTAGGACGAGATTAACGTATGCCTATAGCTTCAGAACATTGCAATAAATATCAGCGAGGCAATAACATGATAACACGTACAAGGAAGCCTTTATGTCCAAGCGTCAGCCATTTGGAATGTGGTCCGTGCCATTCTCAATATGTTTGTCACAATACATCAACACAAGATAAAAGAGTTGCACTTGCGCAAGTACTTGCGAACTTACGCACGTGCGCAATTCGTACTTACGTACTTGCGCACTTACGCCTTTATCAACTTGCGCACTTTTGTATTTACGCACTTGCCCAAGTACTTACACATTTACCCACTTACGCAAGTACACATACGTATTTGCACACTTACGCACTTAATCACTAACACACTTGGGCAGTTACGCACTTCCGCAAGTACTTGCGCAAGTAATTGGGCACCTGCGCAATCCACACTTACGTATTTTCGCAATTACACAGTTGCGCATTTCTGCCCATACACACTTGCGCAAATACTTGTGCACTTACGCACATGCGCACCTGCGCAGTTACCCCCTTGCTCATTTGCGTGAGTACTCGCGCACTTACTCACTTGCGCAAGTATTGCGCACATACACACTTGCGCATTTACGCACTTGCACATTTACGCAGTTGCTCACTTACTCACTTGCACATTAACGCACTTGTGCAAGTATTTCTGCACTTGCACAAGTACTTGCGGATTTACGCATTACGCACTTGCGCACATACACACTTACGCACTTGCACATTTACGCACTTGCTCACTTACGCACATGGGCAAGTACTTACGCACTTGCTCACTTACGCATTGGCGTAAGTATTTGTGCACTAGCACACATACACACTTTTGCACTTGTGCAATTATTGCGCACTTTCACACTTGCGCAAGTTCTTGTGCACCTTCTCACTTGTACACCTGACATTTTATACTTTTGTACTTTGTACTGCCGACTTCCCAGTTTCTCTTTCTTTTCTCTCTCTCCTCTCTATCTCTCTACTCTCTGTCTTTTAATTATTAAATGTAAACGGTGGTCAAAGGGTCAGGTCGGTCGAGTCGCCAACTACAATGGATAGT
The DNA here is from genome assembly GCA_964017125.1 of Flabesymbios commensalis. Classification (NCBI taxonomy): domain Eukaryota; kingdom Metazoa; phylum Annelida; class Polychaeta; order Terebellida; family Flabelligeridae; genus Flabesymbios; species Flabesymbios commensalis. The sequence goes on from OZ024915.1 coordinate 33,251,033, forward strand.
GGGGTCGCCATGTAGTAGAGGTGCTATAAGGTCCAGAAATCCACCAAAGTGTTCGGATTGTGATAAAAGCACCAAATTTCACACACGGGTGCCTTTTCGTCTCCTAAATCATATAAGAGGAACAACCCAAGCGATTTTGACCCGTAAAATATCCTAATTTGCATATTTAAAAATGGCCGCAAAGTAAAACTAAAATGTTTTTTGTTTACACTAAATCTCGATTTGTTCTCCGAATTTTGTGATTTTGTTTACTTCTATGACTCGGGTAACTGTATCCTAGTATACTTGGATATATTTATGATTGTCAATTATGGCATATTTTATAATTATCTTCTTCAATAATATCTTATCATATTAATATATTCCATTTTATCTAAATATTCAAGTTTATAACTGCTAAAAGGCGAGGCTTCACGTACAAAGTATCGGGTCTCCGAGTTTTGAGAATTTTTAACAAAAACATAGACAATATTTTGCCACAAATCTGTGTTGGGCAAAATATCGTCTTACATAAATTGCGCAAGTTCCAGATAGCTTTAAATAGCCAGCTATATAAGACGATGCTGTGGTGACATAATCCCACCTGAAGTGCACGATCACCTTCGTATATAAAAGATCAGCACATGCATATAGACCTATATAAGTTCAACCTGCTTACATTTGAAGTACTCTGGACAACTAGTTTTATGGCCAATTGGATTCACCTCTGGAAGAGTCATCCAGCACATGCACCCGTTTATCTCCTGTTTTTCGCCAATCCAGTCATGTGGATTAAGACGTTTAAGATAAGCATTTAATGTCTTTCGCCAGATACGTCCATCCTGATATGTAGCCATTGGGTGAGGGCTGTTTCAGATACAAGTTGTGCAGTCTCGAAGAGCTATTTTTGTATTGCTGTATCTAGGCCTACACCACACAGGTCAAAGTTTCTAAATGGTATTCATAAGAACTGTAAATATATGCATATTGATAAAGATATACATAGGACTCGTATACGAGCATCTGTATTTAGTAATCATATTTTCTTCTTGAGTTCATCATCATGTCAGAGATGTGACGTATGATTCACAAGTATTTTCATAGCGACATTACTGTAACGTGTTTACATTTTCACATAGACAGGTGCATAATACACCCTGTTGATGGTGTTGTAAAAGTAGTTTGTTCTGATGTGGATTTGTATTTGCAACACGGTTAGGAAACAAGATAACACGACAGAACTATTGTTCCCTCTTGTGGCATTTTTGAAACTCATTGACGCGTATCTGTCCACGCCTTCTGCTTTCTCGATACTTTCACCAGCCTCCATAGTTTGTTAGACGATACTGAGATGTACATAGAGACATTGCATATCTACCGGAAGTAGCATATACGAAAAATATACATGTGTACATGCACAAGGGTTTTCTACTTGCTTTCCCTGTCAGAACAACCTATATGCGCGTGCATGAAGGTATGTTATGTTCACGAAGACATGCCTGCTACGAGTTAGTGTTATACACATTGATGCGTGTTATCTCCTATATGATATGTTATTTCTCCTATATGTATTCTACATCGAGCTTGAGCTGTCCCTGTCTGATGGATTAAAAAGTATTATAGTAGTAAAAGCTTCAAGTATATTTATGTTACGTTCATAATAAATTGGCTCTCCTTGACTCTTTTCTACCAATCCAGTGGCTGTTATAACTGGAATTTGAGATGGATTAATAATAAGTATGTTAAGTTTCAAACGTAGAATGTTCATTATCCCCAGAATCCGCATCTCAGCTGGACAAGAAGGTATAATATAATATATTGCGTATAAATGAGAATATATGAGCTAGACCTACAGTAAGTGCTATGTAGGTCCTATGTATTTGTTTTAATGTTGACTAATAAAACTGATGATGGTGAAAAATATTATTTACACCAACAATTTCAAGTAAAAAAGTACCAACCTAGTTTATTCCAATACATTTATACAGTGAAATAAAGTGTTATGATGAGAATTATAACTTTATTGAAACATTTGAATATGATAATTCCGTTATGCTAATTCGGGCGGTTTTCGGGTAAATAAGCAACAGAAATATATCCAAAGATACTGAGACACAATTATAGAAAACATAAAAGCAAATTAAATCACAAAATGTAGAGAAAAAAAGCGAGATTCAGTGTAAACAAACCCGATTCAGTTTGATTTCGCGGCCATTCTGATGCAAATTATGATATTTTATGGGTCAAAATCGATTGGGGTGCTCCTCTTATCTGATTCAGGACATCAAAATGTACCCGTGTGTGAAATTTAGTGCTTTTATCACAAACCGAACACTACATCGCCTTAGCACCTCTACTAATATGGCCATTTGTTACTCCCCCTTGCATTTTGGAAACCCCAAAGTTTTTTTTTTGTTTTGATATGCTGAGATAGTTACTTTAAGAATCAACTTGGCGTAATTCGTGGTAGGTTGAGCATAATCTAACAAAATGTCAAATGGCCGCCGGCTACTATTATCAATTTATATTTGTGTTACTATTTGTGATAGAGCAACATATAATACCTCATTTTCGTGTATAAAATACCTGGTTAATCAATTTTTGTCATCAATAATGCAATTAAAGATCAAGGTCACATCGAAAGGTCATGGTCAACTGGTATAAAAAGGCAAGGTCACTAAGAAAGCTGTCTGCTTATCCAATTCAATCCAACATTTAGTCACAGGATGCTGGAACCAAGTAACATTGGGCTATGCTATTAAAATTATATCACCTTATTGGGTCCAAGAAGATGCTGCAAGAATTCATGGAGCTGCCGATTCGCTCACTACACTGCACCCTATGAGCTGCCGCACTTTATTCATACAATGAATGGGCCATCATCCGACATGTACATCATAGAACTGACATTGATATACATAGTCGATCCATAAAATCCGTATTTGATCCAGAAGAACAAGTGGCAACTCTTAAAAAAATCATAGCAACCCAAGTTGCAATAAAACCAACAGGCCGGAAATAGGCCGGGATGAATTTTCGTAGAAAAATAATGGGTAGACAGTCTTCTGAGTTAGAAGAATAATTTGGGCCTCAGCCCAAATAAATAAATTAGATGCTATTTTTGTGAGGGGCTTCATATCAGCGTCAAACTCATAAAAATATAATGATATATCCCGTCATTGCAAAGTTTAAACTGCAATATCCTGAAATTGAAAAGATATACCGACATAACAGTGTCATATCCTTACATCATAATGTCACATTCAGTTTTTAAAATCTGCACAATATAATGTCATATCTTGCCATAATTATTCTGGCATTGGAAAAACACAAACCTAAATTATAATTTTCTATTTTCCACCATAAAGCCATATTTTATTTTATTATGTTTATTATTGTCCCACACGGTATACAAAACTATACAATCACACATTGAAATAGAATATTAAGACCATCGCCACCGGGCACTCTTTGGTGGAGTTATGTGAGACACGTTCTAAGACATATGTATTTCTAAAAAGCTAGTCATAAGTTATCTCCTATCATTAGCTTAACACAGTTTGTCCAAATAATTGCTATTTGCAATTCACGATACACAAAAATAATGTTTATGTACAGATGATGCAGCTTTATGTAATAAATAAATAATGATGTTAAGAGCATTAATACATTTACACAGAATGCTCAAGTAGGCATATTACTTGCAATATACAATACAATTAAAGGTGTATATTATACAGATAGCTGATGAATAGCTATACGATGAAGATATGATGAAACTAGTTAAAGACTAGGTGAAGTGATATTACTTTAGCAAAATAATTAAATTATATGTCACGATGACCTGCTTGCTTTCCGAGTAAGCAGTTACTGTCTTTTGGCTTTGAAGGCAGGTGTTCCTGGAATGCTGGCATGTGAAGGAGCGCAGAGCTCGTGACCCTGCGCGAAATTAAAGGTATAGTCAACTGTCAAAATAAAGGGTGTTCCCAGAATGCAACAGTGGCCACTGGACATTCCACAATGACATATCACCCCACATCCACAGTTATCAGCCAATAATAATAATACTATATGCATTTCATACACATCGCAACAAGAGCAAGTTCCCAAATCATATAAATTCTATATACTTGAGTGACATCTATGAGGACATAATTCACCAATTCTCTTATGTGGGCTTTGTGTTGAGACACAAACAGTTGTGTTACCATGGGGGGCTGGAAACAGTTGACTCACAGCATATTGACAGTGAGAGCTTTCCCAGCAAACACGGCGCACTCACTAATTGCTGGTTTAATGTCGGCCAACGTCGCAGACGTTTGTCTAACATTAAAACAACATCGGGTCAATTTCTCGTTGGAGTAGTATCTTGTAGGCCTAATCAGTTCAGTCGCTGATATTAATGCCGTCAAAGTGTACTCTATAGGCTAATGTAGGCCTACATCTGACCGTCCCACGCATGCCCATTTCGCAGTTGTATGGATCTTTAACGTTGATACACTGGTTTAGCCTTAATTCCTTAACCTTAATTCGACAAGGTCGCCATTAACGTGATCGCCTATAGTCCAGAGGCTTAGCAAAAAATCGTGCACTTTGTGATACAAGTATGAAACTTGGTACACAGCTAGTATAACCAGCAATGACTTATTTTAGGGTGGGACCCCAACCAGATTTGACCTGTGGCGGCGGTAGCGGCCATTTTTCAAAATGGCCGCCGTATCAATTATCACAGTGTCATATATAGCTTACTATTGGAGATGGAAACATGATTTTGGTGTCTATATCTATGTTTGTAGGCCCATGGATTTCAAATATCGTGTCACTTTCAACACAGCATGTTTTGGTCCTTCTTTTTTCTACAAAATTACTATTTTAGGCTTAAAATAGGTATTTTTATAAGTATAAATGTTTAAAAATCAACGTCTCTTAGTTCATCCATGTAGAATTGGCATTTTCTGATACAATTACGCTATTTGGTACATGCCTAGTATAAGCACCAATGACTTATTTTAAAGTGGGACCCCAACGTCTCACCACACATAATACCCGTCCCATAGACTTACATGTATTATGACCCATACACTCAGACCTCCCAGCACTCTTTAAGTAGAAAAATGTAAATAAACCTATGTATTTTTTCAACCATCAGACTGTCCTCTTTCAATATCAAAAATAAAAAAGGGGTGTGAAAGTGATATAATTTTTTTTATTTGAGCTCATAATAACCTCTTGCCCCACTCTCCCCTGAGCGACCTCCAAAAAAATTGACCTTGTTTTTCAGAAGAGCCTTGTTACAGTCAGCGCAAGGACTTCCTGTTGGATCTATCTTGCAGCATTTTGATGCTTTTGCTACCCCAAATCATCACAGAATCGATTCAAATTGGTAGAAAAATGATATATCTGTAATATTTACCACCGAGGCTGCTGCAAAGAGCCACATTTTTAAAAAAGAGACTAACTTTCTTATTTTATAATGATATGCGCGAATGAATTTGTGTGGTGAGACCCCAACCAAATTCAACCTGTGGCGGCGGGAGCGGCCATTTTTCAAAATGGCCGCCTTACCAATTTTCGGGGTGTCGTATATTGCTTACTATTGAAGATAGAAGCATGATTTTGGTGTCTATACACATGTTTGTCGGTTCATGGATTGCAAATATTGTATCGCTTTCAACGTAGCATGTTTTGGTCATTTATTTTTCTACAAAATTACTATTTTAAGCTTAAAATAGGTATTTTTATAAGTATAAATGTTTATAAATCAACGTCTCTCAGTTCATCTATTTAGAATTTGCATTTTGCGATACAAGTACGCTATTTGGTGCATGCTTAGTATAAGCACCAATGACTTATTTTAAAGTATTTTAAAATCCAGATTTTATCTATAGCAGCAGGAGCGGCCATTTTTTTCAAAATGGCCGCCGTACCAATTTTCGAAGTGGCGTATATTGCTGACTATGGTAGAGAGAAACTTGATTTTGGTGTCTAAACCTATGTTTTCAGGCCCAATGATTTCAAATATGGTATCACTTTTAATGAATCAGGCTTTGGTCATTAGGTTTTCAATATAATCACTGTTTTAGACTGAAGATTTTTTATATAGTATAAATGGATAAAAATCAACGCATTCTAGTTCATCCACGTAAAATGAAAAAAACCAGATCTAGCAATGCTATTGGCCGAGTAATTTATTTTAATCGAAAACGGTTATAGTGGACAGGCAAGGCATAAGAGCAAGAGTATTTAGAGATAAAAAAATGACACAGGTGACAATTGACTGCATTTATTTCCTGCATATGACACATGTATTGTACTGTTAATTATATTTAAATAGCTCAGTTATGACTTGCAAATAAGAACTAAACACTATACGCAAATATTTTGTATATCTAGTTGATGTAAGTGATACATAGCATTCAACATGGGGAATTATACATCAATCACACCCACCACATTTACACAGTGTTGTGCAAGCTAAATCCGATTTATGCACAATCATCATCATCCCTTGGTGTATCCCCCTTTTTTATTGCACGGCATGCTTCACCAGCCGTTGGCAGAGTCATCCATTGTATTTGCCACTATGTACTTTCGGAGTCCCAACTACAGCCAAAGTAAAGTCTTTCGTGGTAGATTGTTGCCATATATGACTTGCAATGTATCCTACCTTTAACAAATGATGTGCTAGAACATCTCTTATGGTGGTATATTTTCTATGTATCTGCCTGACTTGGACTTGTAGTTTTTACACAATCACTCCAATTTCATGGAGATATAGTGACTTGAAAAGTCGTTCATTTTATAATCACTTCATATTTTACATTATTTATACTGATATTTTTATACCCATTAAACTGTGTTGTAGTGCAGGCGCTTCAACATGTCATCAGACTCGTTACATATAGGTGCCAGGAGCATCGTCATCTTATCATATCAAACACTTTAATCTGAATATTTTAGTACGAACAAGCTTTTATTAGCTTTGTCTTTCCTTTACTTCTTTAACTATACAATATGGGATATTGTAATACCTGGAATTTTCACTTAAATGGCCATACTGGCCGAAAAGTGAAGTAAAGCAAATATTTTACTTACTTACTTACTATCTGCCTTTCTGAGTGAACAACATCTGTCTTTCATAATTGACACTGCTTTCACAGCTCGTACATAATTTTCATAAGTCTCTCAATAGTGGGAAGAACATTCATTACATCATCTATAGAAGATTTATCAGCCAGGATACACAGAGCAGGTGTAGAATCTCCAAAGTCTTCCCATGCAGACCAGTTCGTACGTTTTTCCTCTCCTACCAAATGAAGATGTCACATCACAGCCTGTGAGGGCATGAAAAGCAGGCAGAGCTGTACATTTATTGCCACCAAGTGATTGCGCCATGTCCATAATGGCTGTTGCATCAATGTATCGGGATGTATTTCCTGTTGCAAAGGCTAGCCACAAACGCTCATAATCAAACTTTACACTTCATGTACACCTTGTTCGCTGATAGATAGAAAGAGTTCGAACTTGTTATAATGCATACACAAAAACTCCTGCTAATTAAATTATTCTTCCCTTCGACGCACCTCTGTGTATCTTTACACCTTTTTTCTCAAGTGCCAGCTTTTTAACTTCCCCTTCTGTAAATTTCAAATACTATATCAACTTGAACCACAAACATTGCCAATGGTCCGTGACTTGAACCACCTCGCCACTGAACTGACTACGGATGTATACCATGATAGTTGAGCTGTAGTCGTTAAATTAATCAGATGCTTCTGGCTTGATAATGGCAGCACCGTCAAGTATAATCATCTGGTCATCTGGTTGGTACACTGAACCCTGTATGATTTGGTCCTCAATACATACAAGTAGATTTGTTTTTGTCCCGCATCTCATAGAGCCATACTCTAAGAGAGAGGGAGCATGGGTATGGCTGGTTCTCATGCCAATTTGCCGCACTTGACAAACAATATATAGTGTAGAGAATAATGTACGGTCCAGTTTCATGGCTTTCAACTGCTTTTGATCTCGCGATTTTTCTTAATGCTGACGCAAACAAAGGAGTCAAATATTTGCTATCGTAACAGTGTCACTAAAAGGGCTTATGCAGTCAACCAGACGGTTTTTTAAAGAAAGTGTCACACATTGCCTGTCCCAGTTTTTCGATCTTCTGGATGGTGTCCACCACAGTAGAGCCAACGATGGTGTCAAGAACCAGTGGATCTCCACTAGTATCCATGAAAGGATTCCCCATGTGTGACATAGTTCTTGTGAGAAAATTGACATGTTGCAGGAAGGTTGATTGCTTACCTAAAATGTGAAAAAAAGACATCAATAAATACTTTTTGAACATACTTGCCAATTTGCTCTAGATATTTCAGTGTCATCTTTGGTGTAGGCATCTTGTCGTAGCGTATATTGGACGCAAGCTGTCACCTGGTGATCCCTAGCTGTCTTCTTGACATGTGAAACTTTGAGAAAACTTTCTGCTGTACCAGGTGTGGTAATGTTGGCCTGTGATATAGCAGATTTCCAGCCTCTCCTATTAAGTAGATCTCCAATATATTTCAGTAAAGTCATCTTAATGTGAAGGCCGCCCAGCTTCACCACATAAGAATCTCCCCCATGTGTCTCTGATTAGGTCCACTGAATGTTTTTAGCAATCTTATAAAGTGGTTGGTCACATGCTGTAACAGGTCTGCCCATGGCTGACGATATTGACTACATTCCTTAAGTCCATTGAAAAGTTTTATCATAGCTACAGGTTTAGAGTCATTTGGAAATGATGGTAGCAGAACACTAATTGACGTTTTCGTAGTATCACCAATTCCATTGTTATGATATACTGCCCATGATAGATGGTCCACGTACCTCGTGTGCATCTTTGTTGTTAATTGGCCGAATAATAACATCACATACATGTTGACACCATAGATTTTCTTTTATAAGATCAAGAGTAAACTCCGACTTAGTGAGGTTTGCTAGTTTGGGAACGTGTAGATTCTTGCTTGCAACCACAACTGGTACTGATGTATAAAAGCTTGGTAGTTTGGAAATTTGGCGGTTGAACTTCGAAAGTGGATAACGTTCTTGCTCAATGCCCATGTTTTCTTTATCTGGATGTTAAAGCATTGATATTCCAGTCCCATGGAAAGAAGTTTTAGCGGTATTGAGCTGGGATCATGGTCTATGTTATCAACTGCAGATGTTGTAAAAATTGCAAATGCATTGTTTGTCAAATTTAGACACAATTGGAATATCTCAAATTTAAATGATTACTTTAGGCCTATATAGATTAATTATTAAAATTATAATGTCAAAAATAATATTTATATACTGAAATAGTAGGCCTATAACATACGCCTGTATAGCACCTTGTGAAATCCACTATCACAGCATGAATACTATCTGTTAAATACTGTAAAAAAAATATTTCGATCGTGAGCCCATTTCAAAAACGTGATTGCCGCAAAGCCATTTGAAGCTACAAATCATATAGGCTAATAACATTTATACATCAAATGAACAAATCACAAATTAACTAACATACAATGTAGGTTTATGTCTGGTTTGGGTGGTGTATGAAATCATTTGATGCAACTATAAATAGTGGAATAGTGGAACTGCGACACCAAGATGGCTATGAAGTTCTACATAAAATGGGAACCAAACTGCAAAACAAGAGGTCTGAATCAAGATAGGTTGAAAACAATGCAATATTTAAAATCCTTGTACCTTAAAACATAGGGTTAGACACCAAAATTAAGTTCCTATCCCGATTATTAAACAATATATGATACTTCTAAAATTATATGGCGGCCATTTTGAAAAATGGCTGTCACGGACGACACAGGTGAAATTTGGCTGGGGTCCCACCCTGAAATAAATTACTATATATTATTCTAGCTCTGTACCAAATTTCGTGCTTGTATCACAAAATGCACGATTCACCAAGAAATGGGGCTTAAGCCTCCGGACTACTAGTCATATTGAAACGCGATCGACACAAGGATATTCATCTGAAAAACCGTCTGGTATATCTGCCAATTTCTATATTCATAAAGGTTATTCCCGCTCTGAGATGGGCCAGGGCAGATCTGCGACCACGTGACCCCGGCGTAATTTGTTGCTTCCGCGACCAGTGCGAGCTTGTATTATATTGACCTTATAAGCAGATAATTCATGCTTAAACGTGATTAATGCAGTATCACAAACAGCTATTAAATCGATATTTTCACACCTTTCAAAGTCAAGAAAGTCTGGTAGTCTGATGTTGCTAAGCATTTTAGCAACACGACCAGGCCAGCAGTGACTGTTCACACTATTGAATCTGGATGTTGACTTATTACATAACCTGTCACAGCCTGACGACAAGTCGGTCGAACTAAGCATAAATCACCAGTTACTACAACAAGAGGAGCTTGTTTACCCACACAAATAAAAAAACCGGTATGCCTTGGAAAAGATATCATCACTTGAGCTGAATGACCTTGTTCCCCATATACCTGCACCATAATTTATAATTGACCATACATGGGTGTCAAAACGTAGGCTTATGTAATTATGATGTCATTTTGCATCATGATGCCCTATCTTGACATTATGATTCAGTATCCTCACAATATAAAAGCACACAAAAAATGTCATAGTTATCTTCTTGCAATTGCAATGCAATATAATATATTGCTCTGAATAATAATTATATATGATAGTACCATATTACGACAATATTATAATGTTATCCAACAAATGCCATATCACTACGTAAACCTAGCATATTCTAGACTATATAGGCATATACCTCAACCGCGCACTTTCCAGACATATAATTATTAGATAATACTCCATATCACTATTTAATTTTTTATTTTATTTTCAAGTGCAGCTATAGTGCATATGTTGTTTGTAATAATTTTATGAAATAAATTGCCTTTTTACATACCCTGCCATAATTGGGAATTTTTACTGAATATGTTTGTCTAATGCCATATATGCAGATATTATAATGTCCCACCCTGAAGCTTGATCTCAAAATTAAAATTAAACTTTAAATCAAATTCGAGGGGAAAAGGATAATGGTGGCCCTTTTGAATTTTACCTCTCTCTGATCTAAGCCCATTATAGATTATGGTAGGCCCTATATTTTTATAAGGCGGCCATTTTAAAATTTAACCGCAAAAAATGGCACAACCAAGAAACTTTTTGAATTTGTATATGTTGTCTGTCACTTTACCAGGGACTTATGCTGAAACAAATAGAGAAAAATTATATTCAAATTTGTGGTAAGTTAAAGAAAAAAGTGGAACTAATGACGTTGATAATAAAAAAAACCATAGGTAGGCCCCTGTACGGGACATGGAGCGCAGGTACTGGGGAAGATACGAAGCTAAACTGGGAAACATAGGTACGCGGAGACAAGTAGCGGGGACATATTAGGGCCTACTACAAGGGCACATTTGGCTATCAGTGACAGTAGGGAAGGGACGCCTAGGAAATCCAATCATTATATACATCCAATGTTAGTTGAATGTTGGGCCAGCGTCGCGAACGGTGCAAAAAATTTGAACCAACATTACGATCTAAAAAAATTCTGGGAAACCTAGAATTACGTAGATGCTCCCATATTTTGAAAGTCAATGATTTCAGTCAGTTATTATAAATGAACATGAAGCTATCAGAGAAAGGATTGTAAAATATCTTGGTATAGGCCTACTTATATTGGGACTAAATGTTTACACTATAGTATACTTGCCAGGCAGGTGAACCCAAAATGTTCTTTACAGCAAGGTTTTTTGATGGAAATGTGATATATAGTGTCCAAGAAGCTAGAAAATGCCGGATGCTCAATTTTATATCTTGAGCATTTTTTTAATTAGCATAATTACCATAATTTATGAGGTAATCAAATAATAAGCTTATATCTCAATTTCCAAAGACAATAATAATAAAAGAAAGGTACTGAAACTATATGTTGAGTCTACTAAATGAGTCCAATAAAATTTGAAAGATAGATCATAAAAAAACGTATCGAAAAATTCAAAATGGCCGCCAAGGCGCATTTTTATTGCTAAATCTATAAATTATATGTGGAAAGCACATTATGTTTTTTTATTTTTGCTCAGTTGTCTCACTATAGTGAGAATTGTGGGTTTTCATGATTATGGGGTTTCAGGAAAATGTGTGTTGTCGATTGTTTTTTTCTGAATGGTGGTAAAATACAAGATGGCCGCCATTTGTGCAAGGCCGAACAATAAATTGTTATTATTTCTCCAGAGAAACGAAACAGATTCATGATTTTGGTGTCTACCGTAAGGTTTTCAGATATACCTGATGTCACACCAGAACGTACTTTGGACATTGCGTTGTGGGTAAACTCCAAGATGGCCGCCATATATATAATGTCAAACTATAAATTGATAGATAGTTTTTGACAGAATATAGACCGATTCATGATTTTGTTGTCGACCATTTAGTTTTTCAAGGTATGCCTGACTCAATCAATGAGTGAATATTGTTTTGCGTCGCAATGGAAGGAAGCCTGAAGTCGGGACTTTGCCTTACTCTTATCTAATGCAAGTGTTTCCCAAATGCCCCAATGTTGTTCTGGTGATCACTCCCATCCCGACATTAAGCATTGAATTCAATTAAGATACTTTTGTAGCGCCTAACTCCTCGCTGGACCGAGCTCAGAAGCGCGACAATCCAGAACTATATTCAAGAAAAGTCTAAATTATGGTCGTCAAAAGGGTGCCACGCAGTGAAAGAGCTACGGTAGAAAAGCTAAATCAAATAAATTGTTTTTTTTATTAATTTTCTGAAAGTCGTAATCGCTTTTGATGTTCTCATGGAAACAAGAAATGAATTCCTACAACAGAAAATGCCAACGAGTCGTTCTTTGTAAAACATAAAGTTTTTTGGTATGAGAAGATCGGAGCGGTTTTTGGTGGACAAGTAGCACCAGAAGTATTCTGGTTGATTAGAAGTCAAGTATCGGAAAACAAGTGTGCATATTTTCAGCTGCCAATGTAATAACTTTAACATATGGATGGAGCGACTAAACCGTGGGTCCCTACCCTAGCCAGATAATTTTGGAAATGCTGTATTTTTTTCCTGTATGTTATGTAGTAAAGAATTACAATAATCCAGTTTACTAGTTACTAATGCGACTGCAATCTGTTCAGCAAGAGCTAGAGGTAAATCTTTGCTGATGCGTCGAATATCCTAAATATGATAGTGACAGGCACTACACGATATATCTTGGCTAAAATTATTGTCAAGTAGGACTCCCAGGTCTCTTTGCAGAATCTGCTGGGTCTGTTTGGTTATCAAAAATTGGAAGGGGGGAAAGACGGCTGAACTTTTTTCGTTGAAATTCAGATCCAATTAGAAGGAATTCGATTTTACTTGGATTGAGGTTTAACTTGGTTTGAGTCATCCAGTTAAAGGCACTCCTGACACACCTCTGTAATTCCACCAAAGACTGCTGAGCATTGTCAGTAGATAGGGAGATGTAAATCGAGTGTCATCTGCATAAAGATGGTGACCCGAACTATGTCCAGAGATAATATAACTGAGTTGAGTGTAAAGAATGAACAGCAAAGGGCCCAGTACATACCCTTGTGGTAGCCATGTAAAGGATTAGAAGCAGTAGACAATTTGTCTAATTTTTTTACTTTTTGACAAATAGTACGAAAACAAATCCAGAGCCACACAAGAAAAACCATACCAATTCGGCAGCGTGTCAGTTAGTGTAAGATAAGATCAATAGTGTCAAAAGCCGCAGGCAGGTCGAGAAGCCTCAAGGCAATGACTCGGCCTTTGTCTAAAGAAATGGCAATATTATTTTCGACTTTCAGCAAAACTGACACAGTTGAGTGAGATGTCGGATAAGCTGACTGTAATGGATTTCCCTATTTATTTTTGCTGATGCATGAAGAAGCATTGAAATATTTCACAACGTGTCACTTTTAGAAATTCTGTGGATTCCAGATAAAATGTGCGCCATAGCACATGCAATTAACACAGTGCTTCTACTTGAAGATTGGATGAAATCATTCAATACTAGCCTTGTATCGAGAGGAAAAGGATAGTGGTGGCCCTTTTGAATTTTACCTCTCTCTGATCCATATTAAAAATGGCGGATGTAAGCCATTTGCATTTTTGAAAAATGTTGATATTATGCTTGATATTGTTAATTTTTTTGAAAAATGCAAAGGTAAGCAGAATTTGAGAGTTAGTTTTGATGGTTGACTCTTCTGATATAGGCGAGTCCCTAATTTACCTCATTAAATATGATAATTATGCTAATTTAATTTGCTAAACATATAAAATTAGCATCAGACATTTTCTGACTCCTTAGATCATATAGATAATATTTCCATTAAAAAAACTTGCAGCAAAGACATTTTGGGTTAGATATATAATGTCTATGAGAGTGGCAAATAGACTAATTAAATATGAAAATTCAAAATGACGGATGTCAGCCATTTTGTATTTAATAAAAAATGTTGATACTATGGTCGACATTTTTATTATGCTTGAATAAATGCAAAGTTAGCCAAAGTTGTAGAGTTTGTGATCATTGGGGGCTCCGATATAGGCGATTCCCTAATTTACCTCATTATTAATATGCTAACTATGCTAATTGAAAAAAAAGCTCAACATATTAAATTTAGCATCCGGCATTTTCTCACTCCATGGATCATATAGATAATATTTCCATCAAAAAACCTTGCTGTAAAAAACATTCTGGGTTTAACACATTATGTCAATGGGAGTGGATCTAGGTATAAGTGAAAAAAAATAAGTCGCTGATATTTTATTGTGCTATCCCTACATAACTATGATATAAAGAGAAAAACTAAAACGCAATCATAATTATAATAATAATAATAATAATAATAGATTTATAACCAGCGAGAAAAAGATTTTGTCTACGGTCATGATTAATTTATGATGTTTTATGATGGTTTAAACCTGAAATTGGTTGTGATGATTTTTTTACATTGGACACAACGTTTTGTCTCAATCTTCACAAGCAATTTTCTTGGCCGAAATCGTTCCGAATTTAAAAGATACATTACCGAAAGTATAATTAAATACATAGACAAATCTATGAGTTTTATAAATCTGTAGGGGCCTACTCTTGGACCACACATTCTAGAACTTCACCCCGAAATGAAACAACGTATGCAGGTGGTATTAGGGCCAATCTAGTGTTTTCAGATTGTAGCGGTGATATGTTTTGAGTGTCTAATTGGCTGTCCATCAAACACGATACGTTAGCCCAATGCTCGATCATTGTTGGTCCACCGTGTACGACGCTGGACCAACATTGATCCAACATTGGGTTAACGTCTCGTCCTTCCTGGGTGATGACATTCTCTGATTATTTAGGGTTTTCGCCCCAAACTTAATTGCACGACGACAAAAACATGAGACAGTTAAGCTGACACTTGATATATTCTCGGCCCTAATAGTGTTGTTTATTATGCTGATTTTTATTGCAAGTTTCTTTGACATTTTAACGATCTATTAGATATATCGATACAGGTCTGTCATGGCAGATAACCTACACAGTTAATTAACTGACCCGTCATATTATGTGCAGGGTTACTAATTGTAACGAGTACTATTTTTCACCATACTACTGGCATGGTGTGGTGTTCTTTTTCTGAAATCTGTTGCAGGTTTTAATATACTGGTACTTTAAAATTTAAAGCAATTTAGAACCGATTGACAACTTATGTAGTACGGATATGTTCAGCGTCATGTAGGCTATGTTATCACCATATTTATATGGCTATGTCGTCCCCTTGGATATGAAATGGTGTATCTGCCACTTTACAACGTGGCAGATACACCCGCGATGTGAGGGTTAAATACAAGTTGATAATATATTAAGAATAATATATTTATTTCAACGAGAAAACTATTACAAATCGAGCGTAATAATTGTTGGGAAAAATATTACAAAAAGAGATATACAACATGTTCACACAACGTTGGGTAACTGTTGAAACTAAAAAACATTGACAATGATCGTTCGTTATTTTCAATTGACGCTGATATCGGTGACAATATGATAAAATTACCACTAGTTTAAAAAAAAACAGGTATATTTATGTAAAGCGGTATACGTGAACCCAAACCAGATCACTGTGCCATTCTGAATAAGTTTTCCTTTAATCTCACAACTATCTGATGGGCAAACAATAGAACCAGCGTGTTATATTGGTTGAATGGCATTTCTGAAAATGTTGTTTTACATTTTCATTTGTCTGGTATATTGCACGATAATCTGATATAATTCATGGTGGTATGTTGTTTTAAAAAAGGTCCTTTTTAATTATTGAACCCATGTTTTCACCAAAACTTAAAGTGAATAGAACAGGCTAATTTATGCCCGATTTTTAAAAATATCCGCATCTCTTTTTTTGGACGTTTTTCAGTAATTACTCACAAAGTCAAACCACACAGGGTCCCATCCCAGCAAACACGAGCCGTTGACTCGGTAATGTTTTAATGTTGGTCCATCGTCTACGACTCTGGTCCAATCATAACACATCATCGGATCACGCTTGCTGAAAGGGGAAAATGTTTATAATGGTCGCGGACACATAGTTATTCAAATGAAGCGAAAAGAGCTAAGTAAGACATTTATTATGATTTCAAATTTACAAAAAAACCCTTTGGTATTCATGGCTTACACAAAATTATTTCAGCATTGTAATGGCTAAAGTATCGTCAGTCATACCAATTCACAAATGCCTATATTACATGATTTCTATACGAACCACAGAAGTGGCTACCTACAATTTTATTATTAAATTTGTCACTGGAGAGGTATTAACTCTTTAACCGCCAAATTATTCAATCTAAATTTTCACCCACTTGAATTTGTGTCTCGCTGACGCGATCCACAACTTCAAGTGAGTGAAAATTATTCAGATTTGACAAAATGGAAGTCGACTGTTTTCAAATACTTCTGATTGATGTCACATTTCATCTTTAACATGTTTAAAAGGTGGTACTTAATGTGCTAATAAAAAATGAAAACACGAATATATGCGGCACCGGCGGTTAAAGGGTTGAACGCATTTGAACGGCTAAAATTTATCAAATTATACGGATATTTTCTATGAAGAACCATCTATGAATAATCACATGTCAATTTTTCAAATGATTGAAAAATGGCAATGATTAATCCAGGATTTACCATTTTCTTCAAACAGTCAGTAATTAACGTCTTAAATACCTGAGCTGTCATTTATACAGTCATGATTAGCTAATCCTGTCATGTGACAGACTGAATCACTCGTTAATTGGTCATGGGTGGACTATCAGACATTATCATATGATCATAATTATATATATGACTTCTATTACGAAATCATTTTTTATTTGAAAAGTTTGAATATTTAGAAAATAATTTTAATACTAGTACTATCTACGAAAATGGATGATACTAATAATTGAAAAAAATTCTAAGAGCTAAAGAGCTAGCAAAACCGCTAGAATTTATCTAGAATTTTCACTTGAAGTTGTGTCTCGGTGACGCGATCCACAACTTCAACGTGAGTGGAAATTATTCAGATTTGACAAAATAGAGGTTAACGATTTTGAAATCTTGCTGATTGATCTTTGACTTTTTTAAAGCTGGTATTTAATCTGCTATTAATTAAAAAAACACTAATATAATGGCGATCGGCGGTTAAAGGGTTAAGTGCCGAATATACTAGGGCAACACTATCATGACACACACTCAAAATGTAAATCAAATTTAAGATTTCGAACATGACCAACACAATAAATTCGTCCGATATATAGTTGATATGGTCCAATATTTAATTAAATAAATTCACTCCCTGGTTGTTCGTTCGCGAATAATAATATTGTTAAAGTAAAAATTCTTAACACACAAATCTGGTTGATTCACTGCTGACTCTCCATTGAACCAACGTTGAGCCAACGTCTAGTGATAGCCTGTCAGTAACTAGATTGTTATAATAGCGGCATAAGGCAATCACTAAGTTTTATACATAATTTGACTCTTCTCTGTCACACCAACCAGAAAAGAAATAGATCATTCCTGAACGGAATCACAGAGGAAAAAAGTTCTACATCTATATGAAATCCTAATTCTCTATACTATCCTGGGAAGAAATAAATTCACCCAGAATGGTATGACAGATAAGAGTCTCAACAATATTTTATGTGGTACTGTTCACTGTCATATTAATCCAGATAAGGCTTTGAATAAGTTATCATTTTAAAATTTTCACTAACTTGATGTTGTGTCTCGCTACCGCGACCCACAACTTCAAGTGGGTGAAAATTACTCACATTTGTTTAATTTGAGATCAGATGATACATTTCATGAACCCCGATTACTTCAAACAAAACAAAAATATATTATGTATACATTGAAGTGATCATGGTCATTGAAAATCATTCAGGAATTGATAAATTCTAATCTACAATTGAGACTTTACCAGGTTTTTCATAAGAACGGCTGCCACTTATATTCCACTTCCAATTACTGAATGTATCACATTTTCTTTTGAAAGTTATCAGCACACGTTACGCTGCAGTATTAGGCCTACCATATCGTCCGCTAACGACGAAAGGGTGGCAAGTGGCACTCTATACAGTGATAATTCTGACCTTTTCGTAGGAAAAGGGCGATAATTATCTTCCTTAATTGCTGAACTAAACAATTTATGCCTTGTTTGCCCACCATTTAATTGTATGATAAATAGTGTTTGTGCCAGGACACCGTAACTATGGACCACATTAAAGAGTCACACTTGAAGCGGTGTCAATACTTTTACGAGGGAGATATTTACAATAAGTTCAATACCAGACAACAGAATAGACTTTCCACTTTTAATTAAAATGTCGTAACATTTCAGACCCAGGATCAATGTGAATGAGAAATATATTAGAGAAGTATATGTTTCAATTATTAGTTAAAGATTTATAATGTAATAGGCCTATATGAATTTTTAAAAAATCTACTATGTATGACTTCATTTGTGTTCATTTTTTATCCACAGATCTTCCGAACTATATGACTATAGCTTTGCAATTTTTAAAATATGAGCAACACATTAGATCAGATCGAGTCTGAATAGATGTTTCTGAAATTCATCATATATTTTTTTTCAAAAAGCGCATTAACTATGTGAATGGCTTAGAGGTAAAGTGATCCAAGTTTCATATTGGAGGCTTCAAAGTTTAAATCAATTTTAGAAAATATAGACATATATATATTTATTGAGATAAAGAAACGTCATTACTGACTTATGTGTCGCAAAAATGATAGAATACATGTACATGTAGGCCTATATACAAGATGGTTAATTTGCTAAAATCACACGACAATTTACATGATATCACATGTAGAATTAAAATCACGTTATAGGGTATTGTCATAGTAAAACACTGGATATTACGATAAAATAACAGATAATTGATTACTACTTGAACAATGCCAATACGTGAACATAATAAGACAAGCAATTTAAGTCTAAGAGACTATCTTATTTTAACTCTTGTCTGGGCGACGGCACACAAATAACTTGACATTGACTCCACAATGTTCTTGATGCTTTACTGATAAAATTTCGCTGTGCACTGATCAGATGGATGATGATGGAATGTGGAACGCGGCGGCGGCCTCGTGGCTAGCTCTGCGGGGGCAAGACATATAGTACTATTAATAATAAAATGACTGCTGAGATCTGAAATGTCTGTGAAAATTATTTAAAAAATGCTAGTTGAAAGTTCTGATGATATTAATCAGGCTGGTGCTGATTCTTTGAAGCTGGAATGTCATTAATACTGAAAGCTGTAAATCACTGAAGTCTGTAAATCAGTAAAACTGTCTTGGGAAAAGTTGATACCAATAAGCTGGGGGTTCCCCGTGGTTATAGTTGACCACAGGCAAGTTGGCCGTGGCGGCGGTACCTAGACTGTGCTGCGTTTTGCTGTAGTGACTGCTGTACGGTTGTGTGAGTTGAGCTGCAGTGTGCTGTGTAGACCACATGTGCTTCATGCCTGTATGCGTGGGTGGCATACGACCGTAATAGAAAACTCTTCATTCGTGCAGATGCAGCATGCCATCTATCCACAGTACACTTGATACCAGCCTGTCAGAATGATGAATCTGACAGTCTGTCAAAAGCATTTGACGTAAAAACAGTTTACATAAGTAACATTATTTAATTAGTAAAACACTCAAATTGCGGCCTATGTGGCTAAATATGCATATTTGAGCTGGTTTGATACGGCACACATTTATATTATGCCTGGTTATTAAAGTTCACACAATCTTAGCTTGTGTTGTACTGACAGTGAGTGAGTGACAGTACTGATGGAGTGATGCGTCACCATTATTTATTGAACGTTGTAGTGACGCATCTATCTCCATCTCAGCCACCCAGCCACAATGTGGCTGCTATGGTCAGCCGCCGCGTTCCATCCAAAAAAACAGTGCACCTCGAAAAAGTTCTTGAAATATGATGAAGTTGATGAATTTGAGAAAGCCCCTGGACTAGTAGGAAGCACTTGAAGTAGGCTCGTGAAACTAGTGTCTGATTGTAGACTGCTGGGATGCTGAGTAGCTTATAAGTTCAGTTGAGTAGTTGTGCAGAAAACGTGCTACAGTGTAGACTATTACATTGAACTATTAGGCATAGGGCCTATGTATACAAATACATTAGAATTGTGATGATTGTAGGTCATAAATTGTCATGAAAAAATGCCAGAATAAATGCTAAAATGCTATTTTAAGCTATAGGGTAATAGTATTTGGTAATTCGCCCTGTGTGGAAAAAATTTCCACACAAGTCGAAAAACACACAATATAGCAAAATAGTTACCGTAGCGCAACTGTCAAGTCTCAAATTTAAATAAGTAACAATTAAATTCTGCCCATCATGAGAAACTTTCATTTTCGTAAAAATAGGCTGAGTGCGACTGTAATATGCATCTACAGTTCGACTTAATTTTATAGATTAATTTTTTAAAATTCTTGACTGACAGAAGTCTATAAAGACTGCATAGTATAAATTTATTGATGAATATTTCCCATAATGAACATGCCTTTTTAAAAAAAATAAAAATAAATGTTCACCATGAGAATTATTGTTATTGACGTCAAAATCGGTTGCTCGCTTCGATTTGCATCGGTGCGTGTAGACTAGTGCCCATCGCTGTAGACTGTACATTTGTGTGGTGTGCGAGGTGTATGTATGGCGGCACGCTGCTGTGCCTCTATTGGGGCGGTGAGCGCTTTGGCTATCGTGCACTGTGTACGTGGTGTGGGTATGACCGTACGATGCGCCACATCAGCTCATGACTCATTAACATATTTAGCAGCTAAGTATGTCGCCGACGGTTGGCGCATGGCTTGGCCTATTTGAACTCTGACTTTTCAGGCACAAAATATCACACAACGTGTGATATAATTTGCAATATCTAGAAACACATACTAAAATAAAATCAGTCTCTCTTTCCTCACTGAAAAGGATATTTTAAAAAAAATTAATATTGTCTAGACTGTATTTCCAGGCCCTGTTGCAGGTCTATTTGGCCTTGACCTGTGAGCGGCACTTGCCGTTCACGCCACTGATTCACTGATTAGGCGGCCTAATTTATGCTAATTATGCCGATCTGAGCTGATGAGGCGATCTCACAGTGCATTCCGGGTAGGCGGGAACACGTGGAGCTATGCGGCAGCCAGATTAGCTAAATGATAGGGAAACCAGCTGCCAAGATGGCTGCTCTTACCAATTCATAGTAAAAATATATCTGCTTCGTCTGAAATAAAAGTATGGTTACAACCACAAAATATCGACCTACGGTCCTAATAATAATGTATTTATAGACCAAATAAGACTGTTTATTCCCATATATTTCAGGCAATCAATTTAAGTGATTCTAATCCTATTTAAAAACTTTCTGAGTCGAGGCGATATTTTTTGGTTTGGAATTTTTTTTTTTGACGTTTAGACAAGACATTTTCTTGAATTGGCCGAGAAAATCGAATCGCCCAGTTATGGTGCTAAACGATTAAAAATGAATTAAAAATATTTACTTTCCAATCGCCCAAAATGGCGTAATTAGAAAGAAAAAATCTTAAAATTCTTACTATTTAGGAATGACCCAATCGGTCCATTTTATTGCGCATTCCAGCGTGTCGGCCATCTTGGAAAAGATTGATCGCATGTGGTTGTCTTTCAAATTTGTTTAAATTTTCGCAGTTTTAAGCGAAAACGTGTGTACCTCTCTTCAGATAACCTTTCTAACTAACCTCACTGGCATTATTTATTAATGACCTACAACCATCACGTACCTTGCAAAAATTATGTATCATTTTTTGAAAAAATCCCCTAATTTTAAACTATCCTGGGCTGTTTCAAAACCAGTGGTTTTGCACTGTCGTTTGGTTGCTTTGTGAAAATAATATGCTACCAGAAGGTTGCGTGGTCGTTTCGACGTCTGGGGTCACCAATAATAAGACAAGTAACTTAAGTCTAAGAGACTATCTTATTTCGACTCCCGTTTGGGCGACGGCACACAAATAACTTGACATTGACTCCATAATGTTCTTGATGCTTTATTGATAAAACTTCGCTGTGCACTGATCAGATGGATGGTGATGGAATGTGGAACACGGCGGCGGCCTCGTGGCTAGCTCTGCGGGGGCAAGACAAGACTTCTGTCTGCCCCGCTGGCTGGATCGCAAGTGAATGAGTGGGAAGGCCACGTGGCTTAGGGTTGCTGATATCCGGCAGGGTGCTGCCTCTCGTCAGATGCCGAACCCTGCCGGAAATCGCGAAAAACCGGTAGCTTATTCCCACAAGCATAGGAGGTCTATCATAAATGACCAAGTCCGCAAAACAAACTCTTGAGATATTATCAAGTGATGTAATAACAATAAAAATTACGGATAATAATTATGTGTTCCATTCAGGCAGGACATGGCACTCACACAAAACAGGTGTAGGTGTATATATATTTCGTTTTTAAGTCAGCTTTGTTACGTCCATAATTGGAACCATAATTTATGGGAAGTTTTGCATTGTTTTTTTATTAGTCATTTCTACTGTTAGGTATATAGTTGCAGACAACTTCCACCAGCGTTGGGTGTTTTTCGCTGATTTCTCATTCAATTTTTGATCAATTCCCATAAAATTTTGCAAGCACTCCTTGCAAGTATTCCGGCGCTTACCCTGAAAATTTTGTGAAATTTGTGTTAGACCATTTAACATGTTATAGAGGAGTGTCATAAATCTATATTTTCTACATGTCAAATGGTCTAACTTTTAAACTACATAACAAATTTTCTTGAAATCATGACAATCGGATGAAAATTGCGTGAGTAATTAGCCAAAAGCATGCAACACAAAAGTGACAGATTTTAAGTGACTTTAACTTTAGTTATCAATGTCGGGAAACCTATTTCTGGCAATTTTTATTTTACTTTTATTACTTTTTATTTTTATTTACAAGTCCGAATGATGCAATGAGGGCCCGCAGTAATGTGATGAAGGTCCTCAATGATGCAATTAGGGCCTGCAGTGATGTGATGGCGGCCCGCAGAAATGTGATGAGGGCCCGCAGTGTTGTAATGAGGGCCCGCAGAGATGTGATGAAGGTTCGCAATAATGCAATGAGGGCGCTCAGTGATGTGATGAGGCCCGCAGTGATGCAATGAGGGCCAGCAGTGATGTGGGCACGCAATGATGTGATGAGGGCCCGCAGTGATGTGGGCGTGTAGTGATTTGTTGAGGGCCCGCAGTGATGTAATGACGGCCCGCAGTGATGTGATGAGGGCCCTCGGTGATATGATGAAGGCCAGAAGTGATGTGATGAGGGTCAGCAGTGATGCAATGAGGGCCTGCAATAATGTGATAAAGGCCCGCAGTGATATGAGGAAAGCCCGCAGTGATGTGATGAGGGGCCGCAGTGATGTGATATGGGCCCGCAGTGATGCGACGAGGGCCCGCAGTGATATGATGAGGGTGCGCAGTGATGTAATGAGGGCTAGAAGTGATGTGATGTGGGTCAGCAGTGATGCAGTGAGGGCCCGCAATAATGTGATAAAGGTCCACAGTGATATGATGAGGGCCAGCAGTGATATGATGAGGGTCCGCAGTGATGTAATGAGGGCCAGCAGTGATATAATGAGGGCACGCAGTGATGTGATGAAGGTCCGTAATGAGGGTCTGCAGTGATGCAATGAGGGCCCGCAGTGATATGATGAGGGCACGCAATGATATGATGAGGGCCACAGTGATATGAGGAAAACACGCAGTGATGTGATGAAGGTCCGCAATGATGCAATGAATGCCCGCAGTGATGTGATGAGGGCCAGCAGTGATATGATGAGGGGCGGCAGTGATGAAATGAGGGCTCGCAGTGATGTAATGAGGGTCCGCATTGATGTGATGAGGGTCAGCAGTGATGCAATGAGGGCCAGCAGTGATGCAATGAGGGCCTGCAGTGATGTGATGAGGGCCAGCAGTGATGTGGGCACGCAGTAATGTGATGAGGGCCTGCAGTGATGTCATGAGGGCACGCAGTAATGTGATGAGGACCCGCAGTGATGCAATGAGGATCCGCAGTAATGTGATGAGGGCCTGCAGTGATGTGATGAGGGTCAGCAGTGATGCAATGAGGGCCAGCAGTGATGCAATGAAGGCCTGCAGTGATGTGATGAGGGTCAGCAGTGATGTGATGAGGGCACGCAGTTATATTATGAAGGCCTGCAGTGATGAGATCAGGGCCAGCAGTGATGTGATGAGGGCACACGGTGATGTGATGAGGGCCCGCAGTGATGTGATGAGGGCATGCAGTAATGTAATGAGGGCCCGCAGTTATATGAGGAAAGCCCGCAGTGCTGTGGTGAGGGCCCGCAGTGATATAATAAGGGCGGGCCTATCATAGTCATGTGATGAGAAGGGTTAAACAAATTTTCAATAATTATGTCCAAATATATTGAGTTTTGTATGGATCTCGACACTTTTATTATTCTATGTCGAGGGCTATTTCTCCCCGATTTTTTATCCAATCGATTTCAAACTTTGGCACAATGATCCTTAGGTTTTGGGGAGGTGTGCGATGACCTTTCTAAGAATTCCCAGTTAGATTTATTCAGGATTTTCTGGATCACTAAGTGCTAATCAATGTTTGGCCAATTTGTACATGTCGGGGGCTTATAATGCGCTATTTCTCCCCGAGTTTGTATCCGGTCGACTTGAAACCTTTGCACAATTACCCTTATGTTTTGGGGAGGTGTGTTATGACTTTTCTAAGTCATACATCATGTTCTTTGGGATTTATTCAGGATTTCTAGATCACTATGTGGATCAATGTTGGTACAATGTTGTACTTGTTGGGAGAAGCCCATGATTGAATCTGGGCCAGTCAATCTATGGGCCCATTGTCAGAGGCGACACGACCGGCTTGCACCCTTTGAGCACCCTCTACATTTAATCAATTAAAATACAGAGGCCTATATCCAATAATGTTTCAATGTGGGGCCAGCATCGCTGAGGGTTGCTCAGCATTGAACCAACATTGAGTGTTTGATATGAACAGTAGAACCTTTGAAATGCTACATTTTAACATTGAACTAACAGTTGCAATTTGCACCAAACCTCGACACAATGTTGTTTTAATGTTTGGCCAGCGTCACAGACAGTGATACAGCATTAAACCAACAAAGAAGTCCCAATCCAGAAATCTAAAATTCCGATCAATCTCTCATAATAAAAATAACCCAACAATATTTAAAATGGTCGCCAAAAAACGCACAAAACGTAGTCCAAACATTGTTGTTACTTGAAAAGTCACATTTCCCCTCTAGTTAGTATTAAAGTGACACAATCAGGCTAATACCATCAAAAAACATTTTTATTTTCGCCTCTTAATATGTCCATAATATGTGAACATGTCAAAGTTTGGGTTGCTGTACGTGGCAACGTAGCAAGTGTACCAAAAACCCAGTTTATCAGTTATTCCCGTATTTCATATTTTGGACATGTTGACAATTATCATGGACATACAAGCAGCTAAAACAACAAGAGCACACTCGATAATAGCCCGCCACCGAATTATGATAAAGAAAGTAAAGACGAATGTCATCACGTAAATAACAACCCAAGATATAAATGGTATGTTAAACCAGCCGCTTTTCAAGTTATCGCGCCCACAAGGTCAAATTATGGACGTAAAATAAATGTGAAAAAATCACAATAAGTCGACCATTTTTATTTTTTTACCGGCCATTATTGAGCTTGTCCAAGAACTGCTTATTAGTAACATGCATAACAAACTTGAAGAGGATACTTGTTAAAATGTTGAACTTATCGCGCCTACAAGGTCAAATTATTGACGTAAAATGAGAAAAATCGCAATAAATCGGCCATTTTGAATTTTTTTTCAGCCATTATTGAACTTGTCCAAGAACTACTTATTAGTAACATGCATAACAAATTTGAAGAGGATATGTGAAAAACTTAAGTTATCGCGCCCACAAGGTCAAATTATTGACGTAAAATGAGAAAAATCACAATAAATCGGCCATTTTTTTTTTTTCAGCCATTATTGAACTTGTCCAAGAACTACTTATAAGTAACATACATACCAAATTTGAAGAGAATATGTGAAAAACTTTTCAAGTTATCGCGCCCACAGGGTCAAATTATTGACGTAAAATGAGAAAAATCGCAATAAATCGGCCATTTTTTTTTTTTCGGCCATTATTGAACTTCTCCAAGAACTACTTATTAGTAATATGCATAAACAATTTGAAGAGGATATGTGTAAAACTTTTCAACTTATCGCGCCCACAAGGTCAAATTATTGACGTAAAATGTGAAAAATCGCAATAAATCGGCCATTTTTTTTTTTTTTTTCGGCCATTATTGAACTTGTCCGAGAACTGGTCATACTTAACATGCATAACAAATTTGAAAAGGATATGTGAAAAACTTTTCAAGTTGTCGCGCCCACAAGGTCAAATTATTGACGTAAAATGTGAAAAATCGCAATAAATCGGCCATTTTTTTTTTTTTTGGCCATTATTGAACTTGTCCGAGAACTGGTCATTAGTAACATGCATAACAAATTTGAAAAAGGATACATGAAAAACTTTTCAAGTTATCGCGCCCACAAGGTCAAATTATTGACGTAAAAGGTGAAAAATCGCAATAAGTCGGCCATTTTGAATTTTTTTTCAGCCATTATTGAACTTGTCCGAGAAGTGGTCATTAGTAACATGCAAAACAAATTTGGGAAGGAAACATGATAAACTTTTCAAGTTATCGCGCCCACAAGTAAATGTTAACGCTGACGCCGACGAACTTCAATTGCAATAGCCCACCTTTTTTAATTAAAATTAAAAGGCGGGCTAAAAATGCTTATTTTGGCCCGATTGTGTCGCTTTAAAGTAGCCTAGGACATGGCTCGCCATGCTTTGCTGAATAAACATTGTGGGCGGACAATGTAATTGCAGGCATGCGCAACATGGTCAACGTCCACATGAGATGGTTCCGCGGCAATGTAAATAATAGTATGGTTCGGTGAAGCAGACCGACCCAGCTGCTTTAATGAACCATTATTACTGTTTAAATTACGTGTAGAGACCATGTTCTTAGAGCCGAGGAGAGTAATAATAACTATCATTGAAGTGATATCAGGTGCAATGTAAATGCTAGTATGCAAATTAGTGCAGCCATAATCGAAAAGTGTATGTTACTATATGATAGTTTTCATAACATGTCGATCAATAAAGCAATGTCGAACATGGTAATCAAGGTAATAGAATGGTATGGCACGGGAATATTATATTATGATGGTAATCATTCAAGCGCTATATTTGAAATGTACTCTCACTTGAAGTTATGTCTCGCTTCTGTCATTATACTTGTTATATTCCAGTCTAAAACTGTGCCTATAAAGCAAGCATCACCTGCAAAATTATTGCAATGCTTTGATAAGACGTGATATAGAGATAATTATAATGGTGTGGCATTATAAAGCTAATAAATAATTTATTACAATGGCAGAAAGTGACATTATGAGCTATTACGATGCCATTATATGATATTTTGTTGTCAGTATAACCCATTTCAATGTTTGAATTATGCGGAATAATGTCAAGATATAATCTTATAATGACAGGGTATGACGTTATAATATTGGCATATGAATTGATAATATTATGATTAATGATATAATACGATGATATGACTAGATTACGAGGTAGATAGGAGAGAACATTTGTATACATATGAAACTGGATTACTCCCGACTACATCTAAACATTAAACTGATTGGAGGTTTAACATGCAGAGGCTTTATACCTAAAATATATTAATCTAGGTCAAATCTTAATCTGTACCAATACAGCACTGGCTGGTATCATATAAACTGACTTCCACAAACAATTGAAACAAAGTTGTTTCAAAACAGGTATTTTTTAAACCCTTTGGTACAATGTCTTGTGCTTGCTGGGTCAGACTTAGATGAACCTCTTTTAGTTTGACGGATGCCCCCATCCGCCCATGTATACACAATAATTTTCATGAACAATTTTTGTCCAGGTATTTTTATTCAGTTGACTGTAGTATACCAATGTAATGTACAACAATTAAATAGTTAACAGAACAAATGGAAGGCGCACAGCTCTGTTCATGAGTGAAGTATAATCACAATGAATTGCTGAAATTTAATTAGCCACAATATAGACAATCTTTAACATTACTTGCTGTGCAAAATGTAGATTAGTTTTGCTGTCAGATTATTAGAACTTCGTGCAGACTATATTTAACAATGTAAATAAAAAAATCAAGCAGAAATATAAAAACTTTATATCAAACTACCTTCAAAAATATTTTTCTGGGCAAATTTCCAATGTTAAGTATAGAGTTTTAAAATAATGCATTAAAACCAGCAAGATATCCAATCATGTTATTAGTTGAGTTACAATAGCAACAATTGTAAAAATACATAAGGGTGATTTCATAAATTTTAAAAATCATAGGAAGTGAAATAAAGAAACTCTTTGACAATAACACAGGGGTATTGATCTGTGAACAAATATTTATTATACAAAATAAAACTACCAGCTCTTCAGAAGAGTAGTCACAATCAAGTAGCCTATGTATGTGCTATACACTGTACAAATCAAAATAGGTGACCAAGACATCAGAATAATATATTCTACTTAGATTTAACAAACTAAAATTAATAGGAAATAGCTCTTGTATAGTGTACTTTAAGAAAGAAATAAAAAATATAGAAAAAACCTTACTGAAGTAATTTGGATAAAATTAAAAGCAACTATTTTTTTATCACTATTTCAAGTTTCAATTACATACAGTAAATTTGAATGAATATTCAGCCAAATCTACAAACAATACCTCACAAAAGTCTGTAGCATAGCTGCAAGCTGTTTGATAGAATAAATGGTACAAGTAGTTATGTAATTTTAAAAATCTAAGGATAAAATTTGGGTAAATTATTTCAACCCAAAATAGAATCTCAAGATTTACATGGGTTTTTCAAGGATTGTATCAGAAAATGGAATCGATACTAAAAATTCAAGATGATTCTTCATGATGATTGAACAATATACTAATCAAAACTTTAATGAGCGCACAAAGAAGACGAGGCTTAATAATCTACTACAAATAGATAATCTGCTTAACAGTAATAACAAATATACATGGTATAATACGACTGTACAAGACATTCAATTACAATATCCCAATATTTCAGGGGAGAATTAACACTATCTTCACCATCAAGAACACCTTCACAGCTGGGTTACTAATTCTTTTTGTATTTCGTACTTTATGATGAGGTGTCACTACGTGCAAATAATCACCATACACTAATCGTAAGGGAATGATTTGTACATCAGTTAACCAGTGTAACAAAGGTCATTTTAGAAATGTTTTTCAAAAAGATAAGCCCAGCAAACATGACACATATACCCGATGTTCGACCAATGTTGGCCTATCGTCTAAAACGTTGGCCCAACATCGGCCAAAGATTACTAACCCTATGATCGCAAACAAAAATAATTCAAACATTCACCCACTGTTTGCTTGCCACTGCGACGACAAATTCAAGTGGGTGAACTGTACTCTTTAATTTTTTTATTTGCAACCAAACATTTTAAATACTTTCTAGTGATAAGATAAATATCGCTCACAAGAAATATTCTTTACTATGCTAATTAAATGGATTGAGATTGGCCATCAAAGGGTTAATTGGCCTCAAAAAATTGTGAATCAGAAGGTAGTTTTTCCAAAATATTCACTTTCAATCAGGGGGCACATCTATATGTTAAAACATTGCAAATTCAAATTTGATTTTCCCTTACTTAACAGTGATATACATTTTCAGATTGCAAATTCCCAAGTGAGTGGAAATTAGTTAGATTTGAGAAAATGTCAGCTAACGGATTGAGCCAATATATCCCTCATCTTTAAAGAATTAAACCTCTTAAAAAAGAAAAACCAAAACTATTGAAAACAATGTAATTCACTCGAGATTTCTTCATGCCAACATATGTGAGCTTGAATGACACAAAATTTTCATATTAATGGGGCAGTCTCAAAGATTGAGTTCATTATTTAATCTGATATTATTTAATTTATGAAATTTAGATTGAGCTTCTATGTTGAGTGTGTGCTTCATAGATGATTCACAGATCAACTTTGCATATTTTGTCAACAATGTGACTGTGTATGGTGCCTATTTTAGCCCATAGAGCCATTCAACATATTGCGCATCACAATTCATTCATTCTTCGGTGCTGGAGGATCACATATAACATTGAGTATACATACCAAATATGATAACACTATCCACAATTATGTTAACTTTTGATTTGGTTTTTACTATTTTCATCCATTTGAAGCAGAAACTTTTGCAACTTAAAATGGATGGAAATACTTTTAAAAAAAACTACATGTCTAAACGATAAGAATAATCATACTGTATCCTCCATTACATAAAAAAGCGCTAAGTTTAAAAAAATTAAATGTTCACCCACTTGAAGCTTCATCTCGCTTCCAATTCAAGTGGGTGAAAATTACTCATTTGTTTGATTTAATAATCAACATCTGCAAATCTAAATGTTTTACTCTTCAACCGCCGGTACCGATTATATTCGTTTATTTTAGTTTTTATTAGCACACGGCATATCAGCTTTTAAACATGTTGCCGATAAAACCGGACTTCAATCTGAAAAATTTGAAAAAAGGTGACCTCCATTTTGTCAAATCTGAATAATTTTCACTTACTCGAAGTTGTGGATCGCGTCAGCGAGACACAACTTCAAGTGAGTGAAATTACAATTGAATAAATTGGCGGTTACAGGGTTAAACACACATTTTATTCCCAATAACTGTGATTTAAACAAACAGCTAATAAAACTGACGAAAAAAACTGCTACAGTCATACTTAGCATTTTAAGTTGGCCTCCATAATATTTGGCGAAATCAGTGCCATGCGATTTCGGCGTCTAGAGAATTTTGAGAGCACAAGTCTGACAGCAGGTCATTTCATTCAGTATACTTGATAGTTTAACACATCTGTGAGTAATTGTCAACCATAAATATTGGGAATGAAATGACCAGTCGCAAAAGTCTCCAAATTAAATGGGATGTGAACATAATGGGGTATACAGTATTCCTTGAATAGACAATGTTTCATAAATTGAATGAAAGTTTTTTCATTTAAAATAGAGTGTAGATGCACATGGCACCTAAAGAGAATATACCGAAGAGAAAATCATTAGTTCTTAAACACTGATAATTCAGAAAAATAATCTTCCCCATATTTAATATAGCATGTTGATGCAAATGATTGTTAAGTCAGCAATTTTAAACTTTTCACAAAAAAGAAACATTGATAAATGTTTATTTATCAATGTTGTCATAAGCCTAAGCAACTGCAAAATATTTAATATTTTCACGAGCTTTGAGAGGGGTCTGTTATAAAGAGTCTTCAAGAAGTTGACTGTTTTTACGCTTGTGAAAATATAAATTTCTTTTTAAATCTCCTTGAGCTTTCTTTTCAAAAGTTTAAAACAGTTCTCTGTCAATCGCTCAGTCTGGATCATAACTACAGACCTACTTGGCAATACCAACAAAAAATATATTACAAATTACAATTTTAAAAATATCAACAAAATTTAAAGTAATGTGTGAATTATTGATTATAAATAAGGAGAAACAGGAGATATGTGCAATGTAAAAAAACACATAAAAATTCTCTAATAATTTTTTTTCAAACCTGTATCAAACACACACCACCTTGGGAAAAAAGTAAAGAATATTTTTTAGTATATAGTTTGTTTAAAAGACCTTTAGATCTACTTGGTCATAAAAAGAACATCTGTTTCAAAATAAAACTTCTAAAAGATAATAACTAAATCTCAGATACTGTATGGAGCATCAACTAATAAGAAAACAACTTAAAAGCCATAGGAGCCATGTGAAATAGAAAACCACCTACTAAATTCTCACATTATAATAAATTATAAAAACATGTAATACACATTTGCAAAGACAACCAACCAACTCAGCTGGAGTTGTACAACAAAATTAAATGCTTCTACTAGACTCGCCACAAGTTATGACATCAGTTGCTGCCTTTTTCTGTCGTACTTCTGGGGCAATGCGGTTCCATAACCAAATGCATGATAAACTTACTTTGCATTACAAAGCAAAATCGATAAGATTCAGGTAATTGTAGTACAATCGGCTGTATTGTTTCCCTGGGAAATGCGCATGCTGTCTTTGAACACAAGTTAAGCGCAAGATGGACATTACTACCACAACTAGGAGTCCTATTTCAAGTACAGTACCACTGGTGAATCATGAGTGAAGTTTGGGGAACCGAAAGGCATTCACGACATCTCCAGGAAACAGAAGATATTGGCCCAGCAAGGAGTCAATGATAGACAGTGGCCAAACACTGACTAAATCGTCCCTTTGGATATGAAAGGGTGTATCTGCCACTTTGTCGGGTGGGAGATACACCCTTTCATATCCAAAGGGACGAAATGTCAGGCTAACATCCTGTGTTTCCTTGGGTATAATAACAATGAGGTTTAAAACGCTAAACCAAACTGAGGTCCTTGAGTAATTGAAATGTCACCATATGGTTCATTCTGTGAAACGTTAACAGCTTGGTGCTTTTTCAGAACAAGGAGTGTGTAGAATTTTGAAGCTGCTTGTTTACGGTTATTGTGGTTGAGTATATTGTGAAAGCTGACATCTTCTCCATTCTCTAAAGTTCTCGATACGATGTGTAGCAACTGTTGTGTACGTTTGGTCCACCTCTTCTCATCTTCATCTTCACCCTCTACCTTCTCCTCCTCATCCTGTAAAAATAATGTTATATTTCAATACAATAATGCCATATTCATCATTTAAACCTTCAGCGTTAAGCATGACTAGTTGTTTTATTAGCCGATCAAATCACTGTTACTGCGAACGATACGCAATGCTTGTTTAAATTTCAAGATTTGCTATTGTTTGGTCTCGAATTCAACTATTATGAAAAAATTTCACCTGCTCGAAGTTGTAGGTCACGGTAGCCAGAAACAACTTCAAGTAGGTGAAAATGTTGAAAAGGCTAGCAAAGTGTTAAGCATCAAACAAATGCTTAGAAGCATTTTGATCCCTTTTAACTTGCACATCTTTACACAGCATCATTTTAAAACCTAACGTTTCTTTCAGCAGCAATTTGACAAATATGAATATTTTTCACTTGCTTGAAGTTGTGATCGCATCAGCGAGACACAACATTGTACAGATGAAAATTTCAATAAAATCGTTTGGATCTTGGGTTAAATCCACAATCAACCAGTTTATGTTGTGAGTGTACTCGCAAAATAGAAATAAATCTTCTGACATGTCACTTAAATTAAGTGCTTAGTTTTCACTAGAAAAAAAAAGGATAAATTAATCAAAGATTGAAATTTAAAAACACGGCATTAATCATATAAATGAAACACTATCAAATTGAACGACGTAGAAAAATGTAATAGATATCATCACCTCGGAGCTAAAGGATCCTATCTGCCACTCTAACGAGTGTCAGATGGGATACTTTAGCTCCGACGCGACGATATTATGATAGCAAGATTATAATGCCTTACCGATTTGTGGGATTCAGGAGATGCTGGTGGTAGCGAGGGAAGGTCTTCATCAAATGCATCATCATTATCTTCATCGTCACTGCTCATCATTGGTGGTGTTGCCATCTCGGGGTCTGGCATAGACACATTATCTGGTGCCACCAATGTGCTATCCAGGTTATCAACAGGTGGTGGTAAGTCTTCCACTGTGGGCTGGTTCAGAGTGGAATCAGCCACAGATAGTCTGGGAGGTTCAAGTGTCGATGGCTCTTCAGCAATGGAAGGCTCCAAGTGAGATGTTTCAAACCTTTCCTCTGATATAACAGAAAATAATGTTAATTCACATGATCCACTCATCAACTGGATATAAAAAAATTATAAAGTACAACTTTTGAAATTCCTGTAACCCTTGTCTTGCTGATCACAACTATTGTTGTTTTCAATCCGTTTTATAAGTCAACCAAATCACTGTAATTTATAGCTACTTGAAGTTGTGGGTCGCCATAGCAAGACACAACTTCAAATAGGTGAACATTTTCAATAAATTAACTTAGCAGGATGAAGGTAAATATAAAGCAAATGTGGGCATAAGTGAAAAATAAATTGCCGAACTAGATATGTGCTTTTTAATCACATAAGAGAAAACAAGACATCAATATAGCAGCACCATTATGCTCCGTAAAGCAGGCAATAAAGCAGGCAATAAATAAAAAAGTTAGAGCAAACTGACAGTAATCTGCCGCTATTATTGAACTTGTCCAAGGTAAAATATGATAAATCATGGCCATTTTCTATTTTTCTTCCATCCATTATTGAACTTGTGGGATAAGTAAGAAAATATTCGTAAATGATGCATTTTTTATTGAATTGCTAAACATACAGTAGAACCTTACTAAGCGGACCACCAATGGGACTTACAAAAAGTAGTCCCATTAGTGAGGTGGTCCTCCAAGTAAAATTACCCATGTTATAAAACTTAATTGCCTACATTCATGTGTGAAATAAAGTTTTGCCACCTGATACACATGTAAAACATCCTGCTTACATGGTACAACATATTTATATTTTTTCTAGCACTAAAATTGGCTCTAAAAACATACTAAAAGTACCATATTTAACAATACTTTTAATACAGATTGTTATCGTGTAGTGTTTTGTAGATATTGTTTGAAGTTAATCAGGTCATTGGCTGACATAGCTGAACATATTTGCCAAATTAAAAGAAGGTCTGATGGCAACTTTTTCCTGAAATGCGCTAACTAACATTTCTTCGTTAGTGGCCATAATAATTGAAGGGTTGATGATATGGGGATCAAAATGTCACAAAAACAATTCCCCAGTGGTATCTGTAGGCTATGTGAAGTATGAGGAAGCAGAAGTTGATAGATTAGTAGCTATCTTGAAAACAAATAACTGCGGAGGCAGCGGACCGTGTGGAATACAGTGAGCAACCCGCCTTGGAGGGTCGGGGACCTTCTAATTTTGCACCAGATCCACAGCACAGCTCTTTACCATTTTTTGAGTTGATGAAGTATGCCACTAAAAAATGTGGAATGTGCAAAACCTTTAAAAAATTGACGGACCATGTAAGGGTAGTTGTTGTAAAAAACAAATATTTGGTTTTCCTCAAAGTTACTGGAAGTCAAAAATGAAAAAGACCACTGAATGCCTGTTGTATAGTCTCCAACAGGTGGTTAACAGAAGCTGGACCCCTATCTTGCTTACTTCCCGACACATGGAGCCATTATAGAACCTACTTTTATTGGCCACCAGGCAGCCATTTTGAAGGGAAATTGATGTATCTATCCGCTGACTGTGTGAACATTGTATCAAAAATCAGGCTGATTGCTAACTAACGCTAACTAACGCATCCACAAAATATTTCACAGCTATCCTGGCTGTCTGAAAAATGAATCACCCACAAAAACTCCATAGAAGGAAATAGTGACCCATAAAAATAAACAAAACATTGCCAATAACAAAAGATAGCAGAGGAAAGTGAGAAATTGCTATAAGCAAAGCAGTTGCTCAGTTTTCATCGCCACCTTTTATTTGCTCTTTTGCCACATATGCGTAATCACATAGAAGTACATACCTGCCACAGATTGCTCAGCTCGAGCAACTTCCCGCTCTTCTATGGTGTGCTCCAAACGTTCAGATTCTAAATCAAGTGACTCGGGCTCTTCATCAACATAGGGACGTGTAACCAAATTTTTGTTAAATAACTGAAACCACAAATGTTAAAAAAATATGAAGTTAATCACATTTTGGTGGAGTTTTACAGAATTATGCAGAAAAAAACAAACAAAAAATTATATCTTCCTTGAACACAATGGTAAAAGATTAAATATTTTGTTTCTGTTATTATGGCATTCATTTGATTTATACATTTTAAATATATAGTGGATCGGTTTGCATTCTTTTTTAACCCTTACAACGCCAAAATATTTTTGTATAAACGATAAGAACCAAGGAGTTTTTTTAAATTTTAAATAAACATAAATGTCTTGGTTAACTCTTTCTGATATATTTGAATACTGGTACCTATGTTATGGGTCTACGGCCAATTTAAAAATATTTTAATTCTTTTAGTGCAGGGACCGTCTTTATACTTTAGATTCTGATGTATAAAGACGTTACCTGCACTGAAAGTGTTAATAGACACTGCAAAAATAGTAATGTTACGGTCAATAATTTTTCATTTATTTAGAAACCTCACTAGCAGTCAAAAAACCTGCATGACTGGAATTGAATGAAAAAACCATTTCTATATTGTAAGAAAATATTAACTGCTTTCATATGTACAAAGAGTGATGCGCTTTCACCAAAATCATCTCTGAAATAACTTAACAATAATGGGTTCCAATAGCAGTAATGTAAAAAGTTATATCAGCCTACAGAGCAGCTTCAACCATTAACCCACTTGAGTATCGTGAGACACAAAATAAAGGGGGTAAAAATTTCAATTCATTTAAAGCTGCAAGACTTAACCCTGATGCTGCCGGGACCGTATATATCGGTTTTCAAACAAATTTCAGACTAATAAATACAACTTGAATTGCTAGAATGTTTGGTGATAGATGCTTAGTTTATCTGATAATTACATTTTAAAGATGTATATTTTTTTCATAAATATAATTATTTTTCGTCATTTGAAGCTGGAAATTGCGTTAGCAATTCCAGCTTCAAATGAATGAAAAATTATTGGAAAAAAATCGGCATGATAAGGGTTAATATAAAAGTATTCAGAGCTGAAAAAATAAATAAATGTACCCTGGTGACTTTTCTGGAGATCATTGATCTACCAGGAAGAGCAAAAAGTTTCTCTACTCCTCCCGTCTCCTTCCAGTGCATTAACTTCTTAGTTGGTGGTGCCAGATCCAGCGTAGTTACAATATCAGAAGTGTCGGACAATTGAAGTTTCATGGTTTCACTTGGAATACCCTTCTGCTCATCAATAACAAGCTTCCTTTTACGTTTCGATTTTCTCTCAGTCCCTACAAAAAATATCATCATAACAATGTAAGTAAAATAAAATATCAATTACTAACCTCCAGCGAAAATTTTTTATACTGAAAAATAGAAGATTGTAATAGCTGTACAATGCCACCTCAGAATTATGTATTCACAAAATGTCAGCTAAATTATTTAAAAACAACAGTATTTCATCCAGCTATTACAATTGCATGCTTGGTTATCTCCGCCATAATCACCAACGTGGGTGGCATGGTATTGCAAACATGTGAGGTGTCCAGGTATTTTTTCTCACTTTTAATCCCCATTGAGGTGTGAGTTGCGGCAGGGAATGAAATGCTTGACTGATCATACCATTTTTATTCACAGATTTTACAGCAGGGTGCTTAAATGACATAACAATAAAATGGTCAATAACTTTAATTTACGAACTGGTATACCATATTTTGTAAGCACAAAAGATTGGTAGGGTATTAATTCAATGAGATATTCACTCATAATTATTTGTTTGTTTGCCGCAACTTTAAGGGGTCTTAACAAATTTTATTTCAGTTCATGTTTCCCCTTTTGACATTTTCTGTTTTTTTTTTCTGCACAATGTGTGTATGTTGTAAGATTAGAAAAAAAATTGTCTAGAAAAACATATCTGGATAACATGATAAAATAAATATAAAGTTTTTTATTCTACATTAGTTAACACATAAATGTTCATGCAGTACCAAAATGATAAGTCATCCTTCTTTTTCAGAGTGACCAGTATGTGGCAAGCTAGTGCAATGACACTTTTCTATACTTCACAGTGGGATATGCAGCTACTGAGGACTCATGTATTATATAGCAACCACTGTGAATAATAAATTTTTTTGAGATACCTTACTGACTCGAGTCCTCAATAAATGAAGTTATTATGACATAATACATGGCACCTTATATATGATTGAACATAATCTTACCCATGCTGGTGACATCAATAGGCTCCAGAGCGAACATCTCGGCTTCGTTGGGTAAAAGTGTTGTCTGATCTGGCATTGTTGTAGTCTGTTCAGTAATAGCATTTGTTGCATCAATGTCATCAAGTTTTGTTTGTTCATCTGCAAAATATATGCAAAAGAAATCAGTTTTTTTCATGCCATAAGCCCACGTTGGATTACTTTTTACCTAATGTGTAAGTTGTGAAATTGCCATGAAAGATACTTTCAATTGAAATTTAACAAGACTACATAAGTCCAGGAGCTCCCGCTCCGAATTAAAATTTGATTTAAGCAATTTTGTATAGGGTTATTAATGTAGTCCTAGTCTAGGTCAAAAATCAAGACGCAAGACAACTAGATCTAAGAAGCCCAGTCTAAGAGTAAGATAAGAACTAGACAGTCTGTCAGAGATTGCAAACCTCCATTGAAATTATTGATCCTAATCAGTATCCCAGTAATGGTCTACCTATCTGGTAAGTTAAAAATTTTCAGGGTGCATCCTCCCCTAAAAACTCACACTTTGTTTTATAGTAATCGGGTAATGGTCTAGCCATCTAGCACGGTTTACCAAATAACGACCATGTGAAAGTGAATAATGGCCGAAAAGGCGGCCATTTTAAATTTTATCGAGTCGAATTTTTTCAAGATGCATCCTCTCCTGAAATCACACATTTTGTTTTATAGTAATGGTCTAGCCATCTAGCACGGTTCACGAAATAACGGCGATGTGAAAGTAAATAATGGCCGAATGGCGGCCATTTTGAACTTGGACGAGTTGAATTTTTTCAAAATGCATCCTCTCCTGAAGCCTTACAATTTGTTTTATAGTAATGGTGTAGATATCTTGAGCGGTTTTCATGATATTCCACAATATCAGGCCTGTCGAGGTGAATAATGGCTGATAGGCGGCCATTTTAAATTTTATCAACTTCTAATTTTTCAAGATGCATCCTCTCCTGAAACCTTACAATTTATTTGATATTAATCGTGTAGCTATCTTGAGCGGTTTTCATGATATTCCGCAAAATCTTTTAGTCGGATTTACCGATGTTATAAATTAGGTCAAAGTGCTGGGTCAACTTCAAGGTCAAGGTCCAAAAACCTGAAAAGGCACAACTAGGGACGTTAGAGAACATGTATGTGCAATATGACTGTCATCGGCCCAGTACTTTTCGAGATCTGCTCCGGAAACGAAGTGCGCCTCAAAACGTCTAAATAGGTCATAGTTCTGAACCAGAAGTAGGTCAAAGTTCAAATACCCCAAAAGGCACAACTAGACCCCCTAGGGGTGTTGTGTGTAAAATTTGAAGACAATCGGACAAGTACTTTCAGAGATATGCTCCGGAAACGAATTGTTTACGGACGGCCCAACGGCCCAACGCCGTCACATCATCATTTTCTCCTCTGCAACCTTGCGTATTGAATTCAGATTAAAAATATTTTAACCTGTCCATTAGCCACCTGGAAGTAACCCACATACCAAAAATTGTTATCCTAGAGCTTGTTTTCTTACAAAGTTATAGGCAAAAGAAGAGGCAAAAAAAAAAAGGAGGTATAATCCATAGCTCCCTCCGTCTCACCTACGGTGATGGCGGGAGCTAACAAAACAATGCTCAATGCTTGTCTCCCATAAATGCTATTATTTTGTTATATTATTATTATGTTGCTATACTATGATGACAGTTCCATACTGGGTCAACCTCATAGATGTTGGTCCAGCATTCAATCAAGACTGGTTAAATGGTAGGTACTTGATAGGATAACACATCAAAGCAGTTCTAGGCAATAATACACAGAAATTAGAGGTAAAAACTGGAAGGGACAACTG
Source organism: Flabesymbios commensalis (assembly GCA_964017125.1). Lineage (NCBI taxonomy): Eukaryota > Metazoa > Annelida > Polychaeta > Terebellida > Flabelligeridae > Flabesymbios > Flabesymbios commensalis. Next base: position 33,291,462 of record OZ024915.1, read on the forward strand.
ATTGTCAGTGACACACAGGACTGGATGAACCTAGACAAGTTAAAACCTGTGCTTTGTGACTGAACAGTGTTGTGATGAACGGCCACCTACTTCGGTTTTTCAAGATGCCTAAAAATTCCTTTTGAAATGCTCAGCATTAAGCAACCAAAACCAGGTCTTGAGATTATCATAATTGTCATGAGCGACCACTAGTCCATAGCTAATAATAGTCATGCAAATCTTCCCTGACAAGAATGAGGGACCGGTGCATCACATCAGATTAGCAGTTTGATATGTCACTATGAATAGTATTATTAATATTATGTTTACAATAATGTCTGTGACATAAGAAAATAAGCCAGAGTTACATAGTAATGCAAGGCGTGTATTCTTTCAACACAAATTTAAAAAAATTCAACCCAAAAAATTGAATCAGCTTACAGTGTGCATGACTGAAACTCGCCCACTCGACAATACAAGTAGGAGAAAAAAACGGGCCATATAATGTCTAAATATCTGTTTTTTTACCATATAAGTCTAGTTTTTTGTCGAATGGGTGAGTGATATAATCAGTTAGTTAATCACACAGAGCTTATATACACAGAGCGAGAAATATAAATGTTTAGGTGCCCATCTTTTTAATATTTAAAAATAAAATAACCATTAACCCTCGGCACACTGATGTCGATTACAGTAAACATTTAGTCTTTTTATTAGCACCTATATGATCAGTTGTTAAAAATAAAATATGCTTTCAATCTTGAAACACAGATATATGTTGGGACTTAAATTTCACAAATAACACAAATTTTCAGTCACTTGAAGATGTGGATCGCGGTAGCAAGACACAACTTCAAGTGTCTGAAAATTTAAATTGAATACACCTTTCTCAATAACAACACGCCACACAGTGAGCAACGCCGAACTGTGTTAATCAGACAACTGTTACACACTGTTCAATGACAACACGCAACAGTGAGCAACGCCGAACTGTTTTAATCAGACAAACTGTTCACGCGCAAACTCGTGCAAGCAGTCTATAGCTCAAGTGTTCTAAGGGTTAACAGAAGAAACAAAAAAAATTAACATATTTTCTTTGTTTGAATGTTTATACAAAACAGGTCTTTTGCAAATGGCATCTTCCAATGAAGTAGTAAACTGATATTAGTCTCAACAAAGAGCATTTTTACAACATGAGCGTACTTCTGCTTATTAATTATTTTGATAATATATCATGGCAACAAGAAAAAACCCCACCATTTTTGGTGTGCTAACAGGGCACTCATAACAAGTAGTTTTGTGTGCACATCACACATTTAGAGTGCCTAGAAGTCATCAGATTATTTGTCCAGTAGAGAAATAGAACAATAACCACATGCTCACCTTCTTTATGTACTTGAGGTTCAGCTGGTACTTCAGGGACTGGAGGCTCTTCAAAAAGACCACCAGCCTCAAAATTGTCACCAGCTAAAATAACAACACAATAGGTAATATGCAAGTTAGTAAACCTTCACACTTTTGTCAGTAAATTAACACCAGAACTGTCCTTTAAGTGCAATTTTCATTTTCAAATGAAGTAAAACACATAAAAAATCTTCACTTGACATAAAAAAATTATTCAAAATAACCACTAATTAAAACAAGAGGCCCAGGGGCCTTTACGTTTGTCAACAGCATTGCAAATAATCAGCTATAAATGTGTCAGGGAAGGTATATCTATACTCTAAGATGCATTATCATGAAAAGATGTATATCCTTTATATCGATCATTGGCATTTATATTATTATGTTATTTCCCATAATACATTTTACTGATTTTACACATGCTCTGAAGCACTGCAGCTAATGAAATATGCTTGACAAAGAATCATTTCACAGAACTACAATGTTAATATTACAAAAGTGCAATTATTACTTCTTCTGGGACTTTTATAATGCCCCAGTTAGCCAGGAATTTTCACTAAATCTTTATTTTTCAATTTTAATTCTTCTGTTCCGCTATACTTTCCACAGAAGCTACATCGACTTAATGTTAGTTTAATGTTGGGCCAGCAGTGCAGACAGTGAACTAGCATTGAACCAGGGATAACTGGATATTTAGTTTATTGTTGTGCCGCCCTCTACATCATTTAGCCAGCATGCAAGGAACATCATTTATTAATAATATTACTATTTGTCTAAAATAGGCCTAACAAAGTTGTAAATTATCAGCTTTTAATGTTTCTTACTCGGCCATGAAATATACAGTAGCCCTAATCCATCATTATCACATGTGGACGTAATGCACTTTCACTGCACCCTCTTACGTAATGCCAATTATGGAAATCACAATACACACAGTAGACCTAAGGATAAAGACCCATGAAGGCTTCCTCAACTCACACGATCTTTGCTGAAATGTTGCTGTAATGTTGTCAGGCCAACGTTGAGTCAGGTGTTAGTTGGCTGTATCAAATGCTATGAAATGAAATAAATGGGGTTCTACACCACATTTGTACACATATAGGCTAAACTGGGTAAGGAGAACCTGAGGATGGTGAGATGAATGAGGTGTCACTGCCCTCCAGAAACAGGATTCAAAATTGAGCCCTGTTGGTCTACGGCCGAGCACACTAACTCTCAGTCACAGAGGCTGCCCACAATATTCAATATTTACGATTGAACAGCGAGGAAACATTTTGTTTCTTTGAAACTTGAATGCCAGAGCAGGAGACGAGTCCGCGATCTCTAACTTTCCTAGCAGGCACCAGGATCCCCCCCCGCCCTTCGGTATTGTTATTACATATATACAAACACATTACCTGTGGATTTAATATTGGTTCACCGTCAGGGGCGCTGCCCAACATTTTCATATTTTATTCTGCACAACATATTAAATGTGCATAATATATATTGGTCATGTCATTGCTATCCCTTACCTGTGATAATTGACAGGTATGTTTTTACTCTGGTTCTGCCATAATAGTGTTCCCTGTTCCACTTTGATTTTCATTTATTGCAAAAATTAAAAATATATATTTTAAAGTTTTATAAGCCACATGCACGGCTGGTCCTCGTCTTCATCATTGACGGTTGGCCAGTAATTGGTAGAAAACAATCAATGAATGGGAAAGCGTGAATTCAACTATAATGCTGTGTCATTAAAAAAAACACTATTGGCCCAGCTGCTTTATAGACACTTTATAGCCCTACATATTATTACTTCGAGACATGTTTTTAATATACATATATCTACTTCTAAAGTATGCATACTTTTAGATGCATCCCAGCGAATACGATATGGCAAACAGTGGATCAACACTAAAAGGTTTCGAATTTCAGAAGTTTAGCCAGACCAAATATAAAGTTAACTCTATGGCAAGACACGTGTGATTGTACTCCAGCGGTATTGCCTCATTGTAGTAGTCAACGCCATGCGTACAAAGCATAATCTCATAATATATTACACTGGCTATATACGCTATACTTTCCACAGAAGCTACATCGACTCAATGTTAGTTTAATGTTGGGCCAGCAGTGCAGACGGTGGACTAGCATTAAACCAGGGATAACTGGATATTTAGTTTATTGTTGTGCCGCCCTCTACATCGTTTAGCCAGCATTAAAGGAACATCATTTTTTAATAATATTACTATTTGTAAATTCAATTCAAAATAAAGTTATGGCTTCCGTACCACACATTTTAGTAACTTCTAATTAGATACCTATTAGCGTGATATTTAGGCCTTTATTACAATGTGATGTTGAATATCAGCTTCCATTGATAGGGTCCATAATACAAGAACAAAAATTAGGCCTACTATTGTGTTTTTAGCATCGACTTAGGTTAAAATCCCCGTTCAGTTTAACTTGAATATAGCCCAAACATAGGGACGCAGACGGTTAATATACGGCCATATAAATAGTTAAAATTATATGTATGAGATTGGTACTATTACATATTCAGTGCCCGATTTATAAATTGGAAAAGGGGGGCCAGGGGCCATGATATTTTTCGAAGGGGGGGGGGCATTGGCCTTAGACGATGGGGCATGTGACCCATTATTATTTCGAAAGGGGGGCATTTTCCCAACAACAAATAAAACACTTAAGGGTCATTCATATCACCTCATATTCCATATTAAACGTTCATCAGGTGTTCATGCTGATAGAAATATTCATATTGCGCAATAAATTACATTAATTATTCGGTCATTTTTCACACCAGAAATGTATAAATTATATCAATGTGCAATGCCTTTTACTGCTGAGTCCAAAAATCTAATTTTAATAATACAAAATTTGCAATTTTTGGAGATAAATATCTTAGCCAAGTCCTAATTGTTATATTGCGTAAGGCAGAGTGGGGTGGAAGAAGGTGGCTAGCCTTCCCGCGACAGACTGCTGGCATTCATGAACACCTACCCAGCTCTCACGAGGCATTGTCCCAATGTTGTTTTAATGTTGTGTCGACGTCGAAGACGGCAGGCCAGCATTAGATCAACATTGGGGCAATGTCTCGTGACTGCTGGGTTGCGGTCACAGCCGATCAGCAAACTCGAGTCATTGACACAATGTTAGCCTGATAGTGGCCCACCGTTTACAACACTGGGCCGACATTAGCCCAGCATTGGCACACCAGTATATAGGCCTTAAGAAGATAAACGTTCACCCAATGCTAGCTTACTGCTGGCCCATCGTCTACGACCATGGCTCAGCTGTAAAACAGCATTGGCTAAAGGTCTCATTTTTGCAGGGAACACCGGCAACTCAATACCCTGACACAATGTTGGTTCAATGTTGGAAGAGTGTCATAGATGATGGCACAACATTTAACCAACATTGGATCAGGGCAAGCCAAAAGGAGGCAGTGACATCAGCGGAAAGGAAGTATATACTTGATTTACAAGTGAACAAATACGGCTTTTTGGCAGCGCTATGGCAAGAAGAGACGGGACGCCAGTTAAAAAGCAGTAAATGCCTAGTATACCAGGGAGCAGATATTGCCTTCTGACATTGCACAGACACAACATATAGTAGAGGAAGTTAACGACAGACGTTTGTGTGGAAAACTAGCTTAAAAGTTTGTCGAGTCGACAAACTAAAAATTTACAATGGAACATCCTGCTTGGATATCATGTTTTACAAAAAAATATATGTCTGATTATTCAGGGCTTTCAGTTTTACTCAGGACGTGATACTATCCTGAGTCAATTGGAAATTTCTTCACAATTTACAAAAAAACAAGAGCAGGTGGTGTATATCAGGAATTTTAGCTGTATTTTTTGCACACATCCAAAATAAAAATTATTCTTCGAAAATAAACAAAACGTTCTGTTATGTATAGTTAGCACCAGATTGTTCCGCATTGCTTACTCATCTTCAGCATGATGGGCACATGCCATCATGTAACATCATGAAAACAAATATTCTAAGACTGATTTGTGCTATCAAGTCAATTACATTGTTATTGATAAAAGGCTTAACTAAAACATCTTAATTATCATCGTAATCTTATGCAAAAATCTTACCAAACAAATCAGTATCAACATCACCACCAAAATTGTCGTTATCATTGTCATCATCATCGTCATCTTCAATTCCAGCTGGTCCTTCTAGAATGTTATCAATGTGGTTAGATGTGAACAAAATTAATGTTAGATGAAAAGTGTTAAGTGTTCCAACGCAATGTATGTTGTATATGAATGGTATAAATTTATTCATGTAAATAAATTAATACTAGTCAATACATTTCTACATTGTGGTGTAGCAACAGGACAGGGCTCGACACTAAAGGTTGAAAAAATTCAGACAGTGGCTCCCTGGGCAATAGCTTCAATTTTCACCATTTTAAATTTGAGCGACTGTCACAACAGACATAGCATGTCAGTGGCAAGTCAGGCAAATGATAAATTGGGGGGGGGGGGGGGGGCAAGTTCCCCCCAAAATTTCTTAGCCTAGTTAGTGTCTAGCCCTGCAGGATCAATGTTGCATACTGTGCAGTTTTGCATAATGAGGAATAGTTAAACTGGAAATGTTAGCTGAAAAAAACATGGTTTCTTCTACCCTTAAGCCAACCTTGATCTACTGTACAATAAGTTACAGTACATATCTAATTCTTGATCTTGGCCAGACAAAAAGGTAGAAATTATAGAAAAATGTGATAATATTAGTAGAACAGAACAAAACATGTGAAAAACTATTCTTATCTATTCACATACCTCCTTTAATAATGTCTGTTTTGAAAAAAGCATGATAGTGGTGAAATAAAAGGTTAGAAATCACTAAATTAAAGCTTAAAAGTGTCTTGCTACAATACACAGCGGAGTGAGAAGAAAAATATCATTATTTGCAATTATAACAACAAAAACAACCTATAACTAGTCATTGATATGGTACAGTTACAATGTTCATAGTTACATTATGAAGAATCTTAAATGGTTAACCACTGCCACAAAATAACTATGATGTCGCAATAAAAATAAGCCGAGCCTAAATCTTGACTTATCTGGTTTCGTCTGGAATGAGTTAATAAATGAGACATCACAGTGGTCAGGAAAGGAAAAGAGAAATCCAAACTGACATGGAGCAAATCATAAATTTTGTTGAGAACGTAAATCCCCCCCCCCCCACCACAAAAAAATATTTTAGCGTATCCTATGCAAAATGGCCAGTTTAAAAGACTGATTAGGGTCAGTGGTCAATATAAAATGTCATTATGCTGCAGCTTCAAAATCAGATTAGTACGATTACAGTTACTCTTACCAAAGTCGGACATGTTATCTGGAAACTGGCCATCTTTTGTTTGTCCAAAGTCAACATCCATCGGTTTTTCTGTATCACCTTTGTCTGTTTCAAGCAGTTGGTCAGGATTTTTTACATAGAGACTGTCATCTAGATGTGCATCCTCAATCATTGTGCCCATATTCCCATCAAAACCCATATCACCTACAAAAAAAAAACAGGTAAATCATATTATAACACCATGAAAATAAGTTTGCATTATTTTCCTAGACTAAAGGTGTTATGATTCAAAAATTAAACGCAATATTTTTTCCTATGAGAAATGTATCGATTCTGAATAGCAAGTGTCACAAGCGGTGATACATGTAACTATTCTGCTGTGCCGTGACTACTAGGTCGGTTCATTGGCAAATTTATAGAAAGTAATTTAAGCTCCACTACTTCCTACTGGGTTGTGCATAGTGATTGGCTGTTCAGTCTTTGGCCAGCCAATCAGCATGCACATTACAACCTGACACTCATGATGGCATAATAGTATTTTTAAATTACACATATCTTGATACACATCAATACTTGACTCAATTATTGCAATACATATTAATACACACACCCTATCCTAAACACTGTCAAAATTCGAGGTACTTCATGAATTATTTATTAGTGACCTACCAAAACCATCGTCTCCAACCAGTGTGATGTTTCCAAGGTCCTCACGCATTGTAATTTCTTCAGGACGACTTTGATTGACTGAAAATTGTGCTTGGACATCAATGTCACTGAAATATAAAATCAAGGCATCAGACCAAAATTAGATGCGGTCCTGTGAGCCCCATAAGAAAATGTGACGGCTTCTGGGAGTACCTCAGATGCCTTTATTTTTCAGACTGGATTTACAAAATTCACATGATAAATTTGATTTTAAAAAAGCAGAATTCCTAAAATTTACATTCATGAATAACAACAAAAGTCCATTTAAATACAGAAAATACACATCCCTAAATCACAAGACATTTCGGCTTGACTTGGCACATACTTTGACAGATCTAAATGTAATTTTTTTAGTTTTTAAAAACTCAAACTCCCCCAAAAAAAAGATCTAGATGAAAACAACAGGCCGACCATACAAAAATAGGGAATCTGAGATTATACTGATATGTCAATAAAATCTAGATCTTGAGATTTTCTTAACAATCACCTTAAGTCGGGCATGGTCGTCTCAAAATCATGAAACGTCTCAGGCAAAGTTATAGTTGCTACAGCTGCTTCTCTGTTTTCCTCTGGCAAATCCACCACGCCAGGCCTGAATGCCATTTTAATCTTAACAAACGCTTCATTGCAATCAGTTAGCAGGTACTTGGCCTTTCGAGAGTAAATGCGAACTACTCCTAACAGCAAATGTCCTGATGTTCTGAGAGCTAGTTTAACCTGGAAAACAATATGTAACATAAACATCTCGAGTGCAACAACTACATGGTTCATACAAACAAAAAGCTGATGGAGCTCAAGGCTTTTCATAGCCAAATTTCGACATTTTTAAGGCCCTTACACCAGAAAAACCTTGACAATTTTTGGTCCAAAATGATTTTTCTATATAATTTTCACATTCATTCTGCCTTGCGATCAAAATAGAGATTTAACAAAAAAAACATTTTTATCAAATTTTTAAAGACTTTGACAAGAATTAGTCACATAATATTTTCGGTGAACAACTCAAATTCAAAAATCACTTTTCAAGGGTATTTCAAGATATTTTTTTTATTTAAGGCTTCTAAAGGCTTTGAAAAGTTCTGTTCAAGGCTATTAAAGGGTTTTCAAGGCCTGTGTGAACCCTGAATTACATAACAACACAAATGATTTGTTTGCAACAAGTGAAAAAAAAGTTTACAAATTATGCTATTAGCTCACTACTGACCTTTGGTTGGATGATGGCCTCAACACTGTCACCAATATTTGTTTCAAAAACATGAGCCTTTGTTAGTTTCTTATCCCAATGTGCAGCCAGCCAAATTTTAGCAAGCGGCCCCTTCTTGCTCAGCACATAATGTGCGTAAAACATCTTTCAAGCAGTAAGTGATCTGTAAGAAATAAGAAAACATTTAATTTTATGTATGTGATATAAAATGTTCAGGGTTCAAAATAAGCGTACATCCGCTTGTCCGGGCCAGCCCAATGCTAGGACGGACAACTAAAAGTATTATTGTGGTTAATAGCATGGACAACCTTAGATTATCCAATGTTACCATGCAACTTTAAAAATTGGATTCCAATATGCGTTTTCAGGGTAAAATGACTTGAATAATGACGGAATTAGCGCCGTTTTTTCTGACAACAACACAGCTTCATTTAATTTTTTTATTCCAAATCGATCTTCTGCTAATTTATAGTTATATAAGTAGCAATAATAGGCTATATTATCGCCTCTATTTCACACAAATTGTCTTTATTAACCACTGTTTATATTCTCATTTAAAAAACAAAATGGCAGACGGCCGCGCATATTCCTTTCATCTGTCAACTTGATATCTTGCTTCATACTCACTGATGTTTAGTCTAATTTCCATATGTGACAAGTTTTAATTATTAGTTTTGTCACTACATTCATATAATTTGTATTTTACATTGGGTCAGCGATTATTTGTCAGAAGCAGTAAACATAAGAAGTACTGTCAGTGAGTCAGGGTGAAAACTGATTTCACACATTGCTAGTCATGGCATCATTCCTCATCACTTGATTTCTTCAAGCTGTTTTTTTTGTCAGGGCAACCAGAAAACTAAGTGGACAGCCCAAAATGTAGGTCTTTGTTGTCCGTTGGACAAACTTATTTACTATATTTTAAACTTTATTTCGAATGCTGTACAAGTGTATTCAAGTAGAGCATTATCATGTTTAGTAAAACCTGCTATGAGCAGTCACCTTTGTCAGGTGGAGGCTGACCGCAGATTAACGTACGTACTTTGAAGGACGTACGTACTTCGATCTAGCTAGACCGTACGTCCATTGACGTAAACCTACATTTATAATAGGGCTCCCCTTCAGCGTGAGATTGCATCGTTCCCATTTATAAATAGAAATAGCTTGACATGGGAAATCTTTCATAGAGACCTCACGCGTCGATTGATACCAAAACGAGGCTAGGCGCATGTTTATACTTCTGGCAAATTTACAAAGAAAGAGAGCCTGTGATTTTTGGCAACATTCTTCATTGTTTTTCGGTGAGTATTGTCATGAGCCAACGTTGGTGATTACTTTTTTATACAGAAAAATATGTATGCTATCGCAAGAGCCCAAATATGTGTAGTTCCTATGTTTGAGTTTTCAACATTTTAAGATTATTTCAGGGTGGTGTACACCCGTACGTCGATTGAAGTACGGACACCAGCCATACTTTGATCGACGTACGACAGTGATAGACGCTAAACGACGTACGTACTTCAATCGAAGTATACTTTGAATGAAGTACGTACTTCAATCGAAGTACGGTATAGGCCTCTAAGCTAAGGCCAAGCCTTAAGCACAGCCAGGCCTGATCTGCCCTACTTAGCTACTAGACTAGTAGGCCTAGCCTAGTAGGGCTAACCCAACAAACACAAAATATTTGTATAACATGTATACAACGTCGGCTCAACGCTGGTCCAACATTGTACAAAAGTAGGTTGACCGGTCCTTCCGATAATTATTGATCGCTCACACCCTAACACTGTATTTTAAATACGCCCAGCACTGGCACAGTGGCAGCACAACGCAGAACCAATACTGGTTTAATGTTGGATCCCCATCTGCGACGTTGACCCAACATTACCATCATTGTTTTATGGTATGGTGTTTGCGTAGGCCTAGTGAGGAAGGTCTTTAAAATATATTCTAGTGATATCTTACTAACGTTCAGGGCCGTCATTGGGGGGGGGGGGTTCGAGAGGGTCCCCCCCCCCCCCTGTGACCACAGAATCCACCATATTCCACCAATTTGCACCTAACAATAGAATAAAATTCTAGGGGGCATGCCCCCAGACCCCCTCACCTGCGTTTCCAATTCGCTTAATGCCAAATATCAATTCAAGCAGTAAATACCCCAGCAATCCAAAATTGGACCACCCCCCCCCCCCAAAAAAAAAAAAAAATCCTGGGCACGAACCTGCTAGCTAGCTATTATGTGTTATTATTTGTCAGACCCCATTCATATAGTATAGGACTATAGGCCTACTGTTGTTTCGTAGCATTATTAAAAGACTATGAATGTCGCTAGCCGTTATAAAAATGGGGATGTTGTTGTTAGTAGTGTCCCAAAATATTTAATCAATTTCATTTAGTTTGAAAAGTTCTCAGATGTGGCCCTGGCAGTGCAAGGGTTTACAGTTAGTAGACTAAGTAGGCCTAGATAGGGTTATAATTGAATTATCAATAAATAAAAAAATATGTCAGCCTAAATTAACTTATACGTCACTGAAGTACCAGTAGACTATCAACATTTACAAATACATAATTTGACAAATTTTGTTTATATTTCAGGTAACCACTCACCAAATCATTTGACAACATACCTTCAGACTGGAGATGAAACTCAATCCCAAGATATAAACACTAGTGTAACCCAGAAAGCAAACCGCTTCCTGTAGCATGTTTGGACACATTATAAAAGGGATTGTAGTATTACCCCCACATGCATCCACAATAGAGAGAGAGCGAAAAAAGGAGACAAAAAGATATGTTCGACTCTCTCCTCTTTCTTTCTTTCTTTCTAGAACTCTCTTTCTCACTTTCTCAGTCCTCTCTTTCTCTTCTCTCTATCTCTCTCCCCACTATCTCTTCTCTCTTTCTATCTCTCCTTACTCTCTCTCTCCTATACTCTCTCCTATTCTCTCTCTCCCACTCTCTCTCTCCTACTCTCGTCTCTCATACTCCCTCTCTCTTACTCTCACTCCTACTATCTTTCCTACTCTCTTTCCACTCTCTCTCCACTCTCTTCATCGCATTCTCTCATCTCTTGCTCTCTCTCCTATCTTCCTCTCTTTCTCCTACGCTCACTCCTATTCTGTCTATCTCCTATTCTGTCTCTCCTACTCTCTCTCGCTATCTATCCTACTTTCGCCTACTCTCTCTCTCTCCCTCCTGATCTCTCTCTCTTTCTCCTACTCTGTCTCTCATACTCTCTCTCCTCCTCTCCACACTCTCCTCTATTGCTCTCTTCCCCTTCTCTTACTCTCTGTCCTCTCCCTCCCCCTGTGTGTCTCTGTTGTGGGTTTCTGTGGGGGTGATACTACAATCTGCTATACCGTACATTCCCTTTATTCATGTCATTAAAACAGTGAAGGACTACGCAGTAGTATAAAATGGAAAAGGAACATGCTTCTGATATGGCCTGCTGTTGCTTTTTTAAGCATCAAACATTTTGGATCACTATAATATCATGCACTGATGTAGCTATTGCAATAATAAAATATTCTCGTGTCTGTAAGTCTGTTTTATGTGTGTTTATAACATCATGTAAGTTAACCACCAAGAACAAAAAACGTAAAAACGAGCAGAAAAATAAATAATATCGAAAAAAATGAAATATCGATAACTCAGTTGATTTTTCACCTAGGCCCTACAGCATTAAAAGAAATGTCTATCTAATTGTTATGGCAATAAATTTAATTTGGTATACAGTATATATAATATTTTGAAATTAAAAAAATGGCCTGACCACCCTAAGGGGCTGTTCAACAATTACGTAAAGCTTTTTTGAGAGATTTTTCACCCCGCCCCCCTCCCTCCCCCCTTCATAATGCTTTTAACGTTGTACGTGTTGACTACGGTCCGTAACACATCGCTTAACCCCCCCCCCCCCTCTTCCTTCTAGGCGTTATGTAATTATTAGCCCTTATGCTGCCGGGACCGAATATATCCGTTTTCAAGCAACTTTCAGACCAATACATTCAACTCAAAATGCTAAAATGTTTTGTGATAAATGTTTAGTTAATCTATTAATTCATTTTAAAGATGTATTTGTTCATAAAAATAATTATTTTTCGACATTTGGAGCTGGAAATTGCGTTAGCAATTCCAGCTTCAAATGAGTGAAAAATTGTCTGAAAAAATCGGCAACATAAGGGTTAAACGGCCCCAAACACTGGCATTGTTGATAAATAATATGATCTCAGCTGGATCTCGCCAACAATCTAAATTGTACAAGATAGACCTACAGATAATCAAGGAGATAATATTTTTCATTGTTTTTTTACGTCGATTGACGTACGATAAGTACGTCAAACGACGTACGTACTACAATCAAAGTATTAGGACTGAAAACAATTCACAGTTCACTAAACCCCATCGACAATTTAATGTCAATATTTAATTTTACAAACATAGAAATCTTTCAAAACAAGTTACAATCGAAACTTGAATAACACTTCTCCGAAATTATATTGTAGTTGTGATAGGCAATGTTACTATTTCTGCAAAATAAGCAAAAATGATGTAGTATTTGAAAAGTACTAACTTTGAGCTATCATGTGTCCCTGGTGAAAGCACATTGGGAATCCCCCGCCAACTAGAATGGTAGGCTATCTACCATTGTGCAATCCTCAACCGGGCTAACCAATGACAGGAGGCGACACAAGCTACAGGACATGATATTTATAGGTACCCCTAAAGCCAGTTGATGACGAAAAGCGTACGTCAATGGAAGTACGGTCGACCTAGATCGAAGTACGTACGTCCTTCAAAGTACGTACGTTAATCTGCGGTCGGCCTCCACCTGACAGCGGGAAAGTGGCCTATTAACGCAAGTGGCTGTTCATAAGAGGTTCATTTACAGTATACAGTATGGGGATGGCCAAATGGCCTTCCATATGAGGTTGGCTGCTCATGATAACAGGTTCTACTGTATGTTCCACTAATCATTTTTAATATAATAAATTATTTCTGGCAGTCAATAAAATTATTGTCTGAGTGACAGTACCTAGAATAAATTTGTAATGCAGGATTAAAATTGACAGGCACCTGCCCCACCTGTCCAAACGGTCTTAATGATGTCCTCCAGAACTACCTCATAGGGCAGTGGACAGTCTTTTTTCATTTTTTTACAAAAAATTTAAAAATGGCACCTTTGTAAAAAAATTATCAGAAGGGGCCACAACATGCCTGTTCCACCTACCTATTCAAGCATTTGTTGCAGCTATCATGATTTTAAAGGCGAGAGCTGGCATCATTTTTTGTAATTGCGAGAAATCTAATGATGGGAACCCCCAGAACAGATGATAAAAGTGCCATTCAAACAAATAACTCTTTTTATTCTACAATGATAGCTTCATTTCTACCAGTAATAGTGAGCAAAAAGAACAAACAAACAAAGAAAAATAGTCTTTTATCGCAATGTATCACAAATTCACATAAATCCTGAAAAAAACACAAAAAAAAACATCAAAATGACTTCTTCGGACGTACCTAACTTCGATCGAAGTATAGGACATCTCAATGGAAGTAGTCTAAGTACTTTATATTGGGAGTCAATGGGGGCCCGTCATTTCGTAAACGAGGCTGCCCATAGTTACATCATAAAGAATCACTTACGATTAGTCACTGCCAAAATTAAAAGCTCTATAAAATTGATGTTAACTCAAAAACTATTTAACCAAACTCCAAAGACTAAGTGCAAGTAAGACAAAATAAAAAGCATTTGCCATCCTTGGCATCAGCATGTTCAGGGCCCAGGGGGCACAAGTCTTGTGACAAGAAACTGAAAGAAACTGCATACATATCTATGGTGAGATCTACACTGGAATACAGCTGCGCCATATGGGATCCCTTCCGGAAGAAAGACATTGATAAAATTGACCAAATCCATAGAAGCGCTGCCAGATTTGTAACGTCAAACTATAGCAGGAAAGCTAGTGTTTCTACTATGCTCAAATCACTGGGCTGGGAGGACATTCAAACCAGACGGAAAAACGCCTGATTGACTTTATTTTACAAAATTTTGTATGGCCATGACAATATTCCCGTGAGTGATGACTTAGTTCCTTCTCACGAACGTACTCGTGGTGCAAACAACAAGAACTATAAACATATCCGGTCAGCTACATCAGGAGCAGCTGCTAGTTATTACAGCAGAACGATTCCAGACTGGAATAAACTGCCAGAGGAGATTGTAATAGCTCCCTCTGTAGATGCCTTTAAAGCACCCCTAACTGCCTAAAGACTACGCCTAACAGCATCACCCGTTAGCCTGATACTCCACTAGGAGGACTGCTGACTAAAGATACAGATATAATACACAAAAAAAAGCCTGTTTCAAAATACATTTTTTGCCGTAACTTTTTAATTCCTTATCCGATTTTGAAAAATAAGACTTTTTTAAAATCGTAAGACCCTGTAGAATAAAATTATTCAAGCAGAGTTAATGAAAAAGGTAAAAAAAATTATTGTCAAGTGCCTAGCTTAGGCCTACCCTAACTTCAATCCATAGCTTGCATGTTATCGTTGATATGATAGAACACGTTATGTTAGAACACGTCTATAACTGATAATAGTACATCTATGATCTAGAAACGGAAACAGGCTGGGAGTCTAGGTCTACTGACGCTGTGGCTGTGCTTCAATCACTGTCAATCTTCAGACTTCATGAAATGAATGATCATCATCATCGTCGGGACATCGACAACAATTCATAATCATAGACTCATGGCCGGCCACCGTAATTCAAATTATGCATTTCTTCAGACAAGTAGACTAGGGCTACAGTTTAACACTGATCATTAGGGCCAAGAACTAACATGCTATAGGCTAAACTGCAATGAACTGATTCATGTTGGCATGTCACTGTCAGGTGTTCGTCGGCATCGTCATCGAATCGATGTGCGATCGTCGTCGACGGAAGCTTTTTTCAAGCAGAATTAGCGATGAGAATATGAAAACAAACCTGTTAATGTGCGAGATTATAATTGAGAAGACAAGCAGGATTAATTTATAAAAAAACCAAGTTTATTAGAAGCACCCTAAACAACCAAAAACTGATGGTTATTTCATTTCAGGACGCGCGTCATTTTAATATCAACCAGCAAGATGGCGCTATCCTTCTTCCCGCTCAAAACAACTTTGAAAGAGACGCGCACCTGCACAAAATAGTGCTGGACAATATGATGAACTGATCAAACATAGTTACTTTTACCCGCGTTATTTTATCAGTATATCTATGAGTATTATTATAGATAATGATAAAAATCATTGTATTGTTAAATTTCACAATTTTTGACGAAATAATAATAAACAGTTGCGTTTGCGTTTGATGGACTGGCGTATGAATACAGTACATCATTACGAGGCTGTCAAAAACATACCAACATGCAAAATAGGGGAATTTCCCAACCGGGTCCGTGGCAGACTGCTCAGTACCTCAACAATGTCAATTAAACTCCTTGCATGTGCTTTTCAGAATTTTCCTGTTGTTTATTATCGTACAATTTAAATAATTCAATAACGAGAGCAGAGTTTATAAGCCAGACGACTACATAATCTTGCGGCTGTTTTGCGAGGCAAAGGGTTGTAGTAGGAATGCCCTGACTTGACCTAATTCTCTAGTCTATGATAGTGACACGTGTTCCGTGAAAAGAACTGGCGCACAGAATATGGATAATCTTTGTTCAGCTGGTGAAAAATTACAACAAAATGGCTAGGCCCTACTGCAATTACTATTGTATAGGCCTAACTATACATTTGCAAGAAGTTTATAAAATATTAAATACTTGTGGATATGGCGGTTTTGCTGAATCTTATTAATATATTATTCACTAATATTATTGTATTATCGTTCACTTACAAACATTGAAATACCATCCATGTCTGAACCAATAATTTTTTGTAGTTTGCTCATTTTAAAGCTGCATAACTGTTTTTTTTATTTAGATAAAAATAACCTGAAACGTACAAAACAATTATTGATATTGTTTTAAAGGCCTTATAAATGCACTGAAACTGGGTAAATGTAGCGGGATTAGTTCACCATGCGATACACCATCAAGTATTATCAAGTAGTGACTCGGTGTGTGTACAATATGTATGTAATACTAATAGTGGTAAGGTTATGGGCCAATATAATGTTAAATTGGCCAACACCAAACCACCTCCTAATAGCAAACGCGATAGGGTCCTACGTTGAACTGAATCGACATAATGTTGGGCCAGTACCGCAGACGATGGGCCGACATTAGTCTGCCATTGGATCAATGCCTCGTGTTAGCTGAGATGCAAAGCCCACATAACCAGCCTTAGATCTAGATGTCGGAGACTGGGTCAAATCGGTTACAGTAAAGTCTGATGTTTTTAAATATTATTTTATTTTACCGCATAGCGCGATTTATATCACTGTATGTGATGATTTACGATAAAATACAATAAAGTCTGATATTGTCTAGTAGCATTTAGACTATATTTTGAAAAGTCCATGAGATACCGAATAAAAAAATGCAAATGATTCTCAAGAAAATCACGAAAATCAAAAGAGCGAAAAAGATAATTTACATCACTGAATTTTGTGTTAATTCCGACTGCAATTTCTCACGGACTGGGGAGAGCGTCTCAATGGCGGGCCAAAGGCACAGATGCTGGCCGACACTCAAAAGCACCATAATAAAATAGTTTTCTATTTTTCAAGTGAATGATCGACATTCTCCATACTGGTACCGAAATTAAACATGACATCGCATGCAGATATCACCCATATCACACAAAATAATACTTCCTAGATATGTCTAACTGACATGAGACAATACACTTTGTACTGTGAAATGTATCTATGATCACTTAAAAAGTAAGAATAATTTTAATAGTCTTCCACTCTTTTTTCAATGATGACCGTTATCTGCCACTTGGTACTTTTAATGTCCTGCTTATACAGACAGTATGTCTTACTCCGCTGTGATCAGGTTTGTTTTGGTGGGGCAACAATATTAAAAAACAACAAACTTAAATCCTTAATAACTCAGTAAACGGAGCAGTGAAATAAAATAAAAATAAAACACCATTCTCCATGGATTAATCTTTTGAGTAAAATAAACAAAACAGTTATTCAGCTTTAATTTTCAATTCAAGATGTGCTTATGGATTCTTTTTAATTCAGTCAACTTTTGAAAGTCGCATCGTAGTTTGCAAAAAAGTCTGAAAGCACCAATTCGCGAAAATTTAAACATGGAATGTATAGGCATAGAAATATATGTTCTGTGTGTATAGGCCCATAGGTTCTGTGTATAGGCCTAGGCCCACAGAAAATACATTAAGTATATTTCTATGTATAGGCTCATAGAGGCTTACTGTATTTTGCGCAACGCAACGCAACGGATTTTTGAGGGGGCTATCTCGAAAAAAATATTCATTGCTATATATTCATGAGAAACAACTTTTCCCAATATATCCAGGGTCAAGTACGCAACGGATTTTTTTCACAGCAGGTGTATACTGAAATTATCAAACAAAATATTTTCAATTCGGCTGTTTCAACCTCTGTTGAATTAAAAACAAATAGAAAGAAGTTATATTTCTGTGGATATTTAATAAGTACACCACGGTTAAACTAAAAGACGCATGCCACCACATACCAGCGCATACCAACGAAAAGACAGGGTAGCCGATATAAGAACCATACATGTTATAGTCTATCGTATTTAATACATCCTACGGAGTGTATATACCAAATTTTGTGAAAAAAATAATAATTGTAATTATAATTCGGCATTTTAAAGTTCGTCAATGAGCGATATGCATTGCAATGGGCGTAGTTTATATTTCCCACACTTGGTGTCATCTACACCGCTGATAAATCTTAAAAAATAAGTCTTAACAATAATTTTATTGTTTGTATTCGTAAATAAAACATACCTAATACTGTATCACATCATTGTTCGTACAAATTGAATATTTTTTCACAGAGAAAAATATATTTTCAAATTGTACTTTTTTGGTCAGACATGATATAAGTCGCAACAATATACAAGAAAAGAAATGAAATGAATCGGGCTTTAGGCAACCTTTGTGCATATATAGGCTAAACTGGGCCAGGAGAACCTCCTGAGGATGGTGAGATGATTGAGATGACACTGTCCTCCAGACACAGGATTCGAAATTCGAGCCCTGGCGGTCTGAGGCCGAGCACGCTACCTCTCGGTCACGGAGGCTCCCCGCAATACTGACTTTCACACGTGGATGGGGAAGAAACATTTTTTGTTTCTTTCAAACCGCTGAGACCGGGAACCGAACCCTGAACTCTGGTGTGAAAGGCAGCGGTGCTAACCACTACCCTAGGGCCCCCGCCCAATATACAAGAATGTTTACAGATACTAATAATTTGAAATATTTTCATTTGTGACAAATATAACTGACAATTGAATGGCTCCGTGCAAGAACATGGTAAGTGCATGTTTTATAGTTTTGAGGAAAACGACTTCAAATTTTAAGTTCAATATTTTTTTTCTGAGCTCCCGGCCAAGATCTTAGCACTTTTAGGGTTAATGTGTCAAGTACAATTAATTTGGCGGTTACGTCACAAAACAATCAGCCTTAATGTTGACCCTTTAAACTCTTTCACGCGTTTTGGTCACCATCCCGCTGTCACACTGTTGACTTATAGGCCCTATATATGCCCTTAACGGCTAAATTAAAACTGTGAAAATTTCGAAGATATTTATGACAACTAGGCCTACTGGTGTGCCTAAGGTTCATAACATATATGTATATAATACATTTTTATTTAAAAAGAACAGTTTTTTAGTCATTATTTGTTTAGTTCTGTTTAATTTTTTTAATATATTTGCATTTCCGGCAACATACACTATATACATGATATAGGCCTACTGCATATACACATATCCCAGCAGAAACGAGACGTTTAATCAATGTTGGTTTTGCGTTGGTCCAACGCCTAAGGAACCAACATTAAACCTTTAAACGCCAAAATATTCAATTTGAATTTTCACTCACTTGAAGTTGTGTCTCGTTGACGCGATCCACAACTTCAAGTGAGTGAAAATTATTCAGATTTGACAAAATGGAGGTCAACTGTTTTAAATATTACTGATTGATGTCACATTTTATCTTTAACATGTTTAAATGTGGTACTTAATGTGCTAATAACAAATGAAAACCCGAATATATATGCGGCACCGGCGGTTGGAGGGTTAACTCAACGTCTTGTGTCTGCATATATTTAAGGCGTCGCCAAACATTCATTAGTCTGATTCGGGCCTACTACCGGCGCTAAGGGACGCACCATTTGATATCTGGGGGGGGGGGGGCTGATGAAAAATATGTTGACCAGAAAAAACACCAAATGGTAACGTACATAATAGGGAAAGCATACTACAAAAAATTCCTTCGCCATAACATAAAAAAAAATTGTCGGACGTTGATCGCCAAAAAAAACCTTGTCTTCCACCGGAGGTAAAAAAAAAAGTTTGCAAGCAACAAAAACACCAAGCCCCCCCCCCCCCAGATATCAAATGGTGCGTCCCTAACTGTACCTATGGCTATGCGGTTAAGGACATACAAACTGGGGATTTTGGTCGTTTGGCTGATTGTATCGATATACAATTGCGCAGTTAGCTTCATAGAATAATATTTGAGCTGATGATAACATATAGATTGATACCCAAAATATAGTTGCATTGGATGGCATGCGTTGGGTATATGCTGGTATGCGTTGGTATGCGGCGGTGGGTATGAAAAGCGAGGGAGACCTATAAAGCGAGGGAGAATCAATAAGAGGCTTCGTATGGCAGTGTAATGCATGTATATGATGTACTTATCGATGTTACAATAAAATATATGCTTGTATTGTTCGTATACAATTATTATTTTATATTTTTTTTATTTGGGAGACAATACAGGTCCAGTTTTGTGATCGAAAGAGACTTCGCTTCGTTTGAAAGTCTCTTTCGCTTTGACAGGTGGCTGTGAGCGACACCTGGTGTGTACCCGGTAATCACTTAGCCGCTCACACTCCTGCTAATACACGAACATAAAAGATGTATACATGTATCTAACGTTACCACTGGCTCATCTACACGAATCGTTAGTAATCAGTCAAAATATAAAAATAAGAAAGAACACTGTATTTAACCTATAGGCTAATATACTATAACAATACCCTGTAGCGATCAAGATTACAATATAAACTGGGCGCATCTGGATTTGTATGTCATTCAGATATATATATACATCAAAGCTCTCTGTGTCTAGGTGTCTGTCGGTCTAGATGAAATGCAAATGAAAAGAAAACCGCCTCAAACACAATAAACTTAACAGTGGATAAAACACCACCTGAAACGCAATTAACAACAACAATAGATAAAACACATCCAAAATGCAATTGACGACAACAGTGGGTAGAACACCAGCTGCATTTCACACCTCCGTTCGTGATCAACTGATAAGCCTAATCCCCCCGGGCGTGACCAATTAACCGTCTTCATCCTAAAGACCACTTTCCTGCCCCACCTGTCCAAACGGTCTTAATGATGTCCTCCAGAACTACCTCATAGGGCAGTGGACAGTCTTTTTTCATTTTTTTACAAAAAATTTAAAAATGGCACCTTTGTAAAAAAATTATCAGAAGGGGCCACAACATGCCTGTTCCACCTACCTATTCAAGCATTTGTTGCAGCTATCATGATTTTAAAGGCGAGAGCTGGCATCATTTTTTGTAATTGCGAGAAATCTAATGATGGGAACCCCCAGAACAGATGATAAAAGTGCCATTCAAACAAATAACTCTTTTTATTCTACAATGATAGCTTCATTTCTACCAGTAATAGTGAGCAAAAAGAACAAACAAACAAAGAAAAATAGTCTTTTATCGCAATGTATCACAAATTCACATAAATCCTGAAAAAAACACAAAAAAAAACATCAAAATGACTTCTTCGGACGTACCTAACTTCGATCGAAGTATAGGACATCTCAATGGAAGTAGTCTAAGTACTTTATATTGGGAGTCAATGGGGGCCCGTCATTTCGTAAACGAGGCTGCCCATAGTTACATCATAAAGAATCACTTACGATTAGTCACTGCCAAAATTAAAAGCTCTATAAAATTGATGTTAACTCAAAAACTATTTAACCAAACTCCAAAGACTAAGTGCAAGTAAGACAAAATAAAAAGCATTTGCCATCCTTGGCATCAGCATGTTCAGGGCCCAGGGGGCACAAGTCTTGTGACAAGAAACTGAAAGAAACTGCATACATATCTATGGTGAGATCTACACTGGAATACAGCTGCGCCATATGGGATCCCTTCCGGAAGAAAGACATTGATAAAATTGACCAAATCCATAGAAGCGCTGCCAGATTTGTAACGTCAAACTATAGCAGGAAAGCTAGTGTTTCTACTATGCTCAAATCACTGGGCTGGGAGGACATTCAAACCAGACGGAAAAACGCCTGATTGACTTTATTTTACAAAATTTTGTATGGCCATGACAATATTCCCGTGAGTGATGACTTAGTTCCTTCTCACGAACGTACTCGTGGTGCAAACAACAAGAACTATAAACATATCCGGTCAGCTACATCAGGAGCAGCTGCTAGTTATTACAGCAGAACGATTCCAGACTGGAATAAACTGCCAGAGGAGACTGTAATAGCTCCCTCTGTAGATGCCTTTAAAGCACCCCTAACTGCCTAAAGACTACGCCTAACAGCATCACCCGTTAGCCTGATACTCCACTAGGAGGACTGCTGACTAAAGATACAGATATAATACACAAAAAAAAGCCTGTTTCAAAATACATTTTTTGCCGTAACTTTTTAATTCCTTATCCGATTTTGAAAAATAAGACTTTTTTAAAATCGTAAGACCCTGTAGAATAAAATTATTCAAGCAGAGTTAATGAAAAAGGTAAAAAAAATTATTGTCAAGTGCCTAGCTTAGGCCTACCCTAACTTCAATCCATAGCTTGCATGTTATCGTTGATATGATAGAACACGTTATGTTAGAACACGTCTATAACTGATAATAGTACATCTATGATCTAGAAACGGAAACAGGCTGGGAGTCTAGGTCTACTGACGCTGTGGCTGTGCTTCAATCACTGTCAATCTTCAGACTTCATGAAATGAATGATCATCATCATCGTCGGGACATCGACAACAATTCATAATCATAGACTCATGGCCGGCCACCGTAATTCAAATTATGCATTTCTTCAGACAAGTAGACTAGGGCTACAGTTTAACACTGATCATTAGGGCCAAGAACTAACATGCTATAGGCTAAACTGCAATGAACTGATTCATGTTGGCATGTCACTGTCAGGTGTTCGTCGGCATCGTCATCGAATCGATGTGCGATCGTCGTCGACGGAAGCTTTTTTCAAGCAGAATTAGCGATGAGAATATGAAAACAAACCTGTTAATGTGCGAGATTATAATTGAGAAGACAAGCAGGATTAATTTATAAAAAAACCAAGTTTATTAGAAGCACCCTAAACAACCAAAAACTGATGGTTATTTCATTTCAGGACGCGCGTCATTTTAATATCAACCAGCAAGATGGCGCTATCCTTCTTCCCGCTCAAAACAACTTTGAAAGAGACGCGCACCTGCACAAAATAGTGCTGGACAATATGATGAACTGATCAAACATAGTTACTTTTACCCGCGTTATTTTATCAGTATATCTATGAGTATTATTATAGATAATGATAAAAATCATTGTATTGTTAAATTTCACAATTTTTGACGAAATAATAATAAACAGTTGCGTTTGCGTTTGATGGACTGGCGTATGAATACAGTACATCATTACGAGGCTGTCAAAAACATACCAACATGCAAAATAGGGGAATTTCCCAACCGGGTCCGTGGCAGACTGCTCAGTACCTCAACAATGTCAATTAAACTCCTTGCATGTGCTTTTCAGAATTTTCCTGTTGTTTATTATCGTACAATTTAAATAATTCAATAACGAGAGCAGAGTTTATAAGCCAGACGACTACATAATCTTGCGGCTGTTTTGCGAGGCAAAGGGTTGTAGTAGGAATGCCCTGACTTGACCTAATTCTCTAGTCTATGATAGTGACACGTGTTCCGTGAAAAGAACTGGCGCACAGAATATGGATAATCTTTGTTCAGCTGGTGAAAAATTACAACAAAATGGCTAGGCCCTACTGCAATTACTATTGTATAGGCCTAACTATACATTTGCAAGAAGTTTATAAAATATTAAATACTTGTGGATATGGCGGTTTTGCTGAATCTTATTAATATATTATTCACTAATATTATTGTATTATCGTTCACTTACAAACATTGAAATACCATCCATGTCTGAACCAATAATTTTTTGTAGTTTGCTCATTTTAAAGCTGCATAACTGTTTTTTTTATTTAGATAAAAATAACCTGAAACGTACAAAACAATTATTGATATTGTTTTAAAGGCCTTATAAATGCACTGAAACTGGGTAAATGTAGCGGGATTAGTTCACCATGCGATACACCATCAAGTATTATCAAGTAGTGACTCGGTGTGTGTACAATATGTATGTAATACTAATAGTGGTAAGGTTATGGGCCAATATAATGTTAAATTGGCCAACACCAAACCACCTCCTAATAGCAAACGCGATAGGGTCCTACGTTGAACTGAATCGACATAATGTTGGGCCAGTACCGCAGACGATGGGCCGACATTAGTCTGCCATTGGATCAATGCCTCGTGTTAGCTGAGATGCAAAGCCCACATAACCAGCCTTAGATCTAGATGTCGGAGACTGGGTCAAATCGGTTACAGTAAAGTCTGATGTTTTTAAATATTATTTTATTTTACCGCATAGCGCGATTTATATCACTGTATGTGATGATTTACGATAAAATACAATAAAGTCTGATATTGTCTAGTAGCATTTAGACTATATTTTGAAAAGTCCATGAGATACCGAATAAAAAAATGCAAATGATTCTCAAGAAAATCACGAAAATCAAAAGAGCGAAAAAGATAATTTACATCACTGAATTTTGTGTTAATTCCGACTGCAATTTCTCACGGACTGGGGAGAGCGTCTCAATGGCGGGCCAAAGGCACAGATGCTGGCCGACACTCAAAAGCACCATAATAAAATAGTTTTCTATTTTTCAAGTGAATGATCGACATTCTCCATACTGGTACCGAAATTAAACATGACATCGCATGCAGATATCACCCATATCACACAAAATAATACTTCCTAGATATGTCTAACTGACATGAGACAATACACTTTGTACTGTGAAATGTATCTATGATCACTTAAAAAGTAAGAATAATTTTAATAGTCTTCCACTCTTTTTTCAATGATGACCGTTATCTGCCACTTGGTACTTTTAATGTCCTGCTTATACAGACAGTATGTCTTACTCCGCTGTGATCAGGTTTGTTTTGGTGGGGCAACAATATTAAAAAACAACAAACTTAAATCCTTAATAACTCAGTAAACGGAGCAGTGAAATAAAATAAAAATAAAACACCATTCTCCATGGATTAATCTTTTGAGTAAAATAAACAAAACAGTTATTCAGCTTTAATTTTCAATTCAAGATGTGCTTATGGATTCTTTTTAATTCAGTCAACTTTTGAAAGTCGCATCGTAGTTTGCAAAAAAGTCTGAAAGCACCAATTCGCGAAAATTTAAACATGGAATGTATAGGCATAGAAATATATGTTCTGTGTGTATAGGCCCATAGGTTCTGTGTATAGGCCTAGGCCCATAGAAAATACATTAAGTATATTTCTATGTATAGGCTCATAGAGGCTTACTGTATTTTGCGCAACGCAACGCAACGGATTTTTGAGGGGGCTATCTCGAAAAAAATATTCATTGCTATATATTCATGAGAAACAACTTTTCCCAATATATCCAGGGTCAAGTACGCAACGGATTTTTTTCACAGCAGGTGTATACTGAAATTATCAAACAAAATATTTTCAATTCGGCTGTTTCAACCTCTGTTGAATTAAAAACAAATAGAAAGAAGTTATATTTCTGTGGATATTTAATAAGTACACCACGGTTAAACTAAAAGACGCATGCCACCACATACCAGCGCATACCAACGAAAAGACAGGGTAGCCGATATAAGAACCATACATGTTATAGTCTATCGTATTTAATACATCCTACGGAGTGTATATACCAAATTTTGTGAAAAAAATAATAATTGTAATTATAATTCGGCATTTTAAAGTTCGTCAATGAGCGATATGCATTGCAATGGGCGTAGTTTATATTTCCCACACTTGGTGTCATCTACACCGCTGATAAATCTTAAAAAATAAGTCTTAACAATAATTTTATTGTTTGTATTCGTAAATAAAACATACCTAATACTGTATCACATCATTGTTCGTACAAATTGAATATTTTTTCACAGAGAAAAATATATTTTCAAATTGTACTTTTTTGGTCAGACATGATATAAGTCGCAACAATATACAAGAAAAGAAATGAAATGAATCGGGCTTTAGGCAACCTTTGTGCATATATAGGCTAAACTGGGCCAGGAGAACCTCCTGAGGATGGTGAGATGATTGAGATGACACTGTCCTCCAGACACAGGATTCGAAATTCGAGCCCTGGCGGTCTGAGGCCGAGCACGCTACCTCTCGGTCACGGAGGCTCCCCGCAATACTGACTTTCACACGTGGATGGGGAAGAAACATTTTTTGTTTCTTTCAAACCGCTGAGACCGGGAACCGAACCCTGAACTCTGGTGTGAAAGGCAGCGGTGCTAACCACTACCCTAGGGCCCCCGCCCAATATACAAGAATGTTTACAGATACTAATAATTTGAAATATTTTCATTTGTGACAAATATAACTGACAATTGAATGGCTCCGTGCAAGAACATGGTAAGTGCATGTTTTATAGTTTTGAGGAAAACGACTTCAAATTTTAAGTTCAATATTTTTTTTCTGAGCTTCCGGCCAAGATCTTAGCACTTTTAGGGTTAATGTGTCAAGTACAATTAATTTGGCGGTTACGTCACAAAACAATCAGCCTTAATGTTGACCCTTTAAACTCTTTCACGCGTTTTGGTCACCATCCCGCTGTCACACTGTTGACTTATAGGCCCTATATATGCCCTTAACGGCTAAATTAAAACTGTGAAAATTTCGAAGATATTTATGACAACTAGGCCTACTGGTGTGCCTAAGGTTCATAACATATATGTATATAATACATTTTTATTTAAAAAGAACAGTTTTTTAGTCATTATTTGTTTAGTTCTGTTTAATTTTTTTAATATATTTGCATTTCCGGCAACATACACTATATACATGATATAGGCCTACTGCATATACACATATCCCAGCAGAAACGAGACGTTTAATCAATGTTGGTTTTGCGTTGGTCCAACGCCTAAGGAACCAACATTAAACCTTTAAACGCCAAAATATTCAATTTGAATTTTCACTCACTTGAAGTTGTGTCTCGTTGACGCGATCCACAACTTCAAGTGAGTGAAAATTATTCAGATTTGACAAAATGGAGGTCAACTGTTTTAAATATTACTGATTGATGTCACATTTTATCTTTAACATGTTTAAATGTGGTACTTAATGTGCTAATAACAAATGAAAACCCGAATATATATGCGGCACCGGCGGTTGGAGGGTTAACTCAACGTCTTGTGTCTGCATATATTTAAGGCGTCGCCAAACATTCATTAGTCTGATTCGGGCCTACTACCGGCGCTAAGGGACGCACCATTTGATATCTGGGGGGGGGGGGGGGGCTGATGAAAAATATGTTGACCAGAAAAAACACCAAATGGTAACGTACATAATAGGGAAAGCATACTACAAAAAATTCCTTCGCCATAACATAAAAAAAAATTGTCGGACGTTGATCGCCAAAAAAAACCTTGTCTTCCACCGGAGGTAAAAAAAAAAGTTTGCAAGCAACAAAAACACCAAGCCCCCCCCCCCCCAGATATCAAATGGTGCGTCCCTAACTGTACCTATGGCTATGCGGTTAAGGACATACAAACTGGGGATTTTGGTCGTTTGGCTGATTGTATCGATATACAATTGCGCAGTTAGCTTCATAGAATAATATTTGAGCTGATGATAACATATAGATTGATACCCAAAATATAGTTGCATTGGATGGCATGCGTTGGGTATATGCTGGTATGCGTTGGTATGCGGCGGTGGGTATGAAAAGCGAGGGAGACCTATAAAGCGAGGGAGAATCAATAAGAGGCTTCGTATGGCAGTGTAATGCATGTATATGATGTACTTATCGATGTTACAATAAAATATATGCTTGTATTGTTCGTATACAATTATTATTTTATATTTTTTTTATTTGGGAGACAATACAGGTCCAGTTTTGTGATCGAAAGAGACTTCGCTTCGTTTGAAAGTCTCTTTCGCTTTGACAGGTGGCTGTGAGCGACACCTGGTGTGTACCCGGTAATCACTTAGCCGCTCACACTCCTGCTAATACACGAACATAAAAGATGTATACATGTATCTAACGTTACCACTGGCTCATCTACACGAATCGTTAGTAATCAGTCAAAATATAAAAATAAGAAAGAACACTGTATTTAACCTATAGGCTAATATACTATAACAATACCCTGTAGCGATCAAGATTACAATATAAACTGGGCGCATCTGGATTTGTATGTCATTCAGATATATATATACATCAAAGCTCTCTGTGTCTAGGTGTCTGTCGGTCTAGATGAAATGCAAATGAAAAGAAAACCGCCTCAAACACAATAAACTTAACAGTGGATAAAACACCACCTGAAACGCAATTAACAACAACAATAGATAAAACACATCCAAAATGCAATTGACGACAACAGTGGGTAGAACACCAGCTGCATTTCACACCTCCGTTCGTGATCAACTGATAAGCCTAATCCCCCCGGGCGTGACCAATTAACCGTCTTCATCCTAAAGACCACTTTCATATACGTATTTAATAAATGTCACACTGATAAAATTTAACAAATGCATATAGGCTAGATATTTTTGGTTAATTTAATATCTGATAGATAAGTAGCTATAGGTAGACCGCGTTGCCCACGTAACAGGTATGGACTATATCTTCAGTACTAAAACTTAATATAAATGATAGCCTACATAGGCCTTATTGTATAGTGTAATTATTTGATTTTTTAACGTTACTTTCTTTTAAATGATATTAACGCCAACCCTATGCAGCGGTGATTTGATCGAGTTTGATCTTCAATTGTAGTCTACTTGTCATCACCGAGATCATGACAGCTTTTTGCATTCGCAAGTAAATGTGTGATATATGTAGGCCTACGTGACACTCAAGGCGTTTTGATGTCATCACTCAGATCACGACAGCTTGAGTCAGCCATGGATTATTTTCTAAAATAATTTTTAAAACTAAAGAACAAAGAGATCGCCATCTACCTAAATTGTGTTATTGTGGTTTTTTTAATTAAAATTATATACCAATAATATACCATGCTGCTATCAAAAGCTATGCTGATTGCTTCAGTACTGTACCCTGTCACTTGTGACAACCCGTTCTATTCACCAGATGGCCCCACTGTTGGCCGACTGGGCAATCTGACAAAATGTCGGCCGGACGCCAGCGATCTTATAATGTCTCCCTCGTTGTTGTTATCGTTCATTTTCTCAACTGTTTTAATAATTTTAGCCGGTTTCGATACAGTTATATGTATATTATGTTGTTTATAACATATATTTGTATATTTAGTGATAAATTGTCGTCTCATATACAGACATTCGGCCTCTTATTGATCCTCTCTCGCTTTATAGGTCTCCCTCGCTATTCATACCATATGCGGTGGTGTGTGTGTGTTCAGTGGCGGATCCAGAATGTGCAAGAGGAGGGGGCGTAAGCCACATTTTGGCTGAAAAAAGGGGTGTTGGCTTCACTTTATTCAAAAAAAAAATGCATGAAAATTCAATATTTTCACTAAAACCGGGGGGGGGGGCGTACGCCGGGTACGCCCTATGCTGGATCCGCCACTGGTGTTGGCAAAACTAAAATCTGGATGGTGTCCATGCATGACTAATATTATGCCTAACTGTTAGTGGGGAAATTACCCATGCCCCTATACATGCCTTAATTCCCACTAAGCAAAAAAAACATTTGTATAACATTTGTACAATGTTGGAACAACGTCAAAGACGTTCGGCCGACGTTGTACAAATGTTATACAATTTGTTTGTGTTTACTGGGTTAGATCCTCATTGAATGCCCCCCTACATTTCATTGCAGGAGGCATAAATATGCCTTTATGCCTTCTGCCATTTCATTTAAGACCGGTAGGCATAAATGTATAATGTGTAACATTGTGTGAAGCTTCTCTACATTTCGTGTAGACAGGAAACAGACGACTAAAATTTCCGTGGCAGGTGTCACGTGAATTTTCTGCCGTACTGAACTGACATGACTGAATCAAAGTTCCAGCGAAAATAGCTGTGGATGCAAATTTGAACCCTGTCGTTAAACATGTTAAAACTCGATTTCAAATGAGATCTAAACCACACCTACTTGTTATTGTTTGTTTATTTCATCCAAACGGTGGATACTCTGGCTCGACAATACTGTCAATAGTCTGCCATTGGCATTGGGGAAATGGCAGGACCAACCGTTGAACAGGATGAAATTTTCGATTTGTCAGGTCGGTCACTGACACTGTTTCTAGGACTTTTCGCACCATAAACGTTTCGCACTATTGACTATACTGCCATAGACGTCTCTCGTCCACAAGACAAGTAGTTTCAACCCCGTCTCCGCGTTTCTCCCACGGCCACGTCGTCGGGATTAAATTTTATTAAGAAATGCATGTAAAACATGATAGTTTGATAGCCAGATACTATACTCTATAGGCCTAACAGGCTACATATTCTGTTCTATCAACATACAAACATTATCAATCAACTAATAGTCTAAGTTACATAGTCTAGACTACAAAAAATAATAAAATAAAATAAAAAATAATAATTTACCACAGCTTGTTTCATGTAATATTCAACGTGTGAGGACCTTTTAAATAGACCTATCAAAAACTATAGATTACAATATATCTATAAATTAGAAATTACCGTACCCCTAGACCCTAATTTCTACAATAGATTTCAAAAAAAACACTTACAAGTGTGTACAGCCACTGAGTCTGAGGCATAAGAAATTTATTCTAGGCCTAACGTTAGACCTATCAGGCTATCTCGATTTTAAAAATATTTCTAGACTAACACTAACAGCTCAAATGATTTATTGAAATGTCTAGACTATAGGTCATAGAGGGGTCGCAAACCACATTTTTCGCCATTTAAAAAATATTTCCCGGCTGAAAATATTTGTTTTTCACTTTTATTCAACTCACTAAAATGTCTGGCGATCTCTAAGTATAATTTTTGTTTGAAAGTAATTTTAACTTGCAAAATCCTTTCTGTGTTATGTGTACCGATATTTCAGAATTTCACGTAATATCGCCCACTGGTCTAAAGATGATGGCGATGTGAAGTTTTTTGGGCGAAAAATTGTCAGAAAAATTCCCCTTATAATTGCAATGTGGAATAAAGTTGGGAAAAATAAAATTTAGTCACCAAAAAATATTGTAAGGCGCCTAGTTCAAAAGTTAAGACCTTTTGACATGTAGTGAATGTCCGTTTTTGACCCTCCTCTATAAACATGATAAACCCATTAACTTCATTCCAGTTTATTCTCAGAATTGCTTTACATATCAAATGGTTACCGAAAAGGTAACTTTCATTTTGGACCATCCTCCACCATCAGACAGACTATAGCATTGTATAGTGACCGTACAGTATACAGAGCTACGGTCGTCATCATTGGACATTAACTGAATGACTGTCAACTCAGGTCAAGTAGCCAGTTCGTAATGTGTAATAAAATGTAGCCTTCAATAAAGGCTGTTTAGAACATGCTTAGACATTAAGTTTAAATGTCTTTATGAACGTCACTTAAATAATTATGAATATGGAATAAATCCGCTATATATTTATATACATGCATCTAGTAGAATAATCAATATGTGCGGTATAGGATTACCCTACTGACTTTTTTAACCTCAAACTGTTAAATTTTGTATGGCAATTTCAAGAATAATTTTCAACTTCTCTCTCCACTTTGTTTATCAGCGAGTATTTTTGTGTGAACATCCCCTTTGGGGCAATTTAGCATTTTCCTTCTAAGGCAAGTGTTTTTGTATTAGTTGGTTGACAGAAGTTATTATTTGAAACCTATGGGCAGAAGGACGGCAAAAAAAAAAAAAAAAATCTAAATTACTTTTTTTTTCAATACTGGTAAACTTTATCGTTTACTAACTCGGGGTCGGAGGAACTAAAAAAAAATGAGATCAATTTGTGTACCAGTCAACTTATTTTTCTATATAATTTAGTGGTCATATGGTAGAAAAAAATACAAATCCAAAACTGGCTGGCTGTGAAGAAATCTTTTTTAAATAAAACAATCTGTGTTCATCTAAATTTACTTACAGGTTTAGCTATTCACAGGCAAACACAGGGTCGGCGGCAATAAAAACATGTTTTTTCAATTTTAATTTTTTTCGGATTTTGCGTTTTCGTGACTCGGCAGTTTTTGTCAACCAAGTCATTTAAAAAAAATTGTCTAAGTGAAATTGCAATGCAATAAAAAAGAAAAGTTCCCCATACCTACCCTATTTTGGTGTGCCATGTAACCGGAATCTGCCCGACAAATTACCCACTTACTGTGTTTGGAAAGGCTGTATAATCGGAGAAGGAGGTTTTTTTTAGTACTTATCCAACTGAAATCTGCGGGCATTGCAGCCAATAAAATTAACGTCCGACCCCACCTAGATTAAATTTGTAATGTCGAATTAAAATTGACAGGTACCTGCACGACCTGTGGGATAGCATTACAGGATCTTAATCTTTGGGAAAACATCAGCAACCCCAAGGAAAGTGCAATTTCAATCACTGAAACATTCTTGACCGGTAAAAAATTCTGATGTCCAGTTAACTTGCAACTTTGCTGGACCTGTCAGTCTGCAGGGCTCTGCATACGGTGGGCGGCGCTAAACCGTCTCGCCCAGCACTCTGACACGCCGCCCACCACAACAGTTGTAAAAAACATGGAAAACTGAGTATTTTGAGTATAAAAACATAACTGTTGTATTGACATTTGTTATGCCAAGATCGCCCACCACTGCCCAATGCCTGGGCAGGACCCTGAGTCTGGTAAAAATAATCCCCAATTTAATTTTATTGACTGGCATTGTTCCTCTTTTAAGTGTCAAGTAAGGCTATTTTTTTATTCAATAAATTTATGTATATTTTTATGAATAATGTTCAGAACCACAAGATTCTTACCAGTATCTACATTTTCTCTTTTTGTTTTCAGGTAGTCTTACCAGGAAATCATTTCCAAAGGCTCCAAATAAAAAGAGATTTGAGTTAGACATCGAAGACCTGAACCAAACCATTAAGGCCAAGGAACTACAGCTTGTATCTTTTATTTTTGTTGATTTACATCCATATGTATGTATGTACATGTATACTTAACATGACATTTAAAATGTATTCTTTAATCTGATTTTTTTTGGAGGATGGTTAGAGCAATTGAAACTGTTAAAATGGAAGGAATAATTTATTTTTTCTGATAAATATTGGACAAATTAGGGAAACCACATTCATAAACCACGTTCTTAGAAAAGTGTGGCCTTACCATTGAATGAAATGCCTACAAAATAGCTCAAATTTCTCAGATACTATCTAAAATTCACTGAACTAAAATCTATGATGTCAGATCCATTTTTACTTAGTCCTGCTCATTGACGCCAACACCTTGCATGATGGCTCTAACACTATTATTACTATGAAGTTGCTGTTTGCTATACAAGGATTATAGATTTATTTAATATTCAAAATAATTCTTTAATCATTTTCACACAAAATTATTCCTGTAGTAATGCTCATCTAATCTTGATTTTGTAGCATATATTTAGCAGTGCTAATTTCTTAAACGCTTGAAATTACTTTACGCCAAGCAAAACTTATCAAACCCCACTCATACTATAAAATAGATCTTAGCCCTTAATCCTTATTGTGGTAATCACTTCTACAGGCCTATTTCGTTTTTTAGAAAAAAACTAGTTTTTTTACCTAAGTTAACCCTCACAGCGCGGGGATCGACCTTAGTTGTCAGAATCTGACGTCTGTAGACGTCAGATTCTGACGACTAAAGTCACTCCCCGCGCTGTAAGAGAAAAATATTTATAATGCTGTAGACCCCTAGCATAGGTATTCAAATGCATCAGAAAGAGCTAACTAAGACATTTATGATGATTTCAGAATGAAAAAAACCCTTTGG
This sequence comes from Flabesymbios commensalis, assembly GCA_964017125.1. Taxonomy (NCBI): domain Eukaryota; kingdom Metazoa; phylum Annelida; class Polychaeta; order Terebellida; family Flabelligeridae; genus Flabesymbios; species Flabesymbios commensalis. Next base: position 33,325,511 of record OZ024915.1, read on the forward strand.
TCTCCATGAATTTTTCAAATTAATTCAGCTCTTTAACATTTTTACGGGTTAAACAAAATCAGCACTAATATTGTTAAATTGGCATATGTTTTGTCTCAAACTGTACAAATGTAAGTAATATTTACCCACTTAAAGCTATAACTATAAGTCATAATAGGGAGCTCAAAATCAAGTGGGTGAGAATTAAAAATTCTTAATTTTATAACTTAATGCGGATATTTAGGTGTCCTAAATTTGTTCAAGTGTGTACCTGAGTAATCAATTTATTGACTATTAATTTTTCATAATAAATTTCCTTGATTGAATAGACATGATGTTTGGCAAATAAAAAAATATTAATAATTTATTTTTGGCTTATAAATCATGTTTATTATAAAAGTCAGGCAAAGACAGGTCAGACAAAAAGTTATCCCATAGAAATTGTTTCACTTATTGTATTTATTCTGATTTAAACGCCCAGGGCATTAATTTGAATACCCCCTGAGATTACAGGGGGGATGGGTGCTTATTAGAGTAGTTTTTAATGATCATATGTACATGATCATGTTTCTAATTTTTAAATCAGGCCCCGGCGGTTGGAGATTTATTGGAATATGGGGGTTTATTTATTAGAATAAATACAGTATTTTCAAAGCACAGGTCCGATCCCTCTGAAACAGATCACTCTTCTCCTGATGATCACAACTATAGTCATTTTTATTCTGTTTTATTAGTCGACCAAAGCACTGTTATTGGGAATGAAATGTGTGTCTAAACATCAAGATTTGCAAATATTTACATGTATTCAAATTAAACAAATATGAGTAATTTTCAGCCACTTGAGGTTGTGAATCCCGGTAGCGAGACACAACTTCAAGTGGTTGAAAATTTAAATAAATCAACTTAGCACAATTAGGGTTAAGGGTTGGTTGATTTTATTTTATTTGTACATGTATTTGTCATCCTTAATTCACTTTTCATAAGAAAAATATACAATCGAAGCCTGGTGATGTTCGCCCGCCAAGACAAGAAAAAGATGACACAATTCAAAGGAGACGTGCTCTAGATATTGATTTGAGAGCATTGACAAATGATATTAGAAAAAAAGTGAGTTTTTTACCCTATGTCCAACTGTCTGTCTTGTCATATACATCCCAATTCTGATGGTTTGAAATTTCCAGGGGAGTTTGAAAATGGCATGGATGATATAAAAAATTGCCACCCCCCCCCCCCCCCACCCCATTGAACAGTTTCGGTTTTCCTTGTAAGCGTGACTGTCCACTGGTCAGTTTTAATTTTTTTTTTTGAAACTTGTCCCACATGTAGTTCAAACATAGGGAGTTGAGATTCAAAATGACCTGCCGTCCAGACTTTATCCTGACAGTATATTTACCATTATGTTCTTCTTGTTTTAGGATGCTGTTGTGAATATTTTCATTAATGTGTCGCATTTAAGAGAAATAGCTTTATTTATGGCACACCTTTTTACATTCTTTATCAATTTTATTTGGCACTTGTCATGAGTGGCAGTTGAAGGCTTGACAAGCCTTCAAGTTCACTGCCAATAGTGACTGTAACAGTGAGAGTGCAGTCTTGATTATCCTTGCAGTAAAATCTTGATAAATGAAACAAAAACTTTACGATAGGCTATGCAAAATGTTTGATTGTTGTGACAAAAAATTTAGGATAGTTTTAGAATCATTAAGACATATTTCTCTTTGTTACATCTTAGCCCTTATCCTGCTGATCACGACTTAATATTTGTCATTTTTATTCTTTTTTATTAGTCAACTAAACTACTGTTATTGGGATAGAAATGTGTGTCTAAACATCAAGATTTGCAAATATGTGTGCTCAAATTAAACAAATATGAGTAATTTTCAGCCACCTTAAGTTGTGGGTCGTGGTAGCGAGATACAACTTTAAGTTGGTAAAAATTTAAATTTATTAACTTGGCAGGATAAGGGTGAAGTATCACCAAGATTGCATTTGATTCTCTGACATACCAGTACCCTACAACTAGTAGGTGTGAGATTGATAAATTCTTATTATTTATAAAATATTTTTGTCCCACAGATCGAGTGGTGGTCAGAAATTTTTTGTGCTGGTCCGCAAAATAATCAAGCCTATTTATATTCAATATAAAACAACATCAAAGCCACCAGAATCCTAACGAAATAGCCAACTTTGGCTTAATGTCAGACAAATTTGAATGAGAAATAACTTAAAATTCAGTGTACTATGTACATATGTTATTTATAAGTGTGTTTTTTCTTTGCAGAATGAAGATCTAACTAGAAGCCAATCAAACCTAGCTTACAAAAATGAGAACAAAATTAATGATGCCATATACAGACTAGAACAACAGATGAAAGTAAGCAACTTGAAATTGACTGAAGAGAAGAAAGTTGTGGAAGAAATAAATCGATTAAAACGCTCAAAGAAAGCTTTAGGGTGAGAAATTGTTGTCATTTTTAGCTCATCCGGCCTTTAGGCCTAAGATGAGCTTATGTATGCCATTGTGTGTCTTCTGTTGTCTGTCGTCGGTCCACAATTCACAAGAAATGCTTCTCCCACAATTCTTATGCGATTTCAATTCTGTTTGGTTTGTTTGAAAGAACTTTCTCCTGTGCATTAAACTTCCTCACGGATTTGAGAAATATTAATTGTTAATTAACTTATGACCTAATTAGGGCCATCTGTCCACCATTCACAAGAAATGCTTTTTCTCCTTTAATTCTTTTACTTTTTACTATTTTACTTATGTTTGGTTTGTTTGAAAGAGCTTGTTCCTGTGCATTAAACTTCCTCACGGATATGAGAAATTTTAATTATTAATTAACTTATGACCTAATTAGTACTTAATTAGGGCACTCTGTCCACAATTCACAACAAATGCTTCTCCCTCAATTCTTATCCGATGTCCATTTTCTTTGTGTTTGAAAGAGCTCGTGCCTGTGCATAGAACTACCTCGCGGATTTTGGAAATGTTTATTATTAATTAACCTCTGACCTGATAGGACACTCTGTCCGCAATTCACAAGAAATGCTTCTCCTTGCTTGATTCTTATCCGATTTGAATTTTGTTTGGTTTGTTTGAAAGACTACCTGCCGATTGCGGAAATTTTAATTATTTTTTTAACTTTTGACCTAATTAGGACCTAATTAGAACACTCTGTCCGCAATTCACAAGAAATGCTTCTCCTCCCTCAATTCTTATCCTATTTGAATTTTATTTGGTTTATTTGAAGAGCTTGTGCATGTGCATATAACTGCCTCATGGATTTCAGAAATTTTAATTTGTAATCAACTTGCCCTAATTAAGGATGAGCTTCTGTGTCATTGACACTCTGGTTATACCTTCCTGTTATCTTCATTAAATTTACTTCTATCCGGTATTTTTCTTATCTTTTTTTTTCTATGCTGATTAGATACTACTTCAGTTTGAAGAGGGATGTAGATGCAATGCGTGACCGTCAGAGACAGATAAGAGAAGAAAGAGATGTAAGTTTGCACAGTTTGCTTACTCCTAATTATTAAAGAACTGAAAGTCTCTGCCATGTGTGCATGCCAACTACGTGTACACCAAAATCAGTGTTCAATTTGTTATTAAATATGTGTCATGTTTTAACTCTTACACTCCTGCATAACATTTGCAGCATGTGAGGTTGCCCACTGAGTATTTTCTGGCATGTTTTTTCATCATAAACCATCTGATCAACAACTGATATTACAAATCATTGCATTTTGAAAAAAATAAGTGCCCGTTAATCTAATATTTGACTTAGTCTAATACCTAACTTAGTCTAATATATCTCAGTTAGTCTACAGGGTTCTCCCCAGAAAAATGAGAAGGAAAACACATAGATTTTTTAGCATAGTTATATAGATTTTGTTTTCTAGGCTAATGATGGCAGTATATTCCTCCAAACCTAATGTCTGTCTGTTTCCCCGTTGTTTATTAAGCTTTTTATTGATTTTTCCGTTTTTAGAATGACCACTGTTGCAGCCATGTGTATAATGAAAAAAAACTAAGCATTTGATAATATGGCAGTTTGAGAAGAGCATTTAAATCCCCTGAGATAGGCCAGTAATTATACCACGGAATCTTTTGAAATAGGCCTGCATGTAGGCAGTGAAAAATGAAACAAAAAGGCTTACATTGTCTAGTAGTCTATTCTATTAAACTATGTGACAATGTAGTAATGATTCAGTAGCTTATCATCAGTTACAAACATGGCCTCTTATCAGGATTAACTTTGATGAAAAATATTTGTCTATGTTAACAAAGTAATAATTTGTTCCGCTCTCTAAAATTAGTATTGCCTGACAAACATCTATTGTATTACCATGATTAAATCATGTTGTAAAATAGCTAAACTTGGTATCTTACATTTTTTTATTCACATTGATTTAGTAATTAAAATTCTGTTTTGGCATAATCTAAAGCTTCAGCTGTCAATTATCATGACAATATACAGTAGGACCTGCTATGAGCAGCCACTCTTATGAGCAGCCAACCTCCAATGGGAGGTCACTTGGCCATTCCCCAAAATGACATTTCCTATACAAATGAACCTTCTATGAGCAGCCACCTGCCTCAAAAAGCCAATTTGTTAAAATTCTGTTTTGGCATAATCTAAAGCTTCAGCTGTCAATTATCATGACAATATACAGTAGGACCTGCTATGAGCAGCCACTCTTATGAGCAGCCAACCTCCAATGGGAGGTCACTTGGCCATTCCCCAAAATGACATTTCCTATACAAATGAACCTTCTATGAGCAGCCACCTGCCTCAAAAAGCCACTTTTTTCTGTGTCACAAGGGTGGCTGCTCATAACAGGTTCTACTGTATGTTTAATAGCATGATGTGGTTGTGGTTGATGTAGACAAATTCATTCTATGCATAATATATCAGTGAGATCCCAGCTGGACTATAATGTGAACGTCCCACATGTAATTTGGAGGGATAACCGCCCACTGTTTTTTTTTAACTTTCAAGGTTTTGTCCCTAACTGCTCTTATCTCTTCTTTTTATTAGTCTTGCTATAAGAAGGTTGCACAACTGAAACATAAAGAAGATGAAATCAGACGAACAGCTCATAGGGATCGCCATCTCTTTGAAGAGCTTAAAAAGGGTGAGTTTTTTTTCATTTTTGATGTAGAATTACATGACAACAATATATGGAGATGACTATGTGACCCATCGGCATATAATTAGCTGCATCACATTCCAATTTTTTTACAGAAAAATTTGATTAATGCTCAGTAATGTTATTAACCCTTACACTGCTATGGGCGACATAAACCAAGGGCAGCTTGGGTCGCCCGATGATTTCTAAAAAGACGTGCCAGATATTACACATCTGCAAATTTTATGCCGCAGTGTTAAAGGGGACAAAATAACTATTTCTGTGGTCTAGACTCGTTAGGAAATGATTATTTGTGACCCGCCACGCCATAAGGGGTATAAGCTCCAAATTTTCAAAATTGATTTTGTCAGTTGATTTGATAGCCGTGATCTTTCTGTCTCATTAACTGAAGCAATTTTAAAAAATCTTTATTACTTTTTGTTTTATGAAATTTTTCCTTTATTATATTTAGTTATGTAATCATAAATAGTCATAAATAAGTTGAATAAAGCTGCGTGGATGTACCTTCTCGTGTGGCGGGTCACATTTTATCCAAAGCAGTGTTAAGTAATTTTTTACAAGGCGATAGTTCAAATTAGCATAAAAATACATACAAGCCGAAGAATCAATTCAAATGTATATATTTTTTTTGTTTTATACTATGAATCAAAGAATGCACAAAAAAAATTTTACTTTGTATCAAATTTTGTTATCCAAGAAGCAGAGCTAGGCACGATAGATTTGATATTCTTGCACAAAAGTCGAGCATTTAATTTTTTTGGGTGCTTGACCCTTCCTCTTCCCAAACTTATCGTTTACCGTAAGATCTGTCAATGACGTGCGTAGCCATTGTCAAATTTGAAATGATGCAAAGTGAAGCATTTGCTCGTGGAGTCACTTCCTGTAATTTTCTGAAAAAAATATTGTTTCAATAGTGTATAATCTTATCTGTTACAAAGATATCTTATAATAGACGCTAATTTAATAATTTAAAAAAAGGCCTCTGTTTTAAAAAATGCAGATATTGATCAACTGTATGCACAAAAACGGCAAATGCTAGCTGAATTCCGGGAGCAAGGAAAAGAATTCCAGCAAGCTAGAGATGATATTCGCCGTCGCCAAAAAGAGGAAATCAACAGAAAGAAGGAGGAAGAACAGAAGGCACAATGGGAGGAATATCAAAAAGAACTGTAAGTTTACATATACAAGTCTTCTTGGCCATTACTTCTGACAAAATATGTTTATTGTGAGTGGAAAAGCCAATTCCTATTCAATATACATACTGTGAATTTGGTAATATTCGGGAGGTTTTATTTTTCGCGAGGAGAACAAATTCCTGAAATCAAGAATCTTGCTTGAAAAAAATGAAAATTTGAGATTTGTAAACGTCGTGAAAAATCCCAAAATTTGAAAGTCGCGAAAATTTAAATGGGCGAAAATTACCAGATCAACAGTATAAGTATGATTGGATAATTTTTTGTCTTGTCTTTTTTGGGTGGCTGTTGTGCAAGGTAGTAGTAGTGAGACGCAAAGTAACTATGCATCTGTAAAAAATGGTTTTGATTTGATAGTCAGCATGTTGATAAGGCAAGAATTCATTGACCAATTGGTTCTCAAAACTCACGATAATGGAATATCAATAAAAAAATAAAATTGAAATTTTGTCTTTTTTTATTTTAATATGCTGCCGACCCACTATTTATTAACCCGTTTGTGACGAGCCCCGGAGATCTCCGTAATTTAGGGAGACCATTCAGATATGAGGCCCAGAGATCTCCGGGTCTGATTGCATGGGATAACTATGACGTCATAAAATAATCTCGTTTCAGAAAGAGCGCAGTAGCATAATGATCTCGTGTTCAACGGGTTAATATAAACTGCTATACCCGGGTGTATTTTATTAATAATACAAATTAGGCATATTTTTAAAGTAATTTGACACTTAAAAATGTTGGTATTTTTGTATAAGTTTATGTACCATTACAAAATTAAATGAATAATTTTTAAAAATGTCTGACACTTAAAAATGTTGGTATTTTTGTATAAGTTTATGTACCATTACAAAATTAAATAAATAATTTTTAAAAATTTCTGACCGCCTGTTTTTAATCTTACATAAAAATTCTTGAAAACCAATTAATCAATAATTGTGGCTTAAACGTCAATTTCTATACATATTTGTGCCATGATGAGTTTAATCATTTTGTTCACAAAAAGATCCAACTCTCAGCTATCTTTTTCAATTTTTGTTTTTATAGAGCTGAACGTGAACCTAATTTTGAGGAGAAGCAGCTCTGCACCACCCTTATCACTTACCTTCAAAACATGCTATCACCCGCTACGACCCAGGTCACTGTATCACCACCAAATGGCAGTGAACAAGCTGCTGAAAACGCATCTCCTGGTAAATTATATAGCTTTTTATTGGCAGTATACTGAGAACACTGAATTATTAGCCTTTAAGCCTAGATAAGCTTCATGTTGCGTCTGTCGTCCATCATCTGTCCATAATTTACAAGAAATGCTTCTCCTCCCTCAATTCTTATTCGATTTCAATTTTGTTTGAAAGAGCGCATGCTTGTGCATAAATCTTCTTCATGGATTTCAGAAATTTTATTTAATAATTAACTTATGACCTAATTAAGACCTAATTAGGACTCTTCGTCTACAATTCACAAGAAATGCTTCTCCTCAATTTTTATCCGATTTCAATTTTGTTTGGTTTGTTTGAAAGAGCTCATGCCTGTGCATAAAATGTCCTCATGGATTTCAGAAATTTTGATTAATAATTAACTTATGACCTAATTAGGACACCCCATCCACAATTCACAATAAATGCTTGGTTTGGTTGTTTGGTTTGTCTGGAAGAGCTTGTGCCTGTGCACAAAACTTCCTCATGGATTTCTTTCAGAAATTTTATTCCACAATTAACTTATGCCCTAATTAAGGATTAGCTTCTGTGTCATTGACACTCTGGTTTATAACTGTAACAGAGCCCTGTTGAGGTGCTATGCCAGTTGTATTTGACTTTAATGTATGTCTGTAGTAGTAGAGCTGTGATGATCTGTACACTTTATTGGCACATAACCCTTATCCTGCTAAGTTAATATATTTGAATTTTCATATTTGTTTAATTTGAAACCAAACATTTACAAATTTTGACGTTTAAACAGTCATTTCATACCTAATAACAAGGTTTAATCAGCTTATAAAACTGATTAAAAATGACTATTGTCGTAATTAACAGTCAAAGGGTTAACATTTTTAACACCCAAAGTCCATTTGTGTCAGCTCAATGCTATAGGACTCAGCTTTTAAAAGTAGATAGTTTGAGCTTAACACTGCTGAAATGTTTTTGTACAAACCATGGAGCCTAGTTTCAATTTGAAATCAGAATTGTCTTACTTATCTCTTTCTTCTTCATGTGAATACCTATATTATGGGTCTACGACCATTATAAATATCTTACTTTTCAGTGCGGGAATCGACTATAGACGTCATAATTTATTGTTTATAAATGTCAGATTCTGACGCACTGAAAGGGTTCATATAAATAAATATAAAGGGTCACAGTAAACCTTAAATTAATAAGATTATTTTTTAAATATTTAAAGCTACTACTGTATCTGTTTGTTATGCCATTAGTTGTATCTCCACGAGAACCCCAAGAAGTAGGTGGATATTTGCTGACAAAGAAACAAGATGATGATCTTTTCAAAGGATTGATGCGACCAAGAGCAAACAAACGCAGCAAGAGAGAAAAACGCAAATCAACTACGGTTAGAGTTTTGTGAAATTAATGTTACTTGTTTTTTTGTTATTATTTGTAGGCAAAACCTTGCATTCAAGTCAGTGTTTTTTTCATTCTTTCAAAGAAGCTAAGAGTAAGAAACTAAAGCCAGACATTTTAGCCTGCCTTTTATATTTAAAAAAATGGTAGGCTATTGGAATTAAAGTTCAGCATTTTTGGTATATGTATTAACATTAATTTTATTGTGGGCACAATAACGTCCCAAGTTTTTCATGTATCCTGCCCAAATTTGTTTGAAAAAAATGGTAGATTTTAACTTCGTTATTTTCAATTTAACTTCTACTATTAGGCCCTACAAAATAATGGCTAAAGAAAATATTTATATTGTAATTGTCTTTTTGTAGAATAAACCTATCTGCCATACTCCACAAATATTTGAACAATTTGATGGACTTGGTCTAGTGGCCCCTTCAAATCTTATGGAAGTACCTGCTGCGATTGAACAACTTCATGAGAAAAAGGTAATATTTATAATAATAAACAAAATTATTTATTATACATACATTTCTGAGTTATGTCATTATTTTTTACATTGATATTGCTAAGGTATGTACAGGTAGTAGATCAGACGTTTTTATCACATAATTTCTGCATTAGCATTATTCTGGAAAGCAATTTGATCAACATCTATGAGTGTCTCGCACTGAACAGGAAAGTTGTGTTATACGTTACTGGCTTCAATCAATCATCTACACTAAGTTTGAAAAGAATGGAGATTTCACTTGGCCAGGAAAATAAAACTCCTTTCTGAAACGATTACAGTAACACCAAAAGCAATAACTGATATCAATACAAAGAGCACACATGTATTGTGTGATGTCAGTTTGGGGACTTCGACTCTTCTTCACTTCATTTTAAATTGGCTTCTAAATGTCAGTTTATGCTCAGAAAAACTATCAAAGTTCCAGAAGATCAGGGAATCATCTGCAAATGCATGTTTTCCTTTTCTCTATTTTTATGAAAATGCCTGCCCTATTATTGTCATTGCTTTATGAGGCAGAAATCACACTAATTGCCCAAGTAGTAACAGGGCTCGAAATTGTACTAAATTTCCACTTGTCCAGTCGGACCACTGGTTAAAAAAATGACTATTGCCCCATGATGTTCAGCCATATTTCCTAATTGATTAATTTATTTTTGATATCCTGTGACCCGGGTTTGTGTGGTAGAAAAAACGTTACAAAATCGTCCGCCAAAATAGCAAATTTCACGTGATACACTGAAATTCAAGTTCTATTCTGCTTACCCTTTTCTAAAATTGTGAATAATGCAATTTTTCTCCATGTAAACCATGACAAACTGTTATATAGCCAGGTTACAAATTAATTCTGCTGTCACCACGTAACCCAGGGCAATCAATATGGCAGCATCACCCGGGTGACAACGGAAACCCGGGTCGACGTGTGACGGATCATATTTCTATTCAACGTTCTTTTTTTTTTCAGAAATCTTTTGAAGAGCAGGCTTCCAGAGACATTGTACACCTGACAACAGGAGGCCAACATCTGAGTGAGAACTCTGGTAGTGATAATGACTGTACGAACTCTGTAGCAGAAAGTGCGCTGTGTGAGAGCATACCCAGTACCCCAGAGGTACAGACGGAGGCCGGCCCTCCACGATTCCCTCAGAGGGAGAGGGGCTCCAACGAGCGTAAGCTCTCACTAGACTCTGGAGGAGCTTATGAATTGGAAGATCAGGGAAGTAATGATGATGATGAGGAGGAGAGTGATAAAATAACAAAAGCTGTTGTTGCCTCAGAGCAGGTGGCTCCTCTGAATAAACTCTGGATCCCCGCTCACTCTGGCTCCACACAGTCATCTATTCATTGTGATAATATGGACACTCAGTTTCCACAACTCTTGTCTAAGCTGAACATTAACTCTTCTACTCAGGATAGAAATGGAAATGATCCTTCTTAATGGTATCTCACTGTAAATCGTTTCATGTGTCTGCGCAATATGACAAGTGAGACCATATCATTTCCAGTGTCGACTAATTCACTAGTTTTGTACACTCATTAGGACATTATCCCACACAACCAGCAACCATATGCATACTTGTACATACGCTCATTAATTCGCCATGAAACAACGATTCATGTTTTATCATTAATTGTCTGTTGAAGCGTGTATATAATTAGTGAAACAGCATAATTTATCTTCTTAGGAAACTTGCTCATTTATCACTGTTACAGATGAAACTATGTTGAAAAGTCCCTGTGTGTCATTACCCAAGGTTATGCACATGTGGATCAAATGAGACTTTAGTTATCTCCTGTAAATTATTTGAGTGACCATCACCCGATGGTGGTCCAATGCTGGGCCAGCGTCGCGGAGGGTGTGCCAGCATTAGACCAGCATCGGTTCTCTTTGCATGTTGTATACATGTATAATCAATTTCATATTATCCCACAAAGAATCTGCAACAATTCTATTGTGTCAGCAATTGAGTTATACAGAGATTTTTTATTTACTTTTTTATGTGTTCTCCTTTGTTGTTTTGGACGTACAGGTCTCAATGTAATTTGGAGGTACTTTTTTTATTTGTAAGATTTAATTTTTAACAGATGAAAACAACATAAACAGTATTTTTTTAAAGGCATCGTACCCACTCACCCAGTATTTAAAGAGGGAGATATTTTTTCACGACATGGTCACATTTAACACTTTCACCACCGAAGCCCGTTTTTGTGTGCTTAATGCTAAAAAGGGGCTTCGGTGGTAAAAGGGTTTTAAAAAGAATATATTTTTTTCATTGTCACTAATAATCTTACTTTTTAGGACATTTTTATACTTTACTGTTTGATACAGGAAAACTAAAAAGCTGACTTTGTTTATAAATCATCAACATCACTTTTATGTAAATAATTAATCTGTGGTTTGTTGGGTCTATTTTTTTAATGGTTTACCTAGATGATTTACTTACAATTTAGAGGTGATGTTGTACAAATTTGCTCATGCTATGTCATGGCTTTAATATGCTCTGTTTGTTTTTCAGTCATGTTCTTTTAACATATGTGCCAAGATAATTCACATTTATGTAAATTTAAAGAATACTAACTACTGATAATCATCAATAAAGTATGGATCCATCAGGTTTGTCAAGCTTTTCTGCCGGTTTGGTCAACCCAGTGTGTGCTGGTGTATTTGATTAAAATTGTAATCCACATAGACTCCTGAAGTGCTTTACTGTCAAACAAAGGTACTCTGTTGTTGCTCGTACTGCTACCTACCTTTGGAAGATTATCTGAGTATAGGAAAACAGCTTATTAAAAATTAATGAAGAGACTTTCATGCAATAAAGAAAAAATATTTATTGTTAGGACAAGAAAAATACATATATTTTGAATATTTTTTTTGCTAAATTTGTTATTGGCACCAATAACTATTATTAACCCTAAACCGAGTATATTCGTTTTTTTTTTGTTTTTTTTTTCTTATTACCATATCAGCTTTTAAGCATATTGAAGATAAAACGTGACATCAATCAGCAATTTTAAAAATAGTTGACCTCCATTTTGTGAAATCTGAATAATTTTCACTCACTTGAAGTAGTGGACCGCGTCAGCGAGACACAACTTCAACTCCAATTAAATAATCTGGCGGTTAAAGGGTTAAATAATAAATACAAAAAAAAATCCGATTGGTTTCAGACAAACCAGACACATTGCGGTTGGCCTTTTATTTAGAACACACACTAATAACATGCACGCAACTTGAGATCTCAGTAACTGAAGTTTTTCAAAACCTGTCAACGATATAAATATTTTTGTTATGGCTGGATGAATATACCAGTGCTCAGATCAATTTCAGTGATTCTGAAATAATTGTTATAGCAGAAATGTTGTTAAGACGGCAATGCTGCTTTGTTAAATTATCTGCTGAATTTGTTATTGTGTACACTTGTTGTCTGTCTCCGGAAAATTATGCAGAAGCTGTCTTCTTTTGTAAGAGCTCAGGAATGATTTGGTTATTTATTCTGCTTTTTATGTTTCAAACACTATAAATACATCTTCAAGTTATGTTTTAAAACAATATTTATACATGTACATTAAGAATATATGTAAATACCTAAGAAGCACCGAATAATAATCTGTTATCTTCTCATATGGCATCATTAATCATAAAAATTCAGTAGGCCTGATCTCAAAAAATATATTTATTGTTTGTTTTGCTATTGTATTATGTGATTGTTTCTAAAAAAATATAGAATGAGATATTAACCTGTATGTTAGATCAGGCCGAAAGGCAGTATATGCTTACTTTACAAGTAAGCAGATACTGCCTTTTGGCTTCGCACGGCAGTATTGATATACAATTGTATAGGTATATCTGATGATAGCTCTGAAATAATCATTTCAATCTTGCTGATTTTTTCATTCAAAATATGGGTGGTTAATTGGTTGACTGGATTTGCTGACCAATCAATGGCAATAATATGAATGATCCCTCTTTTGAGTTAAGCTGCATTGTCACATTTGAGCATCACATGGTAGAACTAAGATTATCAATTAAATTATTTGAATAAAACATGGTATGATCCATCATAATAAGGAAGATCTGTGCTTTAATTTGAGCTATCGTGCCTACGTATTTGATGAAATCAGGTGGAAAACGCGGTATCAGCTCACGTCTCAATGTTAATCATGCGTGGCCGTACTGTTGATGGCTGATCAATGATTCAAACCGACACAATTTCTTCAGCATCCTAATCAACCCTCAAAGCGCTGAATTAGTTTGTAAAAAACATAGCAACCAAATGGGTTTTTTCAATTTGAAATGATCATTATTGTCTTCGTTAGCTCTTTCTCATTCATTTGAATACCTATGTTATGGTTCTATGGCTATTAAATATTTTTACTCTCACAGAATCTGACGTTTACAGACGTCAGATTCTGTCGAATAAAGTCGATCCCCGCACTGTAAAGGTTAAATCCTTTTGCTGACAATTCAAACACATGATTTTGAGGGTTGTCCAGTCTCCATTTGATTCTAGGTTTTTTAAATAGAAATGTCTTCGTTTACAAATGTAAATGCTCAAAATATTTACCAAGAACAATTCAGTTTTTTTTTGTATGTAAAATGTGTTCTGTCTATTTTCTAACAAAATTTTGTCTTAAAATGTAAATCTTACTCAATTTTTAGTTTTTGTTAACGATTTACATGATAGATTTCTCAACGATAGTATAAGTTATGGTTTATTAATGCCAGATTGTAACATCGACACAACATCAATACCAACATCAGGTTGAAAGCTATTTTTTAACACATTTGTACAAGTAACATAATATTTTTTTTATTTAAAAAATGATCACATAGAAATACTTGTCTTCCTATATTGTTATCCCCCGAGATGCTAATGCTTAACATATATCTTGTCCTTGAAACTCAAAGGGTACATCTGCTATTTTACAAAATGCATGTATATTCTATCAACTCCCAATTTGACGATATGCAGTTTTAATTACTATGTCAGACGCCATCGTTGATGCATCAAGCAAATGGTAGTATATGAACTAGTGTCGGGACATGTGTATGCTATAGCGGTATACTAAAATAGAGGGGTGGCACCGCAAGGGTTGACTGAGATGAGACATACGCACATGCTCTGTAATGCTCTAACGTGTAGGTCTTTCTATATTTTATCAGTCATTGTGGCCTTATAAACCCCAACATGTTTTTATTGCATTATACAATGTCAGCATGAAACAGATTACTAAATCTCTGCTGCTGAATTGTTTGCTCCTATTTTTTATTCATTTAAAGCAGGAATTTCTCATGCAATTTCCAGCTTCAAATGAGGAAAAAATATTTATATTTGTTAAAAAATAGATAACTCTAATGTTGAATTATTGGATTAACTAAGCATAACATATCAGATTTTACTACATTGCCAAAATTAGCTATAGGGATTTTGTCACAACTATACTGTTGTGGAAGGACGGACTCAGATCAATGGGAGCAGTGAGATGCACACTATGCAGCAGCGTAGGTTATCTACCGTCAAGCAAGCAGTTGTAGGTCAATTTACCCCTCTGTGGGCTATACTTCTGACAGGGATATACATAGGAAAATATGGTATTTTCAATCTGGCAAATTGACTGTTCATTTCTACTTCAAATTTTCTTGTTCAAAGAACAAAAGGCTAATACCCAGCAAACACAAGACATTTGTACAACATTTATACAATGTTGGACCAATGTCAAAGACATTGGGCCGATGTTGTATAAATGGTTTTGTGTTTGCTGGGTAGCAGCTAAACAAGACTAGCACTTCAAGGGTAATAACTCCAAGGGTTAAATATTTTATTCACACTTCTAGCAAATCAATACAATTACTCAAGTCTGAATTAGTGTGTAGATGGGCAATAAATATTTTATTTTGTGTATTTTCTTTCAAATAATCAAATGAGCTGAGAATAGAGCTGCCCCCACCCCATTTAAGCAACAGCAAAATAAATGTTTGACATGACCTGATGCAATCTGATGGATCTAAATGGTTGAGGTATCTGATCAAAAAACAATGTTTGAGCTCTTAAGAAAGAATTTAAATGCTTGTAGTTGTGACTGCTGCCTCAAGGATATTCTTACGAAATCAAGAAATGTAAGTTTTATGTATTCCTACATTTACCAGTAATTTGATTTTATTTAATGCTGGTAATTTGAGGTGGCCATTTCTGTTTCAAATTAATAAAAACCTATAGAAATATGTTTTTGGTTTTGATAATTACAAAGTAGTTGATCAAAGTGTATAAAGTGATTGTACAGTGCTTATTGTAAGAAAGCATCTGAGATTGCTTACCATTTTATTCACACTGAATCACAAAACTGCTGTAATTTGTACATTGTTACCGGGGATGTCAAGAGTTGGGATCCCCTACTAGAAAGAAAATATGCTTATCCAATGTTAGTTTAAGGTTCGACCATTGTCCACGATGGTGGCAAAAACTTTAGTACAAAATTGGATCAGCATATTATTATTGCTTGCCTTCCACTGATCATGCAGGCATCTTCCTTCATGATTCATTGTTCACCCCATTTAATATTTTGATGAACAGAGTAGATAAAAATAGTTGACATGTCTTGTGATCATGAGGGTAGCTTCATCAGTATAAATGATGAGGCAATTTTTCTACATTTATTTGTATTTTATACACACAGTGATAAGAGTGGATCACCAATAGTTTTTTTCACCTATTTATACAAAGTGTTTGTTAATAACTATATTTATTATTCTTCACTCTACAATACTTTTTCAAAAGAAAATGTATACTGTTACTGTTGGATATTAAAGAATAAAGTATGAGCTCACATTGTACCTGATATGGATCTTGTATTTTGTTTGCAATAGAGTTTACCCTTCATTATTTATAAGATATACCGGTATGTAACCATTTTCCCATTTAGTCTTTTGAGTATGAATATTATCGTTTAAATCTGTTTTATTAACATGCTAAATCACATTTATTTCCAATGAAATGAACGTTTAGACATCAAGATTTGCAAATGTTTGGTCTAAAATTAAACAAATATGAGTAATTTTCACCCACTTAAAGTTGTGGATCACGGTACCAGCGAGGGTGGGAATTTAAATAATTTAAAAGGTGAAGGTTTAAAAAGTATATATAGAAGGCATGAATTGCTAAGAGATAGTAATACACACGACAATGGATTAGTCACATAAACAAACATTGCATTTTTATGGTGCATTTTTGTCAGTAACCTACCACCATGTTAACTGTTTTGTAAGCACTTAGCACCCGATACCTGAAAGTTTAGTGATCTACATGATTGATCTCTATCGACATAGCGTCCCATTTATAATTAGAGCTATCCAACACTGGCATGATAGCTCTGAGTGGACAATTTAATTTGAATTATAATCATGTTAAAATAAGGAACATGACACGACCCGTTTCAGACATTGTTTACTACACTTCATTACATTATTAAAAGAGACAATTGCAAAAGAATGTGGGTTCATGGAGCTGTGTTTATTCAGTGTGCTTGTAGAAATGTATGATGTTTTATTCTGAAGTGAATAGTTATGATTTTATTCAAGATTTTGTATACTATGTAGTCTTAGTTGTTGTATATTTGAATTGTGAAGAATTGCATTGAATTAGATGAAGATTGTTCCATAACAAGGTCCCTTTGGATATGAAAGGGTGTATTTGCCAAAGTGGCAGATACACACTTTCATATCCAAGGGGACGACATGTACTAGGAATATGTCATCCCCTGTGGAGCAAAGGGTCATATCTGCCACCTTGTGACAGATACAACACTTTGCTTCTTAACCCTTCAACCGCCAGAAGATTCAATTTTTATTTTCACCAACTTGAAGTTGTGTCTCGCTGATGCGGTGGCGAGACACAACTGCAAGTGTGTGACAATTATTTAATTAGGCGGCCTGAGGGTAAATGTAGCACTACCGGCCAGGGTTAGGAACGTTATCTTAGCGACACTATGATTTACTAATCAACGGGGATCAGAGCTGGTTCTACTGATCCGACATGTTCACTGCTGTGTTAAAAAAGCACTTCCACCAACGAGCAAAACCACAGCTATCAGTATTTATATGAGAATCAGATCGAAACATAGATGTGAGAAGAAGATATAGGGAATATTTTGTTCAGTGTTGTGTAGCCGCTAGCGTAAAGCTATCCATTTATTTTTCCTAATCAAAATTGAATTTGACCACCTAAATATTTATACATCAATGATAAATATAATATGCTGAATTGATAAATATATGCTGAATTGTTTCTATAGTATTTTTTGTCATTTGGAGCTGGAATTGCTATCGTGATTTGCAGCTTAAAATGTCAAGAAATATTTCAATTTTTTTTAAATATATTACTTCTAAATTTAATTATTTGACTTTTTGGCTTAAAATCTGCTTTAAATCGTATATATAGCAGGACAAGGGTTAAGAAAAATGCTTATCAATCATTTTCTAACAAAACATTCCTCGGGAGAGTATGTTTAGTACTGTGTGACAAGTTGTATTATAAAATTCTTTTATCTTTGATTTTCTTCCACATTTCAAAACATATTATTGGACTTTAAAGACCTTAACTTTAATACATAGCAGTGAAGTAATACATGTATCAGAAATCAACAAAAATGTGTATATATTTATCAGTACAAAAGATGCTGTACATTCTACTTGAAAAATTGTAACTGAACAGTGAAACACCAAAAATCCTTCCTTGGGATGACCTATCAATTTTATTGACTATGACAAGAGTTGTGATAGTACATGTATACAGACAAGTTTGTTATGACTTTATATATTACAGGAACAAATTGTGTTATCACCTTCATGAAGCAGCACAAACCCCAAAGTCATATTCTGAATGTGTGAGAGCAGACTCCACCTGCTTGTCTTCTGTAGATTAAATGTATAGTGTGAATGTTCTCATCTTTGACAACGTCTATGCTTTGATAAATTATGATTAGAAATGCTTGCAGCGGAAGATTACTTGTTGGTGGAAATATAACCGGGCATTCCGTATTGTAATCACAAATATTGATTTCATTATTTTCCAAAATCAACATATTGTGAGTTCACTAACATTATATATACATGTATATACAAATGATGGACATTACTATCCCCA
Source organism: Flabesymbios commensalis (assembly GCA_964017125.1). Taxonomy (NCBI): domain Eukaryota; kingdom Metazoa; phylum Annelida; class Polychaeta; order Terebellida; family Flabelligeridae; genus Flabesymbios; species Flabesymbios commensalis. The sequence continues at coordinate 33,344,058 of OZ024915.1, forward strand.
AGATTTACGTGTTTGTGTTCATCACTTTAAAGTTGAGGGGCTGTACCGGTAATAACAGATACAACTCTTTAAGAGTAATGAAACGCAATTACCTGGAATGGTATAACCAAAGTGGTAGACCTAGCTCTCATCCAAGTGATTAGTCGAGATGGCTATCTTGACATCAGTCGAGATAACCATCTCAACCAATCACACACCTAAGAACTAGGTTAGCTTCTCTGCGAATACCTACCCCGGTCTTTATTACTGTGAGAGTGTTATTTAAATAGTGTTGCACCATGAATTAGATTATATTTATCGAAGCATTCAATATACACATGTATACATATTTATTTTGTATTACTAAGTTATCTATTTTCTGTGTTCCATTTGATTAGATTGTGGTTTTCGAGAAAATAATTTCGACATTCTAATGAGATTCATGATTAGATGTGAATTTTAAAAAAAATCATTTTTTAAAATTAAATTTGTTTCAACAAACTTGGACCTATACATATGGGAATATGTTTAAAATTAATATTTAATATCTGTTAATCACCGGCTGATACATCAGACATTATAACCTTGTCAGTCTGCCAGTGATGCATGGAAATGTTGATTTAAAATTCGTTGGCGTAGATATGGAACTGACGCTGTGCTAATACTGTTTCAAAATGACATTATTACTTCCCTTCACAACAAACATACACAATGCTTGCTCACACATCGGTGAGTCAATTTTTTTGAAAATATCAAATTATTGCTGAACTGGCTTCTGTGTTTGCAAATTTAACTTTCCTTAGAATCCTAACAAACTATTACCCAGCAAGCATGAGACTTTGACCGAAAGTTGTTTTGATGTTGGGCCACCGTCTATCACATGTTTGCTGGGTATAGTCGTGAGTGGTGTTGAAATGGCTAAGTAGGCTTGAATGCGATTTTCATACAGAGAAAAAGAAAACATTGTTTTGTATATTTTGACATGATAATGTAAACAATCTGCATTTGATGAACGCAAGTACTTCCTAGAAAACAAGATACACTGAGACAATGTTGTTTTAATTTTGGCCAAACGTCTTCGATGCTGGCTCAACATTGAAACAACATTGGTTAAATGTATAATGTTTGCTGGGTTATAATCACTGGCCGATACATCAGACATTATAACCTTATCAGTCTGCCGATGATGCATGTTGCATTTGTATTATACAAATTTGAATATAAGAAGATGTTGTGCATAGTAATCAACATTATGAGGTTTACAAACTTTACAGTGGGGATACATCGAGTCTTGGAAAATGTACAATTTGTATTTATGAAGACCAAAGGAAGACTGAAAGCTATTTGGATATCCCACACGTTTTAGTCAATAAAGCCACTTTTCCAGCAAGTTGTAACTTTTAAATTTTCTTTTCCAAATGGAGAATTTTTTTTTTTTAATTTATCATCACTGCAAAATAAATAATTACAAATTCTTAAAAACATTTTTAAGGGTTAAGAAGGCAGTCTTCAAAAAGTGTGTACACTGTTGCTGTTGTTATTATACACCAAACTTAATTTATCATTGTAATATATTTTCTACTACAGCATTTCTATCACTTGACAATCAATGATATTTCAGCAGTAAAATTTTGAGATGTCTGAAATATGATAGGATCCTATGGTTGTAAGTTATACTGTAAAGGGAGGCATCTAAGTATAGAGCTTGGTTGTGTTTCGATTTAATATTATTTTTTTGTTTATAAATGGTTGTTTCGTTAAGAATTTAACAGTACAGTAACATTTGAATACCTGAACCTATTAGAGAATGCATATAAAGTCTTCTTAGAGTCTACTCTAGGAAAACAATATGCCAATGATTTATGTTTTACGGTGCCGTCATTGTGAGATGGCACCATTGTTGTGCAATATTTTTAAATTCATGCAGTTGAGCATGAAAACCGTTGACCGAAGTTATGACAGAGTAGAATTTATTTTTTTATTATAGTTAGACCTTATCGCATGCACAATTTGATTATTTTGTTGTTGTAAAATCACATTGTGATTAAAGCGTTCCATTCTCTGAAGCAACATAAAAAAGACAGTTTAATTATAACTATTTTGTATATCAAAGCTACCTGTGAAAAGTTGCGAGAATACTTGACATATATGAATGGGGAAAATGAGTCCTGAAATGTTAGATTTGATGATTTATTGTTGACGAGTGAATAAAGAATGATCTTTTTTTAATGTGTCGGATTTTTTTCTCTTAGTAGTGGGACAGCGTGAGCCTGTGGCCAGATCGACTGGAATAAGCCACTACCCAGCAAACACGACACGTTGAAACGATGATGGTTTAATGCTGGCCCAACGTCTGCGACGCTGGCCCAACATTAAAACATCATTGTTTCAACATGTTGTGTTTGCTGGGATATAGGCCTACAGGTGGTAATATGGTGCAGCTAGCATTCAAAATGATCCAGCATTTAACCCTTTCAGCGCGGGGACCGTCTTTAGACGTCTAAAGTCGATCCCCGCACTGAATGAGTAAAACATTTATAATGGCCATATACCCATAACAGAGGTATTCAAGTGAAGCGAAAATAGCCAACTAAGACATTTATGATGATTTCAAATTAAAAATAACCCTTCTATCTCTTGGTTTATATAAAAATATTTTTTGACATCATTTTTGTAGTGAGCAGGGTGTTTCAATACCACCCCTGCCTGCGAGGAGTCTGCTATGTACCCCACCCTCTATGGGGCTTCACATAATATTGCAATACTAAGAAATATGCGCACATTCAACCTCGAAATTATATATTTTTTTTTTCAAATAAAATCGAGTATTTTTGTGCATATTCTTACATGAATGTATCCTTCTGGGCGTTTAAAAGGATGGCCCTACAAATTTACCTCTGCTTAATTAAAAAACTATTGTTGGTGTACAACTGATAAAGAACCAGTGCTGCCTCATTGTTGAGCCAGTATCGTCGACTCACAACATAGAAACTGTTTTTGGCTGAGTCCCATATTGTCTCGCCTGCGATGTCACTTCCACGGTTTTTTTAACGGCACCGTCCACGACAGGATGACTTAAACCATTTGTTGCTGGGTTGTCTTTAAATTTTCATACAACTGAAACAATAGCAAAGACTCGTGTTGGCATTCCAAGTAATCTTAACCCTTAGAACACTGAGCTAAGAAATTTAAATTTTCATACACTTGAAGTTGTGTCTCGCTACCGCGATCCACAGCTTCAAGTGACTGAAAATTTGTGGTTTTTGTGAAATTTAGGTCCCAACATATATCAGTGTTCAAGATTGGAAGCATAATTATTTAATTTTTAACAACTGGTTATCATGGTTATACGGGTGTTAACAAAAACAGAGAGTGTCTAATGTAGTCGACATCAGTGTTCTAAGGGTTAAAAGAGGCGTAGGCCATGCAGCAGAGATAATCAGCTGCCTCACACATCAGGCAACAGGTTACGGTGATTCTAGCCCCTTCCAGGATTACATGTTCACATGCAGTGGTTATCCCTTACAACGCTAAAATGTTTTTGTATAAACCATGCAGACCAAAGGGTTTTTTCAATTTGAAAGCATCATAAATGTCTTGGTTAGCTCTTTCCGATTCATTTGAATACCTATGTTATGAGTCTACGGCCATTATAAACATTTTACTTCTTTCAATGCGGGACCGTCTTTATAGATATACTTTTCTTAATGTCTCACCCTGTATACAGTTCATATTAATTTATAACAACAGGCAGGTCACTCATTATATAGAGTTGCGAGAGACAAATGTTTATAAATTCACTTAAAGAACAAAATCAATATTAAAACTATTTATCAGATTGACTAAACAAATTATTTAAATTAATGAAATAAAAGACAGACAGCGATTTCGAGAACGGGTAAATGAGAGAACAAAATAATGAATGAATGGACGAACATACGGGCGGGCGAACGAATGAATAAATAAATGACAGGATAAATGACCCCATGAATAAATGAGCGAATGGACAGACAGACGTACAGATTAAACGATGGAGTGAATGAATAAATAAATTAATTAATCAACATTATACGTCAGAATCTACAGACATCAGATTCTGACGTATATAGACGGTCCCGGGTTAAGTGAAATAAGCTGATGGTAGGAGCGAACACGTTCACGGACTCTGATAGGCTAAGCTACTATAACTTGATGTCAATCGATCCGCCTGTCTTGAAAAATATTGTATATGATCCCCAAATATACACATTATAGTATTATTAACGATGTCTATTATTAAAGCCCATTGTCGGTTTTGATTATTTTACCTGCTTCACAGAGAAAACAATTCGAATCTCTACTACCGAGCAAACACAAAACATTTGTACAATGTCGAAGACCTTGGACCGACGTTGTCCAAATGTTATACAAATGTTTTGTGTTTGCTGGGTGAACGGAACACTAGGCCTACACCAATTTCCTGATTATTTTCGTATCACAAAAATTTAGAGCAACATGCATAGATTGGTCCGATAATTTTGACTCATTAACTTCATTATGGTCGGCGTTAACAAAAAAAAATTGTGAGCACGATAGATCGCCAAGTTTTTCATGTATCTTGCTCAAATTTGTTTTGCATGTTGCTAATAATCACGCAGATCTAGTACACGTTCAATAATGGTTGAAAAAATAAATGGCCGATTTATCGCAATATTTCGCATTTTATGTCTTTAATTTTACCTTGTGGGTGCGATAACTTCAAACGTTTTTCATGTGCCCTGCTCAAATTTGTTCTGCATGCTGTTAATGACCAGTTTTCGGGCAGGTTCGATAATGGCGGCGGGCTATTGTCGAGTGTGCTGTTGTTTTTAATGCTTTTGGATATCCGTGTACAGTGACCTTGAATTGTTTTTTTTCCTTATTAGTGCACGTTAGCCTATATTCTGCATCAATACACTAATTTAATTACAGAAAATCAATGGTCAGTAAAAAGAAATGAGGGCCAAAATTGTATTTTTTTGTTTTAAATCCGACGTGGGCCAACAATTTGAACACCCTAGCATGGGACAGATACGAGGTAAGACAATTAAGCCGCAACAACGAGGACATTGCCCAATCTGTGAGCAAATCCAGTCCTCCAGGTGATGATGACGGGTAGTGCATGTCCGCCTGTGGAAAATGGAGCGCGCAGCGCGAGGGCTGACGCGAGATAATGCAATAGTTCTGGTCCGCCTGTAAACCAGATTTATGTTTATTTTCATTTGCAAAAAAAAATATGATAACATTTCACGATCATTTATTTATTTTTAGAAGGTGCATAATTATCATAACAAATGAACATACTGCATATAGGTACAATATTGAATTTATAATTGGTTGTCCAACAAGTAGCCTTCATGAAAATGTAGTTGCACCCAGGTCTCTTGCCAAGCTCAACAATTGCTGGATAGGCAGGACCCGTCATCTGGGTTGTACTTGCAGTTCACATCGCACAGGTATTTCTCAGCGCAGTCGCCGCCATTTCTGCCGTAGCGGTTGGCGACGTCATCTGCTCGGCTGTCAGCATCCATACCTCCTTGAGAAAATTCTCGACAGTCACTGGAAAATTAGCAGTTTTAAAAAATAGTTATATTTTGTCTCATCATCTAAAGGTACAAGACAATTCACAAACTATAATGTGCTCACCACTTGATATATATATATTTTTTAATTGATTCGAATGTGGTGTTTCAATTATAAGTCTTGTAGGGAGTAGTGACCCGCAAAAATATCCCAATCCGGGGAAAAATAATATAGAACTGTCACGGGCCTATTATATGCGATGATCAAAAATCGTATACGACAGTCTTAACCTTTTAACCGCCAGTGCCGCATATATCCGGGTTTTCATTTTTTATTAGCACATCAAGTACCACATTTTAAATATGTTAAAGATAAAATGTAACATCAATCAGCAAAATTTAAAAAGACTTCACCTCCATTTTGTCAAATCTGAATAATTTTCACTCACTTGAAGTTGTGGATCGCGTCAGCGAGACACAACTTCAAGTGGGTGAAAATTCAAATTGAATAATTTGGCGGTTAAATGGTTAAACGCATCATTGACCCTCATGCTGCTAAATTGTTGGTGTATATTAGTCATTCCTTTGAAACTGAAATTGTCCAGCTTGCAAACGACGAAACATATTTCGATAAGATGAATATATTTATTAGCCTAGCTTAATCTTAATTTAAAAAATCAACTTTTATATTCCCGATATTTGGTAAACCTTGCTATATGGCTAGGCCATTACTACCACTATAATTTAAAAAATGCCGACTTGCGTCCATTTTTGACGTTAATATGCGTAATATTTGGAAACCCGTGCCGTATAGCTAGATCATTAACATAAAACAAAATGTGCGATTTCAAGGAGGGATATGCCATAAAAAATTGCAACTTGATGAGATTTAATATGACCGCTTATTGGCTATTATTGACTGTATTATGCATAATATCTAACGGCTGACTTCCTTACCAATATTTGTTTTGCCATATCTGTCAAAAAATGTAAAGTTATCTCCTATTATCTCTCTAACATGGCTAATTTGAAATAAATAGTCACGAGATTTAGTACAACATTTTAAAAGTTATGTTTAATTAAAAAAACTCACTCTATGGAACAGTAAGCTTTTTTTCAAATGCTTTTCGCTATCAAATGATCATTAGAGGCTGAGGGCTTGCTTAAAATACGCCTAGATGATACTGGAGTTTTAATATATTATACGCAATTAAAAATACAAGACGATAACTTTTTTACAGTTCTTTTGGAAAAATGACAGCCATTTTTAAACACAATTCAAATAAATGTCGTTTGATTAATTATATAAACATAAATACGAAATAGTATTTTTTTCTCACCTGATAATTTCAGCTGCGCGTCTTGCTTTGTCGGAATTTCCACAGCTGTACACGGCCTCGTAGTTACCTTGACAATGAAAGTATTTGTCACAATGCTTGCAATTGGCATTCCTCATCTCCACATAATACACAGACATCTTGGCAGCAGCGCACACCACGTCAGTGTTGACATCACTCCAGTCGAATCTGTCCACATAACAGCTAAGCATGGCCGTATAAGATGTGTCCGCCATGACACCAGCTTGACACGCGACGATGAAGAAGAGTGCGACTATCATGTTCTCCTGTAAATTGAAGAAATTACTTATGCAACTAGATCTAAATGAATAACGGAAATACAGCGCATGCAACTAAATGATACAGCGGTTTACACCAAGTTATTTTGCAAAACAAAATCTGAGATCTACAGCGAAATTAAAATAGTCCAGAAAGCTGAATTTACGATGATATCCCTGACTGTTATATGTTGTGTATTATCAGTACTCTAACAGAAATGTAAACTCCACTAATCAGTCACAGGTATCGCCTAGCCATTGTTTTTTAGCTCCGTGTGTCGGCTAATTCCTTATAATCGTGATGGTCTAGTTGCTCACACATCACATTTGGGGACATATTATTCGATGTCCTGAACCATTGTTGCTTCAATGCAGGCCCAGCGTCGTTTTTAACACCTTGTGTTTACTGATCACCACTGTCTTTTACAACAGTGCACTACAGTGCACTCTCTAGTGCACATGTGTGGCCTATCATACTATCATATTTTTACAATTTGCTTTAATATTAAAACAGGAAATTTAATAGATGCCCATATTTAAAATATAGAAATGTATCTAGGCTTAAAACATAGACATAGTACCTTACTGAGATGAACTATGTAGGCCTAAGTCAGTTTTTTTCTCAGCACTACCGTACATGCCCATAAATAATAATAACTTTAAAATTATATTCAATCTAATCAACGATACTCTCCCAATGTTTAAAGTTATATTGAAAGTCTAAGATTCCAATAATTATTAGCACGATATCATTGTTATTTTTTAACTTGTCCGATAACTGGATACTAGCAGCATGGAGAACAAATTTGAGCAGGATATATGAAAAACTTGTTAAGGCGAATCGTGTCCTGTGAGATCAGATCAGAGATAATTAAAGTGGTCAAATTGTTTTGACATCATCTAGGTCAAATTAGCTATATATACCAATAATTCACTACAGTGGGAACAGTATATACTATAATTTATTTTGGTGGAAAAGAGTCCAAGAAAACATCCAGTGTGTAAATTAGACCTGCAGTCGACTTTCAGAGCCGTTTTTGCGAGAAAACTGTCCTTCTATTTGGCATTGTCCGTGCAGTGTAATCTTAGGCAATAGTGATTCTATTGGCAATTTACCCGATCAGAATTGCTACAATAGTTATCGAGTGTAAAGTTACTGAAAACATGGTAAAAAAACTTATCCCTGATATTCACTGAATTGAACTCAAGAGGTGTACCTAGTAAATGGTGCTCCCAAACTTCCAAGGTGTTTCCTGCCACCCAATCATGCTATAAGTGAAGTTATTATATTATTATTTCACCTGCATGGGTTATTGTCGATGATCGATGACCACTAGTATAGCCCTCGGGTAGACCTACCTTTAAATGAAATACCTTGGGGTATGTTAACTTGACATCTATAACCTCTGCGGTATGATCTTATGATGGGTAGTTTCCGCTTTTATAGCACACCGTACCCAGATGACGTGATATCATTGTAACAATTACCTCCATGATTTGCATATTAGCAGGATAATGCACGAGAATAACGCATTTTTCTCACGGACTGTTTTGAATAACATAAATAATGCAACACAAAGTGAAAATAAATGTTTGCAAGATTGATCAAGTTTTCTATTAAGAGTTGGAGTTGGAGACCAATATTAACCCTTTGCCTGCCGATCGCGACTCTTGACGTTTTTAATCTGTTTTATTAGCCGATGAAATCACTGTTATTAGGAATGAAATGAGTGTTTGAACATTAATATTTGCTAAAGTTTGGTGCCCAATTAAACAAATATCAGTAACTTTCAGCAACTTGAAGTTGTGGATCGCGGTAGCGAGACACAACTGCAAGTGGCTGAAAATTTAAATAATTAATTTAGCAGGTTCAGGGTTAATCCACCACTGGCTCAATCGTTTCTTGTTTGCTGGGCGGTCTCGACAGTAGGCCATATCAGAAACGCACACGGGTAAATCACAATAAAGGTCCACACAGACAGTCATGTTTGGATATCTTTAATCTTTAAATTGATTTCTTTGCAGTCCTCATTTTTGGAGTATCAGGCAAAGGGCGGTGCTGAGCGGCCGACCAGACTAATCGCTCAGTTGGCTCTTGAAAGCTATTATTGATCTGGATTCAATAGGAGATGTCATAGTCACTGTCAATTCTAACTAATCGTGGTTTAAAAATATTACATCCGTATCGGCTAAGGTAAATTCCTTATTGGGCATGATGATTGGACGTTCAATAACTCTTGGTGCTCCATCTCCTGTTAACCCTTTCAGCGCGGTGACCGTCTTTATTCGTCAGAATCTGACGTATATAGACGTCCCCGCACTGAAAGAATTAAAATATTTGTAATGGCCGTAGACCCATAACATATAGGTATTTAAATGAAACAGAAAGAGCTAGCTAAGACATTTATGAAGATTTTACCTGCGAATGTTAGATATATTTGTATCGCTTACCCAGTAAACGCAAAACTTTTGTATAACATTTTTACAATATTGGACCAACGTTGAACACATTGGGCCGTCGTTGTACAAATGTTATACAAATGTTTTGTGTTTAGTGGGTAGTGCGTCTGTGGAATTCTTTGCTTCGTGATATCCGCGAGGAAAACAGTGTGTTCTCGTTTGAAAATAATGTTAATGACATCTTTTTTGTCAAAATTAGTTCATTTTATTGTTAACGAACGCTGCACGTGTAATTTAGTGTGTAGGCTACTTTTGGTTTTTGTCGTCCCTAGGATTCTAGTAGTTCTTATTATATGTATATGGTTCGTACATGTCTATATAATTGTTTATTATATTTAATGTTTAATAAATTATGCTATATATTATTGCACTCCAATGTATTCTAGTGATTTTATAAAAAAATACAATTATTCTTTCATACAATAATTACGTTTTGTATTTTAGACTTTATCTCCATACAATTGTTCACATTACAAGAACAATGTGTTTTTATTATAGTTGTCAAGCCGCCTTACTGTAGAGATCGCCTTCCAGTAAACACAAAACATTTGTATAATATTTGTAGAGTGTTTGACCAACGTTGGGCCGACGTTGTACTGATATTATAAAATGTTTTGTGTTTGCTGCGCTGGGACCTTTTATTGAAAAGTAGGTACGGTATTAATGTAATTATCATGATCATATTTAGTATGTATATATTAAATTTTTTACTGTACACGAAGCTAAATAAATAAAATAATGGGAGCTATACAGTGTATTGTGATGACACCCTGGGTACGTACTACCAAGATTTTATATAGTTATAGTTAGAAATCTTATTCTTGGCTATTTTGCAATTAAAACCAGTATCCTCATAAAATAATTTAAAGTGATGTCGATAGAGGCAACAGGAATTCTGTTTCCTTGACATGGTAATTGCGTATTCATTTTGTGTGTTTTCATATTAGTAATAATTCACGTATTGCTCGCTGACAATAAATAGCAGAATCCAGTGGAATTTCCCTAACCCTTTCAGCGCGGGGACCGTCTTTATACGTCAGAATCTGACGTCTGTAGACGTCAGATTCTGACGTATAAAGACGGTCCCCGCACTGAAAGAATTAAAATATTTCTAACGGCAGTGGGCCAATAATAACAGGTATTCAAATGTATCGGAAAGAGCTGATTTAGACATTTATGATGATTTCAAATTGAAAAAACCCTTTGTTCCCATGGTTTATGCAAACATAATTCAGCGTGGTAAGGGTTAATATTATCTTATCAAGTAAACAGCAACTGATTTTTAAAAAAATTAGCAATTGACATATCCCATAGATGCAAATTTTCTTTATCACGTTTTGGTGTGATGCAAACATCAGATTCAAGGGGGGCGTACACTACATAACTGATTGTTTTAACTGCATTTCACCTTAATCGAACACATAACCCATAAATATTAACTCCATTATGAAAGCCATTCACGATGGGTTAACCCTTAAAGCGCTAAGGACGACTGTAGTCGTTTTTAATCTGTTAGCAGATTTAATCATACTTAATAGGAATGAATGCTTAAACATTAATAATTATGTGCAAATATTTGGTCTCAAATCAGACAAATATCAGTAATTGTCACTCACTTGGAGTTGTGAGTCACGGTAGCGAGATACAACCTTAACCCTTTCACCACTGGAGCCCGTTTTTAAGTGCTGAATGCTATGGCATTCAGCACTTAAAAACGGGCTTCAGTGGTGCAAGGGTTAAATCGGTGACAATTTATATACTTTTTTAAATGTAGCGCTTCAAGGGGTAATTTCTCTGGAGCTTGATATACCACTGGTCATTTTTACACAGTATTTTCAAGTTAGTAATTAAATGTGAGATTTTGCACCAACAATATTTTTTTTTGGATTTTTTATTAACCAAGCACAGAGACGATTACATGGAAATATTTTATTTGTTAAAAAAATATACCTGTTACTTTGCACATAGGAACCTGGATTTATTATCAATTGCTGAATTCAGAGTATAAAAATGGCTGAATATGCGGCATAAAAGTGTGACAAAATGTTCTCAGATAGTGTAGTGGTTAGCGTTTAATTTTGAAAATTGTATTTATATGCAACTATAATTATAGCCTACTGATTTTAACTGAGAATACAGAAAAAGTTAAAAACTGAAAAAGCACCGAAAAAGACTAAACTAGTTTTTTATTTCCTGGTCGTATGCTGCCATGTAAGCAAGACTGTCCGCAAAAATACAACACTTTATACCACAAATACTCTGATACGGTCTGAGATGGTGGGATCAAAGCCTACTCCGGGGCACATGTAAGCCGATACCGTTGATAAGTGTCTGAAAGTGAGGACATTAGGAGAATCGCCTGCAGCACCGATTGTCTGCCCAACGCTGAGGCGACGGCATCAATATGTGGCCCAATGTTGTGCTAACATTCAACCATCTTTTAGGTGTACAAATATTTTGTCTGGTGTTGTTTGTGAGTGTATACTTTAACGTGTATATTTTTTTTGTTTTACACTAGGACATCACTCGATGAACTTGCTATAGATATGTATTCCTCTTGAAATAAATATGCTCATACCAACTGCAAAGCGCAAAATTAGACACACGGTTTTCCTATTAAGGATGGCCGGGCACCAGCAAAAATCTGCGATAGGCTACTAACAAGGTAATGCCGAACCAATAGAATGACTTAAAATATTTTTTGTAGGCGCCTACACGGGACCAGCATGCTACAAGTTCACGCTATCTTACGTGTGAGACAGATTAGAATTCGCCACTAATTTGTTGACAACCATCATACAAAAACTATCAAGACAGATGCATCATAAATTATTCATCTCATTTGCGCAATATAATCCCCCTGCGAACAATGCTGCACTGAAAAGCCACAATATATTTTTTCATATTTTAAAGCTTTTTATACTTGTACATATATTCACACCATTTTATATTTTATTATAATATGCACTGTATAATATAATGTATTGTTTATTTTTAATGATGCATACGTCTACACAGACTTTCTTTCGTCAACAAATATCTGTCTATCGTAGTCTGTTTTTTGTTCAAATATGCAGATACTGACTTTTGGCTTTGTACCTCAGATCTAATACGTTAAGACATATTTCCAGATTTGTACAAAATCGAAATTAAGTGTAAATCCGCTCACAAATCATTAGCTTCCCATGTGAGCATACCCAGCAAACACAAGACGTTGAATCAATGTTGGGTTAACGTTGGTCCACCGTCTTCAACGTTGGACCAACGTTAAAACAACACTGATTTAACGTCTTGTGTCTGCTGGATAAACACTCGATATCTTTCGCCGAGCAGAAAAGTCGATCTACACTCATTCACAACACAGGGGTGTAAATGGATAGGGAACACTCAGCACTCTCAAAATTGCGAGTTATATCCAACGTCGTAGACGGTGGACCAGCGTTAAGACAACATTGATTCAACGTCTCGTGATTGTGTCTGATGGGCAGCTACTAACCATATCTATAGTAACTAGTGGCATTTGTGTTAGCTTTCGTACGGGTCTTTTGCTGATAGTCTACGTTTGACCCTCGATCGTTTTTCATATCCAGGCCAAATTGGTCATAATGATGAGTAGGGTTGACACACGCCACACTCAGTTCATGATCTAGTCGTATTAATTAATGCCAAAACTATCATTCAGTTGATGGTTTGGGGGATTATTAGGAATGTTTCATCTTATGCCTACAATAAGAGAAAATGTAATTCTTGGTTTAAATTGTTTGTGTTTTACATTTTCCTTTTAGGTTTTGTTAACGTAGTCACAGTTACAGCCGCTGTATGCTTACCCCTTTTCCGCGTGTGGAGTGGAATATACATTTTGTTTTCATACAAACACATTTTGATTTCCATTTGTAGTTTTTTATTGCTGTGTGTTCAACTGATAATACATAATAATGTTTTTGAACAATTTATTTAAATTTGATTACAGAACTGTCTTCCTTTTCGTTCTGTAAATTTGTGATTTGGCAAACAAATTATAAGGTAAAAAAACAGCTACCGTATTACCAGTACTGCATAATGTCATTCATTATACAAATAACCAAATAATAAAAAAGGGACATCTGGCGATAATGATAAAGTTATAATAGATTACTTTGTTTCATATACAGTAGGCCTAGACATAGGCCTATAGATGGGTCTAGTCACACTAAACAAGGCCAGTGGCTGATTCTCAGGGTTGTCGTGTTTGAACACATTTTATCGATATTTATATTTATTTCACTACTGTAATATTTGGTGGGTAAGAAATAGACATTATGGAGAGTATTTTTCATAAAAAATGTCATATATTGGCCCATTCTTTGTTACTTTGTTGTCAAATTATGTCCATGACAAATGCGTTTTTCCGTATGTCAAACGTCACAGCGGCAGACATCATCACATTTTGAGAGGATGAATAAAGGTCTCTGTTTACCGCATACTCAGCTGTTTTTCATTACATTATGTGCAATAATGATCAGAGTTGAATTTAGGATCACAATGGGGGTAATCTACTGCTTTTTACATAGTTTTTATGCGTTGTGAACACAAAGGTAACGTACGTGACGTTCAGTCAACTATTTTTTATCTCCCAAGAAAGTACTCATCATTTTGTGTAATATCTCTGAAATGAGATAACAGATATAAAAACTTGTACTCTGAAGTTTCAAGTTTTCTTTCTATGGAAAGGTCATATGTATTATATAAGCCTTGGCTTTTCAATAATCATTTGTTTCTGAAGGGATGCAAACCATTTTTAGCATCACGTACGTTACCACTACCATTAACCACACATCACCATTTCTGAGTCAATTGCTATGCAAGGGTGTGCAAAAGTTACTTGGTGAATGGTTCTTTGAAGCAGCCTTGCTGCCAAATCAAAACGTGCTGCCATGTTTGAGATATGTAGGTGGTAAGTTGTGGGTGTCAACAAATGACGTACATTACCGAAAAAACGTACGTTTTTTTTGTTCAAGTACTCCTTGTTACGTCGAAGGTGGGGCGTACAGAGTAGATATATCAGTTTAAGAACAAACAAGCTAAGGTAAATTCCATTATGCCTGAGCGATAATTGTTGCTTTTGTGAAAGGTTAAGTCCAGGAAGGTCAAAACGTATGTGACGTTTAACATAACAGAAGAGTCCTGTACGTGATTTTTGACTGCTAGCAACGTATATGATTATTGACATTTTCAGTCACTTGTCGAGAGTAAATGTATAGCTCTGATACTGACGCTCATAATCATGTCAACAGTCGCGTACTGAGAAGAATCACGTACTTGATTTGTCAAACATCACATACGTACAATACACTCCCTGTTCTATTCAGTAATTTGCTTCCATCTTCACGTGTGGTCGCCCAGATCAGCTCACTAACGGCAACATTATTATATGAAAACCAAAAATATATCAAAGGTATCACAGTATTCATGTAAAAAAAAGTTTACGTCCCACATTTGAGTACAGTTGGGGTGGAGGTGTCAAAGTTATGTTCCTCTCCTTGTTATCTCGTTCTGTCCATCCTGTTTGTTTTAACATATCACCCTTGTATCAGATCATCTTAATTTTACCAGCTTAGCTATTATATCCCCCATTTCAAACGAGAATTATATAAGCATCACGTACGTGACCCTGAAAGCACAAGGCTTAGAAAAAAACATGTCCTGAGCTCCACATCGAGCGAATTCACTTGCAACTTCTCAGCAACAAACTACAGACAACCCGGCGAGATGGGTTACCATCCGGTGAGCCGGGTTGCCATGGCAACCAGAACCTGATTGATATATAAATACTGTAATGTTTGAGCTTTTGGCTACATGTTTTATAATAAATACTATAAGTCGATATTTTCGACCTTTTCCACCAGCCATGTGTTTATTTTGTTCCGATCATACGTATTAGTTATGAGCAGACTCATAACTGGATTTATGTGAGGAATAATTTTTTGGCATTTTCATTCACGATACCTGATAATGCATGGTATGGTGAAGCGGGGACACGTGACCGAGCTGAGCCTATCACAGAACATGCGAGCGGCTGAGCAGGTCTTTCCATGCTTTAGCAGGCACGAATTGAAGGCTGTTTTGCTTAATTTTTTTAATATCCGAGAAAATAAGCTATCTTATAATACATCGCCTGCTAGAAATTTTATATTTTGTTTATTTGCTTCTCTACTGTTGAGCTTGAAGCTGAGATATTGATTTTAGTGCATGGTTTTATGTTAAAAGATTTTCCCACCGTCCAACCCCGTATACCACCCTTTCTTAGATTTATTTGTGTGACATATTTGTTTTATTTGAATGCTGGTTTAATTAAATCTTGCATGTTTACTCAATGCTAGTTTTACCTTTTGCCTTCTCAGGCTGCTGTACTGTGGTGTTATCATAGAAGCAACCCGGCGACATGGGTTACCATCCGGTGAGCCGGGTTGCCATGGCAACCAGAACCTGATTGATATATAAATACTGTAATGTTTGAGCCTTTGGCTACATGTTTTATAATAAATATTATAAGTCGATATTTTCGACCTTTTCCACCAACCATGTGTTTATTTTGTTCCGATCATAATGTAACCGTTAGGTATATCCTTACGTACCGTACTTCTAAGTATTGGGAGAATATGCCAACTTTCACTAGGTAACATTTTGATATTAAATGTAATATGGATTTTTTCCTAATTCTTTATATAAAAATAAAACTGACATTTTACTGAGTCCCTGGTATATATTTACTTGGAAGTGCTCAATTTTTGGTGAATATTGAGATATTCTGTAGGCTGAATCACCAATACCATGGGCTACTATCACCCTACGTGTACCCAACACATCTTACCCATACCAACGTTTTTTTAGGCTTGATATATTCAAAACATGAAATGAGATGTTAACAGTTAAAAATGAGGACGAACTTCATTCTGTGACCGCTTATATAGGGGTACCATCAAACCTGGCATTTTGGGAAACTCTGTGTGTTTAGCCTGGGCTGAAATCTGAAACATTCAACTTTATTAATGTGTTATTTTATATCCACAAAGCGTTGTAAGCTACATTTTATACAATGATATCTCTGTATTTTAGTTTTGAGTTCAGGGCTAGACATAGCAATGACCATCTACGGCAAATAATAAGACTCAAACGTGATTGTGTTTACAATGTGCCCATGAGTCTTTCTTTGGTCTCGTGTTTTATAATGGAACCCCTCTAGGGAATGAAAGTCACCATTGTCTTTTGGTGTATGGTGTGAATTATTGTAGATTTTTCACCCTAGAAACATCATCTTTAGTTGAATTTTCATACTGGGTCGCAATATTTTCGACAAATGTCTACAATATCATCGCTATGTCTTTTGCTCTTCTCATATCATCTTTCGCATCACTTATAGGCTCATAATAAGTTTGTTCTATGTTCTATGCCTTCTCAGTTTATGTCTGACCATTGTGTTCACACATTCGTCAAGGGTAGGATTATCAAGATTGTTAAATACCCATTCCAGATTATTTCTGAGATTTTCAACTTGTTTATTATACATGGTAGTGGCTTTAAATCTATTTGTTACCAAAACTAAAATACATAGCGAGGGGCTATAAAAGACTGTAGTAATAGTTCGAGAGAAAATATACAAGATTGTATTTGTTCCTACAGAGGTTTTACACCTAGATAGACCAATTTGAATGTAAATTTACCATTTGAATTAATCAATTATCCTAAAAGTGGGACAAATTTGTATTTTAATTGTACTTTTGTGACCAGTAAATGTTTGAAGTTGATAAAAACATGGGATGTGTGTTTTAGCCGACAATATATATCCACATTACATCGCAATTGTCGGTTATGTCGGCCATCTTAATCAGAAAGATTTTTGGCCTAACTATTATCAAATATTGATATGTAAACAAATTGTCCAGAGATGTATTCAGTGGAACTATACTAATATTCTATAGGAGACAAGAAATGGACATACATGTAATTCGCATTAATCGGTCGAGTTTCAAAATTATTGTCGATTTTTTCCCAAGGTATATCACTTGGGTCTTATTCTGTGGTACTGCAGGTATTCAGGCCAGTTAAACACACATTGACAAACTTTGAAATAATTATTTTGAAAATGAAAAAAAAAACATTCACAAAAATGTCCACAAAATATATGTAATTTGATATTTGATTCAATATGTTTAACTTTTTAATCAACGTTATTCAATGTAAAACAAAGCTCGTGCTACATCTGTAGAACTACCCCTTTTTGAACATTTTCCATCGCTCTGTCACTCTGACCCAAATACCTAGATTCTGCCAATAGTCCAGGCAACCTGTGGAAAATGATGGGGTCACCCGACACAAATTGCAATAGTTATGAAACGTTTTCTTTATCTAATGTTTAAGTCTTTTGGGAGTAATATTTTAAAAATATACCAAAATGTATTTGGGGAATATACATTTTCAACATAAAAACCAAAATGGCGTCCATAAATATCTCATACATGTATATAACGTTTTAACTGTTTCTTTGAATTTAATCTGTGACATATGGTTTCTAAGAGTTTTCTGCATACCAAGTCCATTTCTGGCACTATTTATTGATTGTGGGCATATTTGGGCCGTTAGCTTAAAGTTCAAGGTCAAAGTGATTTTAAAAGGGACCGGTAGATCATGATCTGAGGGACTGATCGAGTAGTGATTCAACAATATGTTTTGCCACAATGATTATCTGATATATATCTCTGATTTTTAGTAATACACAGAACACAACAGTGTAATTTATTTAATATTAAAATACGTTCTAAATGACTCCTTATATTCTGGAAATACTTTCATTGTTGTAATCTTCACGTGAAGGATAAGTAACAGCAAAATCAAAACAGGCTAATGCTAACCTTATAATATTTAACCAAATAGACACAGAAACATAAGTCAGCAAGGAAACAATACCCGGTAGTTACAGCTAATATGTAAGTCTCGTTCATTTTCAAGACTTACATAAATTTTGATTCTTGAAAAATATATCATCCTTAATTTAATTCAACGTGAAAATGTATCTACAATAACAAGTAAGTTTACAAACACAAATTTGTCATAAAATTGTAGACACTTAAAAAACTAAAATTTGCATTCATCAATATATTATTAGTAATCTCATTTAGCACAATAGAATAATATACGCAATGTATATATGAGGTATTGAACAAAAACATTATTGTTTTCTTATTTTTAGCCGTTCAAAGCAAGCAGCTGACAGCAAGGGAGGCAAAGATGTTTTGATATTTTAATCATTTCTCATCTTTTATGTCTTTATGATGTTTTGATTGTTTCTTCTTTACTTGTCATTGTAGTTCTTGTCCATATTTGCATCTTGTAGTATTTGTGTGGTGGGCTTACATACAGGTATGGATTTTGTGCGACCTTGAGCATACCGCTGAGACATTTTATTTGTTATGCTACATGTATGTCCTTAGTTATGCAGACAGGAGGTGAATTATTTCTCTTGTTTTTCACGTATAGAATGTGTTATGAGATGAAGTGAAACAATAACTATTTTGATTTTTTTAGCGCCTGTGAGGATGTAGCAGTGGTATTTAATTTATTAATCTGTATACCACTATTACATCCTCACATTTTCTGCGTGAGGACCTTGTGTGATTATAGTAAATTGACCAATGCATAGTAATATTCAGTGAGTGATCGATGCTATTTAAACGAAATGATTTAGCATCTGTATGCTACTAAGATCACGTGGGTCGAGATATTTCATTTATTAACTTACATCTCTTATGCGCGTCTCGTGTCTCGTAGAGAGAGGCAACCCAGCAAACACCAGACGTTTAGCCAATGTTGTTTTAATGTAGGGCCAGCGTCGCAGACGTTGGGCCAACATTAAAACAACATTGGTTAAACGTCTCGTAGAGGGAGGCAAGGGTTAGGCTTTATCTGGAAGCGATTTTTTTCACCCCTAGGTGGCGCTGGGGTATAGGAAACCCTACTCTATTTCATTGGTGTTTATAATTGATGTTTTGATATTGTGACCATTTCTCTTACTTTTTTTTCTTATCTGCCATTGCAGTTCTTGTCCATATGGTCTTCTTGTAGTCTCTGTGTAGTACATGGTATGAATGTTGTGCGACCTTGAGCATACTTCAGAGACATTTTATTTATTATGCTATGTCCTTAGTTATGCAGAAAGTTGCAGTGGTAACTCGACAGGGGGGGGGGGGGATTTTATACCCTGTTTTTCACATATAGAATGTGTTATGATATGAAGTGAAACTACGATTATTTGGAATTTGTAGGCGCATGTGACGACATAGCAGTGGTATTTCATTTATAAATCTCTATATCACTATTACATCCTCTCATTTGCTGCGTAATGACCTTGTGTCATCACAGTAAATTGACCGATACATAGTACTATTCAAGCAGTGACTGGGAGATGCCATTTAAACAAAATGATACAGCACAATTATGTATGCTTCTATGATCACATAGGTTGAGATATTTTATTTATTAACAAATAGGGGTCTTCTCAAGTTAAAAAAATCTAAAAGTCCGAGAAAAACTCGAATCGTTTATACCCCACTCCCCTATCAATTGTGTCTTTTTTTTTGAAGCATTTGGAAACATGAAAACAACACACAAAAAAACACATCTTTCCAAAAAAAATACGAGTTGGGGCTTGACCCACCCACCCACTTCCGAGTTTTTCGCGGATTTTTTGAATTTTTTTAACTCGACAAAACCCCTTAGGTGCAGTGAGAGATCAGATATTTTTTTCAAAGTGTAATTGTTATATTAAGATGGCAATGTAAAACAGTCGTGAAATTTTACTCTGTTAAGTATATCACGTCGGATGAAAAATGATTGCTTTCTGAACATTTTTTCTTTTGTCTCTGTTATTTTTTGTTTTTATTGAAATTTTACAATTTAATTGTCACGCTTAGCAATCAGTAAGCTAGGGGGGTGAGTCTATACTTTATTACCATGCGTTTCATTGATTTCTCGGATTGTTTCCTCTACTTTATTTTAAAAAAAAATTATCGACAAAGGCTGTTGGGTCTATATTAGAGTTTGCTTGATGGAGAAATCTCTGGAATTTTAATAAATCTGAATTGGTTTCGAATGAGTGGATACCTTTGCTTGCTAGATTTTGATACAGTTACTGTTTTTTTTTTGTTCCCATGGTAATCTCTAATCGATGTTAATGACCGTATTTTGTATACTTTTAGGCGTTTTGAGTAAAGATTTCGAAGCTGATAAACTGTCTTATATACACATACATATAGCTCTAATCACATGACCTGCTCAAAAATAAAAAAAACATCTGGGAAAAAGACCCAATATGAAATTCGTTGTAGACTTAGACGCAATGTCAGTCTAACGCTCTTTGGCCCAACATTAAATTATTATTTATCTACCAATAGCTTCGAGCGGAGTTTGGAAACCCATTTATGTCGTCACCTGTGCACTCAAAATACAACTCGTTTCATTAAAATATCCCTGGACTCTGGGTTCACATGAAATAACAAGACAAAAAGGGAAACAGCTAATATCATTTATTGCTGAAGGGATGCTCAAAATAAAATTGATGGCAGCTATTCCGATTATTAGAATTATGTTTTAGTTTTCTAATATTTGAACAAATGGGTATAGTTGGTTACATTTGTATCTGATTACACCAACAAATATATTCAAGATGGTGCGCATGGCTCTGATAAATTTAGCAGTTGCTGGCCTGATAGGACCGGTCATATCGCGCATATAGGCCTATACCCAGCAAACATGAGACGCTGGGCCAACTTTGTTTACTGTTGGTCCACCGTCTACGACGTTGGCCCGACAGTAAACCAACGTTGGTCCAACGTCTCATCCTTGCTGCGATGGCTCTGATAAAGTTAGCAGTTGCTGGCCAGACAAGACTTGTCAGCAGGGTTATAACCGCAGTTGACGCTGCACAGGTACTTCTGAGCACAGTTGACTCTATTTCTTCCGTCACGGTTAGCGACCTCATCAGCTTGGGCGTCAGCACTATCAACACCTCCAGTGGAGAATTCTCGACAATAGCTGCAAACAAACAGATATATTTGATGTAACGATGTATAGCAATACTATTATTTTAATAATCATTTGTGTGCGCATGTGTTTTATCGTTTGTCCAGTTGCACCAATTATTTGGCCAATTATTTGGACCAAGTTGAGTTGAGAATGTGATATTTGTTTACTTTTCAGACCACATTAACTCTTACAGCGCTAAGATATTTTTGTATAAACCATGGAGAACAAAAGGTTTTTTCAATTTTAAATCATCATAATCACGTCTTAGTTAGCTCTTTGCGCTTCATTTGAATACCTATGTTACGGGTCTACTGCCATTATAAATAGGTTTACTCTCATAGTGCGGGGATCAACATTAGACGTCAGAATCTGACGAAAGAACTTGTAGGCCTACGTGATAAGTTCTTTAATTTGACGTATGCAAACGTCATATTTTGAGTCTGAATACGGTCCCCGCACTGAAAGGGCTAATATTGAGAGAGCATGGAGCTCGAAATATTCAGATTTTCAAAAACAAGGCTAAGTTTATTGATTTCATTTATATTAATAAAGTCAAATTCGCCTACCGTCTATTTATATTACAAATATGGCTATGCATGGGTGTTTATGCCAAGATTTGTCGTATCAATAAATAATGCGATATAGGTGTAGGCCGATCTCTATACCTAACTTTTTTTACCTCAGCTTTTCAGCGGCATTTCTAGCCGCGGGATGATTTCCACACCCGTACACGGCCTCGTAGTTGGCTTGGCAGTGAAAGTATTTATCACAGTTCCTGCATCTTGCATCCATCATCGCATTATAATTATCGAACAGCTTGCCAGTGGCACAAAGGACGTTGCCGTCGAAAACGCTCCACCAGCTCAATTTGTCTAGCACACATGCCAGCATGTCGGCTCAGGACATGGCCGAAGCCTGACTTACGTGACAATGTACCACGACCAACAGTAGTGCTAGCACAACTTTACCCATCTCCTGTCAAACAAATTAGACAAATATTAACCCTTACAACGCTGAAATATGTTTGTAAACCGCCCCAGTAACACACAACATATGTATAACATTTGTAAATTATTGGACCAGCTGCAAGAACGTTGGGCCGACGTTGTACAAATATCATACAAATGTTTTGTGTTTGCCGGAATGGAGACCAAAGGGTTTTTTCAATTTGAAATCATCACAAATGTCTTAGTTAGCTTTTTCTGCTTCATTTGAATACCTGCGTTATGGGTTTACGGCCATTACAAATATGTTAATACTTTCAGCGCGGGGACCGTCTTTATACGTCAGAATCTGACGTATAAAGACGGTCCCCACGCTGAAAGGGTTAAACATAACATGGCGTTGCTTCTTTAACAATTTCAGAATATAGTATGCCTGCATTATTATGGGAATGTCATATGAAAAGCCGAATGTTTTAAAATTACGCACAAACACACTAATTCTCGCTGTCAGTATAGTTACATTTGCCACATGTAGGCCTATTACATAACGATGTAATACATCATGAATTATAAACCAGCTATGTCAACTAACATCGGTAAGACTAGGGGTCCAATAGAGAGACTATGTTTATAGTACAACAAAGTATTATAAACACCCTACTAATTATAATATGACAATTCGCATCGTGCGATATCCTATTATATATTGATGACATACCTTTATTTTTATCAAATACTGAAGAAGTGATATATGCTGACGACTTTACTTTGACCACGATATGTAACAGTGTGAAACAAGTTGAATCAAATCTACGTGTAGACACAGGACAATCTTTTGATTGGTGTAAACAAAATGATATGGTACTAAATTTGACTAAATGCTGCTCCATGCTGGTAGCCAGCAAACAAAAACTTTAAAAAACTAACTCTAAAATTGATATAGACATTGACGACACTGTTATACCAAGTGTTTCAACAACTGAAATGCTAGGAGTTCATTTTGATCATGCTCTATCATGGGATGTGCACATTCAAAATGTGTACAATAAAATTAATAAAAATATGTACTTGTTACAGCAGATTAAACAGTTTCTCCCTATTGATTGCCGAATTGTTTTCTTCGACAGCTATATACTGCCCCATTTTGACTACTGTAGTATAATGTGGGGAAATTGTTCACAAACCCACATGTACCGTCTTAAAAAATTTCAAAAGAGAGCTGCTCGGACAATTCTTGACAAAAACTATTATGACTACAGCATTAGAAGCGCAGATCTCTTTGCTGAATTAAAATAGATGCCACTAAAAGAACGAATAAATTTTAACATAGCAATTCAAGTATATAAATGTATCAATGGTTTGAGTAGTCAAGGTTTAGAAAAATATCTTTACACATTGTAATGAAATTCACAGTCATAGTACGAGATATGCTGACAATTTGCAGCTATATTGTAGACCGACTCATTATAAAAGCTTTTCATCAAGAGGTGTTAATGTAAACATATTTTAGCAACCGTTAAACCGGGTCACATCGACACAACCACCCACAAGCCACAATCGATGTTGCGGGAAGTTTCGAATAGTTTTAGCGGTGACCTACAATATGTTCAGGCCCCGGTTTCACCAAATTACGTTCTTTCGAAGTGCTTTATTGTACGACGTAATCAGGTGATTTCTACGTCAAAATAGAGTTTATCCCACTAAACACAATACATTTGCATACTATTTGTAAAACGTCAGCTCAGCGTCAAAGACGTTGGGCCGATGTTGTACAAATGTTATACAAATGTTTTGTGTTTGCTGGGTATAGTTTCCAACAACAGTTTAACGATGTGCTATTCCGTCGAAACGGCGTTAAGTTTATTGAACAACGTAGGCCTGTGCTGATACAGACGTCTTTCGAGGTTCAAATAAAGTCTTGTGCCTGCTGCGTTCACTAGGCTTTCAGACATGTAGGCCTATATTAACCCTTGCACTGCTAGGCTCGTATATATACGGTTTCAAGCTAATTCGAAACCAAAATAAATGCCAATAAAATTGGTAATTTATATGTATTTTGTGGAAGGAGAACTGTTCATCAAATAATAGAATCCGCGACGTGTCTAATTTCATAAATTGTCATATCTATCGTCATTTCAACCTGAAAATTGCGTCAGCAATTCCTGCTTCAAATGAAGAAAAAATAGAAACAAACAATTCAGCAGCGCCCTTATATTAGGATCGTCATAAAACTGTAAAAAAAAACTCCAGTAATGATTATATAACTTCGAATGACATCAACTCAACTCTATACATAAATTAACTACTGCTAACATAATGATAGCGTTATTAGCCTGAAACTATTAGGGGTCGTGGATATTTTAATATTTTTATTGTGTAAGTGGTTTTTGTTTTACTCTGCCAAATATGGAGATATTTGACTAAAGTCTCTATAATTGCATTAGTTTGACGCATAATCATGATAATAACAATCGGAAAAATAGCCCATGAGGAGACATCTATAAATGTTTAAAATATTTTAAATGAATGGCGTTAATTGACATTTTAAATGTACAGTGCCAATATTGTAGAGTTGACCGGCTTCAAATAACGCAGGATTTTACGAAGTAACATTCTGATTAGGTCAGCTTGAATTATTGGTCCGTATGGTGTTTTATTTCTGACCAATGATAGAGTGGTTCAGCGTGTCACGTGATGAGATCAGCCAAATAAATCCGTCATTCAGTTGTTATTTAAATCAGGGGGTAGAATAACATAATTTTTTATTTAGGCCGAATTATTTTAAAAGTATCTTGGCTAGATATTCTGACACACACTATTTGCATCAAAATGGCTTCTCGGGCTAGTTGGTTTAACTTTCTTTATATTAGTGAACCTAAAACTAAAAAAATTCAATTTAATTCGTTTATCTAAAAAAATTATTTAAATTGTTTCGATATAATCATATACAATGGCGTAGTCATTTAAAGTTCACAGTAACAACACCTATAAGGTAACTTGTAGCAAATAAAAAAAAGGTCTATACGACATTACAAACATTCTAGTTAAGTCAGCTTGAATTTGCTTCGGGTTATCGTAGCTAGATATAATATATATTTGATGGCATTGATATTTCGAATTTAAACCACGAAGACGTATCGAGTTGTCTTGCTTCAATTGAAACAAATCTTTAGGACGCAATTTACAGCTTGAAAAAAATAAGTGGAGATTTAGTAACTTTGGGTGCAAAAATATAGAGCTTAGACAACTTCAATCTGTTGTAGGTCTGCTCAATTTTGCATGTCAAGTTGTGGTACCAGAAAGGGCATTCATCCGCCGACTTTTATTGTCATCAGCATGGGTTTGTCTGTTAAACGTACTTTATTTTGGTCAGTATATATTTCAAATTCTAGGTAACACAAACCTGAAGTAGCATTAATTATCTTAACGCAAGACAATTTGGCCAAAGAATTCAGGATTTTTCGAGTCAACTACACGTGATCCACTCATGTTATGTTGGGCACAATAATTAAAGGGATATTGCGGACTAGGTTCGACAGCACCGAGTTCAAATAACCTGATTTTTGTTTCACGTGCAATCATCTTGATAAATATGAGTTAAGTTGACTTTCCACGTTGTTTTCACTTATTTCTGTCACGTTAACTCAGTCGTCAGGGTTTACAGTGCTGCAAGACATAATTAACACTTCATGATGACTTGCCATAATGAAATAAATATTTGTCACTGCAAGACAGTGTTTAAACTTCTTTGTAGTTGTATATAATTGCCGTGTTTTTAGTTATGAAGACAACAACGTGTTTGGGACAATTATCTAAAGTATGCTATAGACTTAAACTCAAGACGCTCTAGCACAGCTTCAATGTCAAAGCTTCAGATATGTCACTGCCAGCCGCTAGGTCTGCAATGAGAGCTTTCATGAGAGCCGTGCTACTTGAAGAAGGCGCATTCGGTCAAAAATTGGCGAAGTGGACTGAGCCATGAAGCTATACATCACGCAATCATACTCCAACAATTACCTGAAAGTTTCAAACCTCATATTCCTATCACATGTGACCCAGCTGAAACAATTGTATTAAGGCGATACCCGAATGTATTTAAAATACTAATTTTACAGCTAAATATGATGTCTGCTGTTAAAAAACAGAGGTGAAATAAGAACATGAAGTATTAAAAAAAACATGTATTACTTACCATGGCAACACAAAAATTGGAGGAGTATAGAAACCACTGCCGACATGATTTATACACATAAATTATACTCTCAATTTTTATACACAAAGCGTAGAAACTGACCATCTCCGTATCGAAATTTTCACATATTAATATTGTAGTCTTATGTAAAAAGTAGGCCTACTGACTCTGGATATATTCAGTAGCCTATGTAGCATCTGGCAATAGAATGATCATTAATATATGTTACCCGATCTGGCAAAATGCGTCATGAGTCGCATATTGAAATATTGTATAAATTGTATATCACATAACTCCCTAGCATGGTTAGCTTTGAAAATATGACTCCGCCAACTCACAGAAATATGAAGTGTGAAATTGCGTCATTTTGAGAAAATAGCCTTTCAAGTTCAGAAAGACAACTTGTGAACTTTTTAAAAAGAATACACAATTGGATTAAAATTAAATAAATAAAATGAATTTTTATTTCGACCTCATTTTATTATTAATAGACGTGTAGCTCTAACATTTTGTACACTTTAAAAGTAGATGACATAAAGTCTGATCGTCAGGATTTTTACACTGTATCAACATGTAAATAGAAAGAAATATCGGAGATTGGAGTGTATTTGAATTATATGAATCATATGAAAATAAAACCTAATGTAAAAATTAAAAATATGTCAAATCAAGTCATTTTGGCTTCTAAGGGCCCTAGCATCGTTTGTCAAAGTGCGTCTCTGACTCATTTTGCCAGATCGGGTCACATAATTAGCTATCTGGACACAATCAAAACATAAAAACCCCAGAAAAATTGTGACGTTTATTCAATTTTGGTTAAATGAATGTTATGTCTGCATTGAATTGCTTGAGAGTTCAGAATGTCTTACAGGTGACAATTTATATGCTAAAAGTACCCGTTGCTTACCTAGAAATGTTAATTAACCCTTTCAATGCGGGGATCAACTTTAAACGTCAGAATCTGACGTCTATGGACGTCAGAATCTGACGTCTAAAGTCGATCCCCGCACTGAAAAAATTAAAAAATTATAATGTCCGTACCTCCATTTCAAATGAAACAGAAAGAGCTAACTAAAATATTTATGCTGATTTTAAATTGTTGAAAAAGGTTCATTCTCTATCATAATCCATAGTTTGTATACACATATTTTAGCGCTTTCTAGGGTTAAAGGGACATGCCCAGGTCTAAAACCATAAAAATCGGTGATTTTATTTTAGCTTATTAATATTACCATATGATGTAAACATGTCCATAGACTAGAACTGCAAAAGTGTTCTAATTTTTGTGCTGCGCACTTGCCAGTTAGGCTAGATATAGAGACGAAATTCCCGAATTTCTCATTTTTGACATGTTTGTCAATAATTAGAAATCAGGAATTTCGTCTCTATATCTAGACTAACAGATATGCCTAACCCTTCCACACTCCAAGGAAGAAGAAGAAGAAGAAGTGTTTATTCAACCATGAAAATAAGTAAATGAAAGATGAGTGAAAAAAAAATTACAGGGTGGTTTGGGAGACCTCCATTAAGACCACAAGGTCGCTAGCATGGAGGCCACCCATGATATCATCTATATAAACATATAACATTTTGAAGTTATGAGTAGTATACATATGGGCTATACATGTGAAGTGAGCGAATATGATAGCTTTACTATAAAGTTTAACCTATAAACGTAGTAGTTATATAAAATGAAGTATGAAAAAATAAACTTTAATTCTGCCGTTCAAAGCCAAAATGCAGCATCTGTCTGCTATGCAAATAGGCTGATCCTGCCGTTTGGCCCCACAGAGCAGAATTAATTCCAGACAGTAATCCGGTGATTTTTTATAATGAATATTCTCGCATATGAATATATGCTCGCACCCCTCCTTTTCGTACAGCTTTCGTACACACACCTGTTGTCAAGGTCAGACCAATGGTCTGACTGTCAGACCGGATGCGGCAAGATCACGGAAATACCTAAAACGCAACAATTTATGATGGCCAATTTACGGACCGGGCGGGGCATCAACGGACAGTGCGCCCACCACTGTACCCCCACCCTATCAATTGTCAGAGTGTGTATGTCTATTACACACCAATAATGTTACAACCAATAATGTAATAAACAAACTCTCCGATAATATAATAAACTTTTAGCAGATAATGTAATAAATCTAACCAATAATGGGATAAAGTGTCAAATTCAATGGAATCATTTAATTGCAGTTATTTCAAGACGTTGTAGACGATGTTATTTTCAGATTAATTCCTGTGTGAATGAATGCGTTTAATATTGAGTTTATATGGTCATCATTACATGTATCTTGGCAAAATACTGTCAAGAATTTACAAAGTCTTCAGATACAGTCCATAACATTACTATCTAGGCTGGCTCTCTGAGGTAAATGTTTCTCTTTAATATGGTAGGTCTATGTTACATCATAAATGGCTCTCGAATTTGAACAAAGTAAAATTAATGGCGACGCGTTGCTGTGAAAATGGTGGTATTTTATTTTGTCACTTATTGAAATCAAAGTGTCACTAAAACTAAAATGAATAATCGTCACCCGATCTTCGAAACATTTTGTTTTATAGTTCAAAAGCCATTGAATTTTGAAGATAATGTCGCCAAAACGTAAGACGTTTAGCGAGCTGTCTTTTAACATTAAGAATTTTACGGTGGTATGAAAATCATGTTTTTTATTATTTCACCGGATCTAAAAATAATTTATCTTATTCTGCGTGCTCTTCTGAACATTGTGTGTAACATTATTTATAATATATGACTATCTGATGTATAATGTAATATAATTATGTCACGTTGATATGAAAATGATGTTTTTTTCTTTTTTCCCCATGGGACTTAAATTGTCACAATAACAAAAACAAAATAACATAATTGATCGACACCTGTTCTTCCTAAAATTTAGTTTTGTATCTCATCTGAACAGCATTAGTATTTAGGGTGTTACGGTGGTGTGAATATTATGTGTTTTATTTTTTTACTTAATGAGCTTAAAGTGTCACTATGATAAAAAAAATCCGCTTATGTGGGCTTTTATGACCACTGTGTGTAATACCGTATTATCAATAATACATGTATTCTATATTACATGACTATCAGATGTGTAGAAATATAATTATGTATGTTAAGCTGGTATAAAAATGTTTTTTTTTCTATGGGACTGAAAGTGTCACTAAAACTGAAACGAAAAATTTACAACGTATTTTTTCTGATTAAAATTTTTCTACTGAACATTTTGGCATAAAATATGGTCAATTAACATTGATCATGGATCCCACGGACTTTAGTTCAGGCACATAATATAACCTCACACTACACGTAAGCGGTAATAAGTAGCTGTACGTTTTCCGCTCGGTGGCGTCACTGATAGCGGCGTTACAATTCACTCTTAGCGGACTGTCCCTTGTTATTGTTCTAGACTCTTTGCTTACAATCCAAACAAGCTATATTCCAGGAGCACAAATCTGAAATCTGGTTTCGTTCAACACCAAAAGTAACCAAGGTTTAACTAGCCAGGATGATGGTATGAACATTCTAGAACGACATCAGGTAGTGTGTACAATGAGATTTTGTCATCAAAAAATATGTATGGGTAATTTTATGGTAGCGGGGGGGGGGGGTGTATTGATGGTACGACCCAAAAAATTGGTAAATATATACATAATTGTTCAATTAGTATTATCTTAGGAAAAAAACATTTTTATGAATTGCTAAATTGCAAAGACCAGCGAAGGTCAAAGCTTTATACCACACCGATGTAAACAGGGTTTATTTTTCATCATGCTATTTATACGTCGACATAATTTCCTCAACATAAAACATAACGAAGGTTTGAATTGATTGAAATATCATTTATAGATATATATAATAAACGTAAGTAGTATATAAGGTCAAATTAAAGTATAAATACTGTCTTATGTTTTTTTTTTCATTTGGAGCGAATCAGATTACACAGTCTGAAACACATAGTTGAACTTACATAAGTAGCAATATATTTTCAAATATTTAATTATATTTTAATATTTCGGTGCCATAACCTCAAGCTATTAACATGGACTATTTATACCATTTATATACCCAAATAAAATATGGACTGGTTATAAAGTTCAGCAAAAGTAAAAAACGCATGCCACATCGTTCTAAACAGTTGTTTTTCAATACACTATGAGTGCGTTGAAATATCTCCCTTGACAACAAAACTAAACAAAGTTTGACTTTATAGAAAGATAAAATTGAGCATATCAAACAAACCATCCCAGGTAGCAGGTATTGATAAATTGCTATGTGTTTAATACTTCATCCTCACAGGCAATAATAATATCCAATAGCATAATATGAAACACGAGTTGAAGGGCATGATTGGCGAAATATTGCAAATAATCATTCAAATGTATTGTTTATGATATCAAAACATCCACAATACATTGGGATATGTATAAAGTAGACATGGACGTGACACAGCTATTTGAATCAGATGACACTCATCTAGTATAGCTGTAGTTTCGTTATACGACTAATACCATATCCTAATATAATTTTCTCTCGTATGCCTGCAAGATTTAGTTAAACGCTAAAATAAGTTATAGATTATCATATCACAGTTTCTTTGACAAAATTCTACGTGTTGACCTTTATAACTTAGAAAGTGCAATAATGTTTTTCTATATATTTTAGACATTGAAAACATTACGTTTTGGTGCCAGAATCCTTCAAATTAATTTGGTATTGACAAAGATAGTTTGCACACATACTTCAATTTGTCTTGTGATACCATGCAGTACACCCCTACCCTAAAATACCTTCTAAAAATAATTGACACCACAATTTGTTTGTGCACACTACCTGGGGTTGGTCTAGAAGATTGATACTACAATCCTATCAACTAAATCCGTTTTAAGCGTCTTTAAGGAATTCGCTCCTGGACTAACACATTTGATGTGAGATATAGCCCTACCCAAATTCGATGTGGGATAGCCATACCATAACAATATAAGCCAAAAGGCAGTATGTGCTTACTTTACAATTAGGCAGATACTAGTAGTTACCTTTTGGCTTTGCAGAGCCGAAGAGACCTCTAAATAGATATCAATAACAAAATATTTTAAATGAACTAACCTAACTGCAAACCACACCCAGGCAGTATGCCGTATCTACATTATGTCACTGACGGCGTTTTGTCTGACTAATGTTTTTAGTTACAATGTTACAATTATATATATTTATGCAAAATATCAATATAAATTTTCAGAGTTTAAAAAATGATAGGAATAGTAGTTACGTAGTGAACTATCAATTCACACAGATATTTGGAGTTTTTTGCCTTGCTATGCTTGAATATAGCACATAAGCTCTACCCTACAAAATTTAGACCTACTTTTATATCTTGAGCATATCTTAAAAATATAGTATGAAAATTAATTTCGACAGTTATTATGATAAATGTTATGGAGTCAGGACCCTGAAAACGTAATCGTAATCCGGATCCAGATCTCGATCCGGATCATCCCCAACATTTAATGGCCTGTGACACACCTCTTATAGTAATGTATTTTTTGTTTATTCGTACTCGTAGTACAGAAACAGCCTCACATACTATGCATAATTATCATGGGACATATTATTATCAACCCTGTCCCGGCATTATCTAAAAGGCAGCATTAGTGGACCCGCCATGAGTGAATCCGGTGAATATAATATAATTGCGGCTGATTTGAGTGGTGTATGAAATCGTTAGCTGTAACTAATAAATTGTTTTATTGCCCTGCGACACTAAGCTGATTATACATTTCAACACAAAATGGCGGTTAAAAGACAAAACAAGATGTTAAAAATCAGGTTATTATAAATCCTTGTAATTTTGATATGCATGGGCCACTGCATAATATTTTTGTAAATATATATATATATAATTAGGCTCTATAAAAAAATACTTTCATATCTCCTCTCCTTTAAAATTACAGTGCTTACTGTAAACTAGAGCAGCAATGAAATGTTCTAGCGCGCCGACAGGTCTGTCCACAGTTTTGATAATGTATCGCATTGGTAAATAATGCCTGTCCATTTAAATTAATTAAGTCATTTTATTTATTATTAACACATGTAAAAGGTATATATATTGGAGCAGTATAAGATAATTTTGTTTAATTACATTAAACATAGCGAATTGATTATGCAGCTTTGATTAGTATGATGCATGATCATTTTATAGGGTGTCAGGTTAAACGTATGGGCTGGACTTGGAATATTTTGTTCTAATAGTGTGCTTACACCATGTAGAAATAAAGTGCTCTATAATCTTCATTAAGCACCGAAATCACGTTTTAGGAGCTGCTAACTATCGGTAATGAGTGACACTTTTCTTCTAGCTTACATGGTAAAAATTGATGTCAGCAATGTGGGTACCTTTAACCTGGCGTTCTGTTCTTTGCTTGCTGCTTGTTGAATATTAATTATACGAGGGTCTTTGTTTGGTTTCAATGGGGAAATTTTGTACATAAATATAAAATACAGAAAAATAAATGATTTTTCCCTGTGTGAATGGCGGTCATTTAGTTTTTCTTCAATTTAAAGGCTTAAGTGAAAATCCAGTTTGGAAGGCCTATTTTTATGGATATTCTAGAAACATATCTATTTGTATTTCAGGTCTGTACGCTTTTCAGATTATCCTTTTTACTAGTATAACATGCAGGCCTAGTTATTTTATCTCTGGTGTTGTGGAGGGGAACATATACCATGTAGTTATTCTATCACTGATTTTGTAGCGGGAAACATATATGCCTCTACCTAGATATCAAGGATATAATGTACATTTTTCATGTAATTTTACAGAACTAACCCCATAGTATATACCTGTACACATATATACATATGTGAATAAAATATAAGTATGTCTGTTACTATAATTAAGTACAAATGATGTGACTCTTGAACTGTAAGACATATGTGAAATATGGAAGCAATTTTTAAAACCATGTATACAATAATTATGTTTGGCCAGACGTTGGGCCGACGTTGTATAAATGTTATAAAAAATGTGTGCTTGCTGGAAAACTTGCAAATCCTATTTTCATGTGATCGGCTGTTGTCAGGTTGTGAGGGTATGTATTTCGAGGATGAGATCAATCTCAAATGCTGTTAACCCTTACAGCGCGGGGATCAGACGGCAGAATCTTAATCACGTCTGTAGACGTCAGATTCTAACGTCAAAGGTTGATCCTCGCAC
Organism: Flabesymbios commensalis; assembly: GCA_964017125.1. NCBI lineage: Eukaryota > Metazoa > Annelida > Polychaeta > Terebellida > Flabelligeridae > Flabesymbios > Flabesymbios commensalis. Next base: position 33,378,077 of record OZ024915.1, read on the forward strand.
TGTAAGAGTAAAAATATTTATAATGACCATAGACCCATAACATAGGTATTCAAATGAATCAGAAAGAGCTAACTAAACCATTTATGATGATTTCAAATTAAAAAAAAATCTTTGGACTCCATGGTTTATATAACATAATCCAGTGCGTTTAAAAATTTAGCATTGGATATCTCTTACAAGCGGTATTAGACAAATTATATCACGCGGTCACAAAGGTTCATGCCACCAATCTATTCGTAAGAAACTGTATTAAAAAAAAATTGCATCCGCGTGGCGTCAGACAAGTTTCGCAAAACCTTCTTACGAAATTGTTACTATTACCATTATATTCGTATGACTTTAGACCTCAGATTCTGATCTTCGCACTGCATGGTAGAGTAAAATATTTATAGTGGTCGTAGGACTGACTGCTAATAATGTCCAGCCTCTATAACTAAATAACTAAATAACTAACTAAATAACTAAATAACTAACTAAATAACTAAATAACTAAATAACTAAATAATAACTGAATAACTAACTAACTAACTAACTAACTAACTAACTAACTAACTAACTAACTAACTAACTAACTAACTAACTAACTAACTAACTAACTAACTAACTAACTAACTAACTAACTAACTAACTAACTAACTAACTAACTAACTAACTAACTAACTAACTAACTAACTAACTAACTAACTAACTAACTAACTAACTAACTAACTAACTAACTAACTAACTAACTAACTAACTAGCTAGCTAGCTAACTAACTAACTAACTAACTAACTAACTAACTAACTAACTAACTAACTAACTAACTAACTAACTAACTAACTAACTAACTAACTAACTAACTAACTAACTAACTAACTAACTAACTAACTAACTAACTAACTAACTAACTAACTAACTAACTAACTAACTAACTAACTAACTAACTAACCAACTAACTAACTAACTAACCAGCTAACTAACTAACTAACTAACTAACTAACTAACTAACTAACTAACTAACTAACTAACTAACTAACTAACAAATAAATAAATAAATAAATAAATAAATAAAAAATAAATAAATAAATAAATAAATAAATAAATAAATAAATAAATAAATAAATAAATAAATAAATAAATAAATAAATAAATAAATAAATAAATAAATAAATAAATAAATAAATAAATAAATAAATAAATAAATAAATAAATAAATAAATAAATGAACGAACGAACGAACGAACGAACGAACGAACGAACGAACATACGAACGAACGAACGAACGAACGAACGAACGAACGAACGAACGAACGAACGAACGAACGAACGAACGAACGAACGAACGAACGAACGAACGAACGAACGAACGAACGAACGAACGAACGAACGAACGAACGAACGAACGAACGAACGAACGAACGAACGAACGAACGAACGAACGAACGAACGAATAAATATACAATGAGTTCAGATTACATTAGCCAAATGGCCTTACAGATTTTTTTGCCTCCTGACGGCTCGAATAGTGCTGATGGTCGACTGCAGAACTATACTTGAATAATAATTTTAAAAGCGAGTGATAGGTACCATAACTGGCATGTAACTCAGTGGCATACATATTTGTGGATTATCTTGTTTTATTATCTGCCCAGGAACTGTCTGAGAAAAGTGTATTGTTAAGTAACTGCCCGAGAGCAACATCGTCGCCCATGAACACAATATTGTTAACAACAGGCATATAGCATGGGAATCGTTAACATAATGTAACTTTTGATAACATTTGATATGTAGCATAAGCATATAGCTGCAGATGTATATTTCGGTAATGGCGGTACTAATCAGCGATTTTATGATATTTTGACCACTCCGATTTTTCTAGACTTTTGATATGTGTTTATGGGGGTCTATTCAAAATACATGCCATCATTAAAAAATCTGTTGCAATTCTGTCTAGGTCTAACCATAGAATGACTGGACTAATAGCCTACATTCAAATGATTTGCCTGTGAACATCGTATGTGGTTCTTAGGGTATTTTGTCTTACGGCCGCCTCGCGAAGCCCGCAGGTTTTTTTTCGCAAATCGTTGGTACGGCGTACTTGCGTGTCATTGTGACTAAATGACTGTGATCGTAGCCGAGATCTATCAAGGTCACATATAATTGATGACATTTCACAGTTGACTCGTTATTTTTCAATATTCTTTAAACACGCATACTTCTAAATATGAATGAAAAAAGTTAAACTGTGAAAATACTTTGTTCAAATTCCGAGATAATATTGCATGCGTAACAGGCACACATTGATTGCCTGGTCGCAATAGAGATTAAGTTTGTATACGATGGTCTGAGTCATTGGGAGTAAACAGTCTCAAAATCCATGAAATAAACAGATAAAACCGTTTAACGTCAAAGGGCGGGGGCCCTAGGGTAGTGGTTAGCACCGCTGCCTTTCACGCCAGAGTCCGGGGTTCGGTTCCCGGTCTCGGCGGTTTGAAAGAAACAAAATTGTTTCTTCCCCATCCACGTGTGAAAGTTAGTATTGTGGGGAGCCTGCGTGACCGAGAGGTAGCGTGCTCGGCCTCAGACCGCCAGGGCTCAAATTTCGCATCCTGTGTCTGGAGGACAGTGTCATCTCAATCATCTCACCATCCTCAGGAGGTTCTCCTGGCCCAGTTTAGCCTATATGTGCACAAAGGTGGCCTAAAGCCCGATTCATTTCATTTTCATTTAACGTCAAAAGTAGACAGATTTATGATGTTATTCATGACTTTGTTCACCCCACACAAAGCTAAAATAGTATCCCAGGCCAGTGACCTTGGCACATTAAATGCTCACATACCAAACTGGGGAGATAGAGTGACACTTAACTTTAAATAACAATTGAACGGGGTATAATAATACGTGTGGAGGATCGACCGTACCAACCGAGTCAGCGAACGATTTATCAAGTAAAAGGTTTGTCATCTTTGTGCAGTTCTCAGGTTACAGAGGCTGCACTGAGACAAGACCCTAAAATATGATTTTGTTTGATCTGTTGAGAGTACATACTGCAATTGTATTACTCAGATTGTGAAGATTACGTGCCGAAACGAAAACTGAATCTGAACCCAGCTCAACGTTGGTTTGCTGTTGGACCAGCATCGTAGACGGTGGCCCAACATTAAATCAACGTCGGGCCAAGGTTACGTTGTTTTTCTGGGAAAAAAACTTCGTAGACTAGCGGTAATAATGACAAAATGTCTCTGAAAATGGAGGACGGAATGTTAGCAGGTTGCATCCATGTCAGTAACGTACTATAGCCATATAAGCAAAATACAAAATGGCCGCCATTCTCCCCTTTCCAGCTAGGCAGTAGGAAGTTTGAGGTGAGAAGTAGAAAACAATACGACAAAAAAGTTAGTTACTTATTCCTTACTCAACAAGGAATAAGTAACAGTTACGTATTCCTTATTCGAACGAATAAGTAATAAGTAGCAGTTACTTATTTCATATTGGAACGAATAAGGAATAAGTAATAGTTAATTATCCCTTATTGGACAGAATAAGGAATAATTAACATAAACTTATTCTTTATTGGAAGGATTAAGGAATAACTAGCTGGTTAGCCATCCGTGCCAAACGAGCTGCATAGATTTAAATCCGGAATTTGATTAGTGCCAATCGAGTCGGACGTAATGAGAAATTATAGATGTAAAATCTAAGCGTCCACTTTAACCCTATAAGCAGCCATATGTCGCATATTTTACTTACTGAAGAGAATGAGCATAATCCATCAAGATAAAACAAAATTTCATTTGCTTTAACCCTTATCCTGCTAAGGTGATTTATTTAGATTTTCAACCAGTCTGTCTGGCGACTCACAACCGACTCACAACCTCAAGTGGTTGACATTCACTCATATTTGTTTAATTTGAGACTAAACATTAACAAATATTGCGGTTTAAATAGTCATTTCCTTCCCAATAACACTAATTCAGTCGGCTAATAAAAACGATTAAAAACTACTTTTGTCAGCAAAGGGTAACATTTCAAAACGCGGTTTATTTTCATCCACATTCATACAAGAACATCAGCGGCAGCGGCAATTTACAGCCAACAAAAAGCATTGGCCCAGAGTTGTTTTATTGCTTGTCCACCGTCTGCGGCGCGGCTCAAGTCTGGTATTCCTAATTTAAATAACGACTGAATGACGGCGGTGATTGGCTGATCTCGTCAAGCTGAACTGTTTGATTGGTCGGGGAGAATACTAGACTTGGTCCAACAGTGTTGTCCTCTACGAAAAAAGAACATTCATTTTTAACCATTATTTATTCCACAATTATAACGTGATTTCTGCTATTCGGTTGAGGTTGTATTCATTTGACACTATTATTAGTATAGTAGCCTGGAGTACCTAAATCATCATTGCATGATTTTCAATGGCTTATCATACAATTCTCAATCAATTTTCATGAATTTTTGCAAGCATTGTTTTCCGATCTTTCGGGAGTACATGTATTGGTTTCAACTTAGGCCCCCAATTTTCTTCAGATTGGAACAATAACAGCATTCAATTGAAGGTACTTTTCGAAGAGGCGATATTTCAATCATAGGTAGGCTGGTGGAACAGTTAAACGAGCGGCATGGCAGACACAGACAGCAAACACTGCCATAGATCTTAACCCTTATAGCGCGGGGGTCGACTTTTAACGTCAGAATCTGACGCCTGTAGACGTCAGATTCTGACGTCTAAAGTCGATGCCCGCACTGTAAGGGTAAAGCTATTTATAATGGTCGTAGACCCATAACATAGGTATTCAAAAGAAACGGAAAGAGCTAACTAAGACATTTATGATGCTTTCAAATTAAAAAAACCTTTGATCTCCATGGTTTACATGACAAATCATCGCTTGAAGGGTTTATTAGGCGGTGGTGGTTGTAGGTGGTATATTGAGCTGTTTCGAGTAAACAGTCAGAGTGTGAAGTTAACTAGTAAAAAAGAAGTCAACCTCATGAGAAAATCTACCACTCGAGCTAAAAACGATCACATCAGCTCCTATAATAGCCCACGGCAGTGACCGCGAAATAAAAATGACGAATGATGTAAACGGTCAATAATAACATAGACCTCTTGTTAATAACAATGACAATTGAGGTTTACAATTTAAATTAGACGCCAAAGTAAAGCTGTTTCAAACTTGACTGTAGTGAAATTACCAAGCCAGCATGTCAGTAGGCCTTAATTCGGACAATTGTCATATTGAATTGAATACATGTATAGACCGCACATGTGCACTGAACGATAGCACATTTTCACGGGAGAAGGATATTTTATATGCTTGGATGTTTTATTCTCGTTGTAATATTTAAATATTTCTGATAACAAAGCATCTTGCGATGGCTGCCAATCAGTGTATATTAAAGCCTATCGAGCCCTGTGTCGCCTTCCGTGACACTAAAATCGGAAATGAGTCCTACAGTTCTTGTAGTCGATTCCAATGCAATTAGCAAAGTTATGTTGCACCATCTATTTGTCGAATTATAAACAGATCCCAGCATGAAGGCATCTTCCCAGTACATTGTGGTAGGGCTAACATCTGCCTAATATATAAATGCAAGGGAAGTAAAGACGATGTATGTAATTACAGACCAATATCGCAGCTCTCTATTATAAGTAAAGTTGCAGAAAGATGCGTTTACAACCATATTATTCCGGTTCTTTCTGATGATATTTAGAAATTACAGCATGGCTTCTTGAAAGGAAGATACACTGTAACTCAGTTAACTCAATACTTCCATGAGAGTTGTAGTATTATCGTTGCCAAGGGACAAGTCGACGTACTATACATAGATTTCTCCAAAGCCTTTGGTAGTGTGCAACATGATTTACTAATTCTAAAGTTAAAGACATTTGGTTTTACTGGTAAACTGTCAAAAAGGGTTTGAATCGTATTTATATGGTCGGCAACAAAGAGCTGTAATATCAGGATGTGAGTCAGGTTGGTTAAAAGTCACTTCGGGTGTTCCTCAAGGCTCAATATTGGGTCCATTACTCTTCTTACTGTACATTAATGACTTACTTTTGAATATAAAAAAACAGCATAGTTGCTTTATTTGCAGATGAATGTAAAGCATTCAAACATATTAATATTCAAAATGATTGTTATGATTTTCAAAAAGATATTGATAGCTTTTATTTCTGGTCTAAAAAGTGGCTGATGAATTTCAATGTATTAAAATGTCATGTTATTACTATTACCAATAACAAAGCTCCTGTACTTTTTTGTTACAAGATGAATGATGTGCCACTTAAACGTGTAACTGAACTGGTTGACCTTAATGTTGATTCGACTCTATCTTGGAGTCCTCATATACACAAAATTGTTAAGAAAGCCAATAAAGTATGTGGCCTGATAAAGCGAACAATAGGATGGCATGCTCCCCAGCAAACAAAATATATGTTATATTGTGCCTTAGCTCGGCCACTCCTAGAGTACTGTACACCACTATGGAGCAGAACAAACTTCACTAATGTGCGTCTTGTGGAGCGGGTACAAAGGTCAATGACTAGATATATATGTAATTTTGCAGCCGATAGCTACAAGGAACGTCTCCTAAAACTCAACATTTTACCAATAATTATGAGACGAGAACGAAACGACTTAATAAAGTAACAGATAAAATCCTGAATATATATTTAACATTTTCAGGAAACAGCGTTTTGCTGCTCAATGTTTTTATGCTGTTTTTGTTCGAGCTGTAGGTTACGTTTAAATTGACTTGCAACATTTTACATTGTTCATTTTAAATATATTTATGAAGTAATATATATAGATATAATTATATATATATATCATTATTTAACAGGTGGGTGGCTACCTATCATTGATACCTGTTGAGCTACTCTCCTATATGCCGTGTATTCATTTACATTTACACAGTATCTTTTATTACTTTTATATTCATTGGAATATATCATTAATGTCAGTTTTGAATATCATATATGTATGTAAAATGTATATGTAAGTACATTGAATAAACTCATTATCATTATCATTATCAGAAGGAATTATTATAATTTATTAATTTATCGAATACATTTGTTACGATTTGAAATATATTGATGTTAATCATTATCTTGACTGTGAGTGAAATTGTGATCAACACAATGTTAAAATGTTAACATACCCAAGGATAATGATCAAAAAGCACATGGTTGATTGTTTACAGCGGAAGTAAACTATCCCTTCTCTCGCCAATTCTCGCAGACGGAAGCTCCCACACATGAATCAGTGTCGTGAGATTTCGAGCTAGTAGTCCATGGCAAACAAGGGGTTTTAATATCACTATGCAGGTAAGTGATCGTTGAGCTCGCAGACGCCCAACCAACACGAGACATTCACCCAAGGTTGGTTCAATGTTGGCCCACCGGCTACGACGCTGGACCAACATTGAACCAACCTTAGGTGAATGTCTCGTGTTTGCTGGGCGAGCCATTCGCAGACGAGTCATTATAATATTAATGGTCCGGAGACCAAAAAGTTATATTTCTTGTGTGGTCTTCTTCATAACAAGACTATTTTTAAAGAGAGATCTATCGGCAGTTGATTTTAAATTTCTCCCAGATTATTCCCAAAAAACTGTTGAGGCCAGAAAAAAAAAAGATTTAAATATTATGTTCTACATAAAATGTTGTCCATCCGGTCCGCGTTCCTTAGATTATATCTGTTCCCACTTCTTGTGCGGACACTATCGTACAACAAGACGTGTAAACATTCTGGTGTATGGTGATGTACAATGTTTGAATATATTAGTAATTTGTTTATTGTTTCGTCGCTCTGATAAAGTATTCTAGGACAGTTATTTAAATAGAGCAGCTAGCGATACTCCCCTAATGCCACCGGACACGATTCTGGCTCTTTTATGAATTTTATCCAGTTTATTTAAATCGTTTTGGGCTGAGTTTGCAAAGACTAGATCACCATATTCCAATAAAGATCTGATATAGGCAAAATATAATTGTTCCAGACCTTTCATAGTAATTTCAAATGATAATTTATTTAAAGTCTTTAATCTTTTATTTGCTTTAATAGATATATTATTTATATGAGAAGACTATTTAGGATCGGTTACACTGCGGGGATTGACTTTAGACGTCAGAATCTGACGTCTACAGATCTAAAGTTTATCCCGCGGAGGTAAACGTCAAACCAGCTTGGCTATATTCAACAACAGTTTTACTATCAGCGTTCATAAAACGTAACGGGGAGGTACCGTGGATTTTGGATGAAATGATGGCACCATATAAATAGTCTCTAATGACATTAAATGTCACCAGCTAAGTGGCCGCTCAAACCTCGATTTTCATCAAATCTTTTGTACATTTTTACATTCTGTCTGCAAAGGTATAAATAATGTTGTCGTAAGCAGAAAGACTGATTTCACATTGCAGCTTATCAGCTTAAAAAACTTGAAACTACTAATACAGTGGCCGGTACGCCAGGTGAATTTTACGTGGCTAAAAAGCCAGAATGACAGACCCTGTCAAATGCATTGCTTAAGTCTAAAAAAAACATAAGTAAGAGCATAAGTAAGAGTGCGGTATAAGTGGTGCGATGAGAGTCAAACTTTGGGGAACATGTTCATTCTTGGTAAGAAAGCATGAAAATGTGCATACATAGGTTTAAATGTATGTTCAAATCGATCAAATCGATCAGGATACATTTTATCCGAAGTCCATACATAACCTCCTGAAAATCCAGGATGGTCGCCGTTTTTGACCGAAATTACAATTCTTAATAACTTCAGTTCTAATTGTAATATAAGGATGATTTTTATATCTAGAGGGTCGGAAATCCGATGCTCATATTATTGACGCATTTTTTGTGGCCATTTTAAAAGGTAAATCCAAAATGGCTACAAAAATCACCATAAATTGGGCAAAATTAGGTTTTTCTAGATAAAAAACACAATATTTTTTACATATTTTAAAAATTAATATTTAATTACAACAATAATTAGAAAAAAACATAAAAAACATTTCCACTGAGTCGTTAATGTGCGCTTACCTTTATTCACAAGTAGGCCTCATGCGGTAATCGATATAAAAAAAATTGTGAAAATAATTTGTATAGATGGTTTAACAAGTTTGACAACAGTATAATTACACTAATATACTCCTGACCATTTGACTGTGGCTCAGTCAGTCATGACCGGAGCAACTATGGCTCGTAATTCTGTTGTTATGTACATACCTAAGTGGTACTGTATATAACCATATTTGAGCTGCAAAAAACGAAAAATTCTAAAATTAGGAAAATATGTATAATGAATAAAAAATTTCATCACAAACTGGAAGAACACAATTCAAACACACTTCACAGCAGACACAAGACGTTGAATCAATGTTGGTTTACCGTTGGTCCACCGTCTACGGAATTGGACCAACGTTAAACCAACATTGAGTCAATGTCTTGAGTCTGCTCGGGTTTTTGTCGCCGCTGCGAGCAGTGACCCACCGCTTGTGACGATTATTACCCTGATAACATCATAACCTCTGACACAAAAGCACACAATTTAAAATTAAATGTCTAAAATGATCGCTTCACGACGTCGGCCCTTAGTAATCGGTTGCTAGACGTTTATATTTCGCGGGGATATTACACTTAACTACTTAAAAATAAAATATTCAAACCTCAAAAATCAACAGAAAAAAAATGTTCAAACTCAGAAATTATGACATAAGCTTTCATTTCATTTTGTGTGTAATTTAAATTTTATAAATATAATAGTTTTTCACTCTTATGAAACTGTGTTTGCCGTTTGTTAGATGCAGCCGGTGTAATAGAAATCTTAGGGAGTACAATGATAATGGATGTGTCCCATAAACTGATGTTCGCAAGCACGACCGAAGTACAAAGTGAGAAATAGAACCATTTTAATAATTTATCAGACTGTATTTAAATGGGTATTGAAATGTTTCAAAATCAGAATTTTGTACAGAAATTGTCCTTTAAATTTATGTTATTTCTAAGTTTTATAAATCGGATTAATTTTCAGCCTGTTGAAGGCGAGTTTCCCTGTAGAGGTCTACATCTGGTCAGAATGTGACACTTAGATTGTAGACCCAGAACAATAATAGCTATGTCACATAAGCTGCTGATAGCAGCATGGGAATAAAGTGATAATCAGTGCTAAATAATGAGGTGGTGATAAGTCTTAGTAATTCACTAACCTAGATTCAGAATCTGCAGTCTGTAGACGTCAGATTCTGACGTCTACAGACGGTCCCGGCGCTTAAAAAAATTAAAAACCTTTATAATGCCCCTAGATCCATAAGACATTGAAATAATATGTCGTAAGTATGGAAAATGTAATAATAATGCTAAGGTTGAGGAAAACTATAAGACTCTTTGGTTATAATTATTGCAAGGGTTGAAATCACAGATGTGAAAGAATTGTCCCATGTGAAATGTAACTGCGATTAAACTGTTGATACCAGCATGGGAATGCAGGCTAATCACCATCACTACTTAACACCATCTCCTTGAGCGAACATCATTATTAACCCCCTTTGTACATGTGGACGTAACGGAACAACTCACCACTTCTTTGTCAAATGTCCGCAATATCATCTACACGGAATGTGTTTAATAGGAAATCTAACCCAGCTAAATATAAGTTACAATTTATGCGCTTCTCCATGGTAGGCCTACATGTGACAGCCTTCTTGAGCTACATTTGATTTCTTTGCTAGATAATTGTTTTACCTTCACAAAACAATTTGCTTTGCAACACACAATTAATTATAATTATAGATTCATACTCATCGCTTTTTTAGAAGTTAGTGCCATGTCTGACACATTGACGTGTTTCACTTTATTTACGACACTGATGTGTCAGTCATGGGACTGTTTGATATATATTTAGGGCCTACTATATATTCACCCAAATTAGGCTGTGTCTGTGTAGCAGTGGCATGTCCGACACATCGGTATGCGGTACTAAAGCAACATTAATGGTCTGGTCATTATTACTATATTCTAATTTTATCCAACCTCAGCAGTCAAGAGCCATTGGTCAAATGTTGTTCCACCGTCTACGACACTGGCATTTATTTCATAACATTTCTAGCTCTGTTAAAGAGATTTCAACCTCTTACTTATCATAGTATTCAAACCATGACACCACAAACACCACAAGCCTTGTCATATATATTTATTTTATTAATTTACAGTCATTAAAAAATTGCCACCCTGTATTGTCATGTTGACAGTCTAACATATGAGTGTATGATATTTGTTTATGTCAATAACATTGCTACAACTACTACTACAATAACAACTTGAATTTCTTCAATTGATCGATAAAATATGTAACGCTGAAATATTTTTTTATTTATATTTTTCAAACCATGGAGACCAGAAGGTTTTTTTCAATCATGAATCATCATCATAAATGTCTTAGTAAGTTCTTTCCGCTTCATTTATATACCTGTGTTATGGGTCTATACGGCCAATATTGATATGTTCACTCTTCCAGTGAGGGGATCGACTTTAGACGTCAGAATCTGACGTCTACAGACGTCAGATTCTGACGTCTAATGTCGATCCCCGCGCTGTAAGGGTTAAACTAAGGAAATACTCGAAAAAGATTGCTTACTTTGCTCAGGGCCTCTTTCAAGCTGTTTTAAGGCCGGTCACCACCTCGATCAAAAGCCTAATTGCCACCAACGAAACACAACCAGAAACCGGAATCATAGCCATTTCATTTTTAACAAAATCATATTTCACCAGTAATTTATTGAATAATGAAACATTTTTTACGAATATTCCATTGATGGTTTATTAGATCAAAACCATGACGATTTCATTCCTCAACAATAACGTAGGCTATTTGATAAAAATACGCCTATGTAATGTATTAAGTAGTTATAATTTTTTTTATTATAAATATTCAATCATTGTTTGACACTTAAGCAATATTTATGGAAATAAAGTGTGGTTCACAAGGAGACCAGCTTCTTTTACTATTTTTACTGGTATCTAGCGAAAGAATGCAAGCCATGACAGACAGCTTGGGGCGAGTACTGGACAAAAGTACTCGAGTACAAGTACTTGACAAACTCACGAGTAAAAATAAAAGTACTGGATTTTCAAAAGTATTCGAGTATAAGTACAAGAACTTAAAAAGAGCCTCAACCAACATTCTATATTTTGTCCCGTGCTGGAGCAATGTCGGCCCAGTGTCTACGGGAAATGTTGGGCCAATACTGTACAAATATTATGCAAATATTAATTGATCGCTTAGCAGCGAAGACGGGGGTGTTATAGGTTTGATTTTAAAATGGAGCGACATCATTGTTGAAATCACGCTTTCTCCTTCAATGATTATTATGCCTTGTTAGGGCAGGGGCCCTGGTGTGGTGGTTAAAGCGCCTGCTTGGGAAGTCGGAGATCGCGGGCTCAACCCCACATTCAGCAGGTCAAAGACTTGTATTTGATTGTATGGTGATTTTAGTGTAGGGTAGTTATAATATTATAATTAAAATAATCAGTAATTTTACAAAACAGATGGAATACATACCGTTTAATATACAACTTGCGTTTAATAACCCTTACAGCAAGGGGATCGACTATAGACGTCAGAATCTGACGTCTACAGACGTCAGATTCTGACGTCTAATTTCGATCTCCGCACTGAAAGAGTAAAACATAGGCATATTCATAATGGGCATAGACATGTAACATAAGTATTCAAATGAAGCGGAAAGAGCTAACTATGATGATTTCAAGTTTAAAAACCCGTTGATCTCCATGGTTTACATAACAATATTTCAGCGGTGTAAGGGTTAAACGGAATGACTTTCATATATATTTGTTGTCAATTAAACACCTGTCTATCTGTGGTGTACACATGTTGATCACTATTCCGGTAAACACACAACATTTGTATAAGATTGATACAACGTCCGACAAACGTCTTCGACGTTGGCCCAACATTGTATGAATGTTATACAGATGTTTTGTGTTTAATGGGACTCTGCTGAAAAGCTGCAAACTCTGCTTATTTAAATAGTAATTAGCAGTTCTCTTTTTTGTTCGTGTTAAAGGCGGCATAATTACATTTAATTAATTAACAGTTTGTTGTTAAATTGGAGTAAAAAGTTTTTCCATGGCAAATCTTTCCGATGTAAATCATCTTTGTTAACTGTAATATATTGCGCAACGTTTTTAGCAATTCGGGTTACTTTAATATGATACATTTGGTAGGTTTTTTTTAAGAAATAATGAGACAAATTACCATTATTCATTTTTTCATGTCCGTAATGAGGGAATGTATGTAAAACATTTCAGCAATTTTACATATATTTTGTAAGGAAAAAACAAAAACAAAATATATTGCAAAACGATAACACCAGGCTATTATCTCTAGTTCTCCAACCTAATTTGTCAAAATTTGTCAAAAACAGCCGTCATTCAGTTGTTATTTAAATTGCGGCATTAAATGCCACACTTGGACCCAATGCTGCCATGCAAAGGCAAACAACAGTAGGCTAACTGTTTGAATACAAAAGTTACTAGCAAGCAGTTACCAGGTTACTACTATTTGCCCTTTGCTTGCTTTACAAAGACAAACAGCAGCAGTTGCTTAACCCTTATAACGCTGGATATTTTATATAAACCTTGGGGACCAAAGGGTTTTTTCGATTTGAAATATTTCTAAATGTTATAGTTAGCTCTTTCTGACTCATTTTAATATCTATGTTATGGGTCTATGGCCATTAGAAATATTTCCCCTCTTACCGTGCGGGGGTGGACTATAGACGTCAGAATCTGACATCTACAAACGTCAGATTCTGACGTCTAAAGTTGCCTTTGCACAGTAGAAATCTTGAGTTTCCAATATATCATGATTCACAATTACCATATTCTGATGAGTGAGTGTTGAGCAGAATCTACCTTATGTCAGGTGCTGTTAATGATGGTGTTGTGACAAAATATATTACTACACGTGCAGAAAATCACAAGAAAGTGAAATATCATACATGCATTATATAGTTTATGATTGGGTCTATATAATTATATATATAGCACATCAGATAGCCTAATCATAATTATAGTTGATATAACTTTGCTATTTGTTTCTACAGAAACACATAGGCCTAACCCTTTTTATGGATTACTTATGATTTCGTGACATGATATGTCGAAATTCAATTAACAACATATAAATTGAATTATATGTACAATATTGCATGATTCAGAGTCATCTAACCTAACAGGAAGCAATTACCAACCTCAACAACCATGTCAGAGAGCGATGCTTCTAATTAGATGCCGTACATTTAGTTCGTGTTGTGATTGATAGTCCTTACTAAAAATGGGAAAAATCAATCATCAGATGTAGGCTAATCATCACTCTATTTTGATTTGATGTCTGTAAAATTGAATGTGTAGCTGAACATATCTGAAGTATGAAAATTCCAATCATACTTATGTAATTGAATATGTACCATAAGTTAGATTGAACATACGAACACAGCATTGTTGGGCAACCTTGCAAAATAGTTGCAGGAGATAACGTTTGAGGGTTTTGCTTAGATTTAATGTGTGACATAATTATATACCGCACAGCCCACTGGGCACACAAGGTTGTTGCGATGTTGAATCAACGTCATTTACGTTGACTCAACGTCCCAACAACGTCGTGTGCCCAGTGGGAGGAGGTTTTATAAAGCCGAGTCTATTTCTAATACTATTTCATTGATTGAGACCATATTATGATTGATTTGATGGAGGTCTAGGTCAAAACAACATATTACATAACTTACCGTGCAATCGGAAATATAACGAAACTATACTTTGAAACAGACGTAGGCTACCCTGGTCCTTTCTTTTCAACAACTAATTTTGTTTGTTCTTCCGGTAGAGGTATTTTATAGAATGTTAGCCTACGTAGCTAAATATCTTGCTGTTAATTAACCTTGTAAGCGCTCAGCACGACTAGAGTCGTTTTAAATTTGTTTTATTAGCCTACCAAATTACTGTTATTCGGAATAAAATGAGGCTATTAAACAGCAAGATGTGCAAATGTATAGTTACAAATTTAACAAATATGAGTAATTGTCCTTGTGGGTTGCGGTATCGAAACACAACTTCAAGTAGGTGGAAATTTCAATTGTTTAATTTAGCGCTTCAACCCTTACAGCGCGGGGATCGACTTTAGACGTCAGAATCTGACGTCTGTAGACGTCAGATTCTGACGTCTAAAGTCGATCACCGCACTGTAAAAGTGAACACAAGTATAATGGCAGGAGACCTATAAAAATAGGTATTCCAATGAAGCAGAAAGAGCTAACTAAGATATTTATGATGATTTCGAATTGAAAAACCCTTTAGTCTCCATGGTTTATACAAAAGTATGTCAGCGCTTTAGGGGTGAAGCTACTGCTGCCGACATTGGCCGCCCTGTGGACGCAGCTGTTCACATTACAAAACTAGACATCTCAACAGTATGGATTGTCTGTAAAAGATTTTGTTCTGTTGTCAATTCCATCTACTCGATCATCTTGGCCAGGGCAGATGACAAAAAACATGTGGTTGTAAGGGGCCGTCGCAGAAGTTCAGAAACTTCAGATATATGGTGATATCAATTATAAATGAACCTTACATAATCATATCATATAGCCTATCCATTGTTTGGTTTGATTGTTTACCGTCAAAATGTAATCACCTCTCCACACCTTCTTGGCCTCATATATAGGCCAAATTCCTGCTCACGGTGGGTATTACGTATTTTAGATTATAATAATATTCAACATTATTCCCCAAAGCCAAAAAAAATCTTACCAACGAAACTAATATCAGAAATGCATAATACAATATTATGCACTTCTGCTAATATACAGTATTAAATAGTAAAATTTAAGCCATGCCATAATAAAAGCAATATAGTAGGCATCTTCTATCACTTTTATATCAAAAACTAATTTTAAAATATTTCTGTATAATAATAATATCTGAAATAAACAAGGCCAGTGGCTGATTTCTGAGGGTTGTCGTGTTTGAAGACATTTTAATGATATTTATATTTATTTCACCACCGTAATATTTGGTGGGTAGGAAATAGACACTATGGAGAGTACTTTTCATAAGAAATGTCATATATTGGCTCATTCTTTGTGCCTTTGTTGTTAAATGTTGTCCATGACAAGTGCGCTTTTCCCTATGTCAAACGTTACATCGCCAGACATCACATTTTGAGAGGATAAATAAAGGTATCTGTTTAATTACCGCATACTTAGCTGTTTTTCATTAAATTATGTGCAATAATGATCAAAGTTGAATTTAGGGACTACAATGGGGGTAATCTACTGCTTTTCACAAAGTTTTTATGCGTTCTGAACACAAAGGTAACATACGTGACGTTCAGTCTAATATTTTTTATCTCCCAAAAAGTACTCATCATTTTGTGTATCTCAAATGAGATAACAGATATAAAAACTTGTACTCTGAAGTCTCAAGTTTTATTTATATGGAAAGCCATCTGTATTATATAAGCCTTGGCTTTTCAATAATCATCTGTTACTGAAGGGACGCAAACCATTTTGAGCATCACGTACGTTACCGATATCTTTAACCACACATCACCATTTCATACATGAGTCAATTGCTATGCAAGGGTGTGCAAAATTTACTTGGCGAATGGTTCTTTGAAGCAGCCTTGCTGCCAAATCAAAACGTGCTGCCATGTGCGAGATATGTGGGTGGTAAGTTGTGGGTGTCAACAAATCATGTACGTTACTGGAAAAAAACGTACGTTTATTTTTTGTTCAAGTACTCCTTGGTACGTCGAAAGTGTGGCGTACAAAGTAGATATATCAGTTCGAGGACAAACAAGCTAATGACAGGTAAATTTCAATTATGCATGAGCGATAATTGTTGCTTTTATGAAAGGTTAGGTCCAGGAAGGTCAAAAACGTATGTGGCATTTAACATAACAGAAGAGTCTTGTACGTGATCTTTGACTGCTAGCAACGTATGTGATTATTGACATTTTCAGTCACTTGTCGAGAGTAAATGCATAGCTCTGATACTGACGCTTATAATCATGTCAACAGTCACGTACTCAGAAGAATCACGTACGTGACTTGTCAAACATCACATATGTACAATACACTCCCTGTTCTATTCAGTAATTTGCTTCAATCTTCACGTGTGGTCGTCCAGATCAGCTCACTACTCGCAACATTATTATATGAAAACCAACATTATATCAAAGGTATCATAGTATTCATTTAAAAAAAAAGTTTACGTCCCAAATTTGAGTACAGTTAGGGTGGAGGTGTCAAAGGTATGTTTCTCCCCTTGGTATCTCATTCTGCCGACCCTGTTTGTTTTAACATATCACCCTTGTATCAGATCATCTCTTCACATCAATTTCACCAGCTTAGCTATTATATCCCCCATTTCAAACAAGAATTATGTAAGCATCACGTATGTGTCCCTAAAAGCACCAGGCTCAGAAAAAACCATCTCCTGAGCTCCACATCGAGCGAATTGACTTGCAACTTCTCAGCAAAAAACTACAGATATTGTACTATCAGGAAATGCAAAAAAATATATATAAAGTGTTTTAATTTTGCCTTATCATGTAACACTTTTGGCCTAGCCCGTCACACTTCAAATATAATAATTTAAAGCAAGCGAAGAGCATGGGTGATTTCAATATTAAAGGGATAGACCACTGCTCATAATAAGAGGAACCCACAAAGCACCGCACCATAGACATCATAAACTACAGTCGGTAATCCTCTGATTACATGACTATTTTCATCGTGAGAGCTATAATAATTATGTATGATGCCCCATTGATGGCCATGCGATACCTAAAATATTTTCAGTCGGATTATATTTAATTTCGAAATGACCGACTGAAAACAATGGGTATCGCATCATACATTTTACTTTTACACATACAAATGTGCATGGTGATACCACGAAAAATTACTCAGATTACCCACTGTCAGCGCATGTGGCCTCTACAGTGGACCACAGGTTTAAAGGAGAAGAAAATATAATCTGATGGATTTGAATTTCCTCAGTAATTTGTAGCTATGTTCAATCTGATAACGGCACGCATGCGCAGTTACTCTTCTTTACATTTCCGCCCACAGCGTCTCACATGTATCAGTGTGTATTGACAGAAGCAAACATCACATGGCCTCGTCGACAGCAATATCGTTGCTTTTTACCCCTCGGCCCGTTGGGCCCGAAGGGGTATTGTCGTCCCCTTCGTGCGCCGCCGTCTCCGCCGCCGCCCCCGCCGCCGCCGCACACACTCTTTTGGCTACTACACCAACATGGTGCAACAGATTAAATTCATAATTCATACAAACATTCAACCCCTCCCGGCACTTTTTTTACCCAAGGTCAAGGTCATAGGTCAAAGATTAAAAAAAAAATTGTTAACGCGATAACTTGAAAAATAATTATTGGATCTCACCATTTTTTTACGTGAAGTTACCCATGAGTATGGAGATCACCTGATTAGATTTTCAGCTTTCCACCGATAATCAAAATGGCCGCCACCTGGCGACTAATTTTTTTTTAAACTTTATTTTCAGAATTCCCTCGAAACCTGGTATATATATAGGTTTTCGGGGTCTGCGAGTCTATTGGTATTGTCCATTTTCATGTGAGACTGAAAACGAGGCTGCTGCGGCCCTTTTGGTTTTATCAATTTTAATAAATCGTTTTTTTTCAATTAATTGCCTTGAAACCCGGCATTTATAGAGTCACTGCATGAGCCGAGGGGTATTTGAGTGCTTGCACGGTATTTTTAAATTTATATTGTCATTTTATTTCGATTTAAGTCAAAATTCTGTATGTGTTGTCGTTCTATGCTAATCGCACGGATAGGAGCTTCCAGACGATGTCATCAGCGCACGTTTCACGGAAAATGAATAATTATGGTAGCATGCTGCAGACAGAACTATAGAGCCCCCTGGCGAATGTAAATTAAATCAGTACGAGCACACAACAGAGTCACCTAGTGAATTAAATCAGTTTCATAATGAAATAATGATGATAACGAGAGGGACCTGCAGCTGAAGTGACAGGGAATTTGGGCGAAAAGTTTGGATTGCTAAAATTGCATAAAATACATTGTGGGGACCAGCGTCTTGCAGTTCTTGCCCCTCTCCGGTTGGTGAGGCTGTTCGGGTTTCGGGATACTGTGAGTGGACGCCTCCCCGAACGGTTTCACATATGCTATCCCTGCCGACATTTTCCTGTGCACTCGCACACTTGTAATCCAGCCAGTGGGGCGGGCGGACGTGCCATCATAGCCCCCGCAGATTCAGCCACGAGGCGGAGGCCTTCGTGTTCTATCTGACCGAGACGTGCACAGCGAATACTAACGTTACACACAGAATACTATGTCAAGACAAACAATAAAGAAAGATTGAGAGTGTTACAGAGTCAAAGCAGTTAATATTTCTTATCGCTCAGACGGGGGTAGAGACAGACAGAGGATCGGTTGTCGGAGAGCATGGTCCGCCAGCCTATTCCCGCAACTCGATAACATTGTAAATCAAACAAAAAGGTGATGATATTTAACCTATGAATGAAATTTTATGAATCTAATATTCTAGTTACAGTGTAAAATAAAGATTACACATATAATTCGTGTTCTATCTGTCCGAGACGTGCACAGCGAATACTAACGTTACACACAGAATACTATGTCAAGACAAACAATAAAGAAAGATTGAGAGTGTTACAGAGTCAAAGCAGTTAATATTTCTTATCGCTCAGACGGGGGTAGAGACAGACAGAGGATCGGTTGTCGGAGAGCATGGTCCGCCAGCCTATTCCCGCAACTCGATAACATTGTAAATCAAACAAAAAGGTGATGATATTTAACCTATGAATGAAATTTTATGAATCTAATATTCTAGTTACAGTGTAAAATAAAGATTACACATATAATTGGGACCAGCCTTGCGTCCTATTTAGAGGAAAGAGGGATGCTGTGTGTGGGAAACGGTTGACATTTCTGTACACCAGTCATGTGCAATATAACGTTTGAGGTCCCTAGGTTAAGTACTTTCGTGTTTAAAAAGTCTTCAGAAAAAAATATATTAACGATTATATTCGTGGTTAAGAGCTTCAAGGGTTTTGGTTGGAATAATGTTGGCCCAGCATCGCAGACGGTGCCCCAACATTATTTCACAATTGGGCCAATGTATCGTGTTATCCGGGTAGGGGCCTCTCGGGGGATAAGGCTTCAGTGCACCCGTATGGCAGTCAGAGCAAACATGGGACAATCACCCAATTATGTTCCAATGTTCGGTCAGCGTCGAATACGATTGCCCGGCATTGAACCAGCAATGGGCTGCGACGCTGGCCTACACAGGAATAGGCCTACAAGTTGAAGATATCTTTGTCTCCTTGGCTCTTTCAATAATTATATCCTGGACATTTAGGATTCTGGCCCATGAGGAATGTAGAAGTCTCCTAATTATCTACAATTGTTTTTGTTCATGTTGTTTCTTTATATGTTTGTACTATCAACTTCTGTAGAAAATCGAATAAATTTGTCTTATTCTCAGTCTGAGTCTGTGTTTACAAAATATTAGGCCATTTTTTTGTCTAAAGCACTCAAACAGACCAAAGCTGGTCCTCGGAGTTCGGGAACTCCTTGTCTAGTTTTTTCATAATAATCAGCATGTCACTTGCGCATTTACGCACTTGCACATTTGCGCACTTACGCAAGTACTTGTGCACTTGCACAAATACTTGCGAACTTACGCACTTGTGCACTAACGCACTCGGCTGCGCATTTACCCAATTGTGCATTTGCTTAAGTACGTGGACATTTACTCAATTGCACAAGTACTTGAGCACATACGAAATTGCGGAATACAATAAAACACACGATACCTCTATTCGACAGTATTATGATGCAAAACTCAAAATGGCTGCCATAACATCACTATAAAGTTATTATATCTTCCTCAATATTTGAGATAGAGCCTTGATTTTTTTCACCAAACATATGTTTTTATTACCAGGAATACAATAGCACCGTTTCAAATCAGGATCGTGCCTGAAATACTACATTGGATAAAAAGCGATTATGCTGAATGTTCCCTTCTATCCCTAACAAGGCACACAGAAGCATGACGCGGTGACCCTGGTGAAGTATTAATGTTGTTTGACTGTCACATCGAATATTAGCGTTCTCGCTCTCAGACTGCCAGTGCCCGAATTTCAATAGTGGGTCTAGACGGCAGTGCTATCTGAATCATCTCACTATCCCCAGTGGGTAATCCTGGTTCAGTTTAGGGGGAGGCGTCTTTTTGTACATTTTTAAAGGCATTTGGTGATATCATGAGAGAAGGAAGTCTTCCTCCTATGTTTAGTTGAGTATGCCGCGCTGTTATTGTGATGTGTCCTAATAATTGATGTTTGTTAATTTATAAACAGGGCAAACCACACTAAGATAAATAATTTGTATTTTAATCATATTTATATTTAACTTATATTATAATTAAATATCTGATATTACATAATAATTATATTTCATGTAAGTCAATATCACATTTTTAAACCAATTAAAATTAATTTTATTTTTAAATCAACACAGACATATTCTTTCGCGAATTTTAGACTGCCACAATTTTGCAAGACATTGGAAATAATTGGCTAAAGAAATTTGGAAAGAAATAATAATAGCAAGTATGGTTCAGAAATAATTCCTCAACTTGTCATGCCAATGAACAGCTTAACAAATCGATTGATGATAATCGATGTACAATTTGTGTTTTATTATTTAAAGACGGCTTTCGATATTTCGATGTTACAGAAACCTAAGTAGATAGGATATTATAATATGAAAATCTGTTGCGGTGTTCCACATGGTACATGGTGCTAAATAGTTTATTTGGTATGTAAATGATATAGAAAACGTATCCACGATTTTTAAATTAATTATATTTTTGGATGATACAAAATTTATTTTGTACGAGTAAAGTCATTATGAGTTAATAAAAACAGGAACAGGTTTGCTTTAAATTAATTATAATTCAGCATATCTAAGACAAATTAAGCCTATATGATTTTCTGATAAATTAAATGCACAAAATAAACACATTTAAATCGGTATAGGTAAGAAATGAATAAATAAGGAGAATGAAATGAGTTCAGTGCAGAGGGTTGTAATTGATGATGAATGAAATTGGCACAGTCATGTAAAGCAAAAGCAAATTGCTGCAAAGTTATGAAAGAACTAATATGTTATAAAAAAGGGCTCGAAAATTATCATCAATTAGATCATTAACTATGCTATATAATAGTTATGCTATCCATAATATTTATATGCTTCAATTTTGGAGTGGAACCCTGCATAGCTTTTACATCTTAATAATACTAATATTGTTCAATAAGTTAAAGTGGTCTTCTTAACTTTAATAGTGCCAACTTGGGGCATATTAAATCATTATTAAAATTAGCCCAGCGGAAGCTTAGAGATCTGCTTCACTAATTTGAAGAAAAAATGGTTAACTCTATAGCTTTATAAGTTGTCTAGTTTAAATTTTCATCCATACCGCGACCAACAACTTGAAGTGAGTAAAAATTACTCATATTTGTTTAATCTCAGATCAAAATATTTACATATATTCAGGGAAGGTATAGTACAATTAAAATTATGCTAACAGTCGTGGATGAACTCTTCAATAATAATGATAATAATAATAATAATAATAATAATAATAATAATAATAATAATAATAATAATAATAATAATAATAATAATAATAATAATAATTATAATTATAATAATAATAATAATAATAATATACAATTAAAATTATGCTAACAGTCGTGGATGAACTCTTCAATAATAATAATAATAATAATAATAATAATAATAATAATAATAATAATAATAATAATAATAATAATTATAATTATAATAATTATAATAATATTCTTTATTTAAAGAGGATGACCCATTGAGCTTTCGCTCATCTGCAATGGGGCCCTCTGAAAAATCACATATACACAATATAATACAACATAATAATGGATACATACATGAATACTTAATTACAACTATATTTATGTTTTCTTGAGATGTGCTCACCCATATACTACAACAGTACTCCAAATAGGCTTTATATAGTAGTTAAAAAACATAATTCTACTTCGGGTTGGCAAGAAGGTTCGTAAACGTTTGAAAAAAAATAACTTATAAGCCACAGTTTTTTTTTAATTTTTGTTACCTGTAAATTCCATGTCAACGATTCATCAATGTGAATACCAAGTAATTTGCTATGAGAGACTTGTTAAATTGGGATATCATTAATAATTATTCTAATTTGTTTATCAGAATCAGTTATTCTATTTACTCTTTGTTTTGAACCAACTAATGCTACTTTGGTTTGGATAATACTCAATTTCATTTTTTTTATTTTCACACCACTTGTTTGCAGATGTAGCTACATTTTGAAGTTTTTGTGTGATAATTTGAGTACATTTACTACTGTGATGTGCTGTATTGAAGTGCAATGCCTCCCACCGCCCAATACAAAAATCAATTGATGTTAAAAATGACCGCACAACAAAACAATTATTAATGTATTTATTAATGTTGGGTCATCGTCTACGACGCTGGCCCAACATTGAATCAACATTGGCCAATGTCTCTTGCTTCGCATCTGTGACATGGCCTGATGCTGTGCTACGGGTTTTAGTCATGATGTCTGATGATCCCAGATATAGTCGATAAGGTGTTCATAATTATGACAATTTATTATTGCAACATATTTCACGCACGCATAATGTAAAAAAGAAACAGGAAAAACAGAAAAAAAGGAAACAGCAAATAACTTTTATTGTTGAAAGATTGTTAAAAGGACAACCACAAAACTTACGACAAATTGTATCAATCACAGCAATTATGATTATTACAATCGTGTTTTGTTTGCTTATATTTTATCCCTTGGAGCGCTAAAGTGAAGAATTTAAACTTGAAAATTAGTCATGATTATGTTTTTAATTTCAGACCAACCATTTGTGAAAATCTTTATGTTTGAACACACATTTCGTTCCTAATAACAGATTACGCTTCCGGCTATTATCCAAATACCTTCATTCAAAGTGGGGCGCATGGCTCTGATAAAGTTAGACAATAGACAATCGTTTATTAAACTCTGGCCATACATGGCTTGGAATATGCAATAGTACACAACAATAGCATAGACATAATAATACAAGGTAATAATAAAGATATTAATGCGAAGTAATAAAACAAAGTAAGTATTCATATATATATAAATATAGTGCGGAAAATAATGTTCAGTAGTGGGCTACAATGATTGAATGTAACATAGTTGTTTTTTAAATAACGTATGTATAATATAGTGTGGAACAAAATACAACATTATATAATATAAGAACAGCATGCGATATAAGTAATATCATAATAACTAAATATTGCAATAGTATTAGTTTTAATCTCCCGTGGCAGCACCGTGTCCTAGACGTCAGCATCGTGCAAATCACAATTATTGGATAGGCAGGACTCGTCACGTGGGTTGTACATGCAGTTCACCTTGCACAGGTATTTCACACCACAGTTGCCGCCATTTCTGCCGTAGCGGTTGGCGATGTCATCTGCTCGGCCGTCAGCATCCATACCTCCTTGAGAGAATTCTCGACAGTAACTGCGAAGAAAGCATATATTTCATCGTAAGAGAGGCCTACATCATAACAATAATATCATAATCAATTAACAATCCGCATTTGTTTTATCTTTCGTCCAGTTGCACCAATTATTTGGCCAAAATTAACAGTGGAGAATGTATTTTCTCTTTTTCAAACAACCTTAATATTATGAAAGCATGCATTTTGAAATATTTAGATTTTATACATCTAGGCCAAGTTATAGATTTCGGCTATCGTGAATTCCAGCGTTGGTTGAACACATTTTTTCAATTTCAACTTGCACTGCCCGAAGGCGATACTAGATTTTTTTTTGTTTATATACACGCATTTAACAAAATATGGCATTTTTCAACAATACCACAGCATGCGTAATCGCATGAAAATGGAAGCGTATAAATTTGTTATATTTTAGATTAAAAAAACTGCTGAAATATGAAAGAAATTCACAGCATTTTAGGTCCTATATTGAAATTAGTCTACGTAATCACATCTTTGTGCACTACGTAATCACTTGTGGTGTTTGGTAGCCAACTATGTAATAATATTGATATGCTAACAGCATAACAACTAGTTGAG
This sequence comes from Flabesymbios commensalis, assembly GCA_964017125.1. Taxonomy (NCBI): domain Eukaryota; kingdom Metazoa; phylum Annelida; class Polychaeta; order Terebellida; family Flabelligeridae; genus Flabesymbios; species Flabesymbios commensalis. The sequence goes on from OZ024915.1 coordinate 33,403,349, forward strand.
CTCAATTTATTTTGTTTTCTCTGTATTATTTTAAAAACATACAGTATATCTATACCAACAAATAAATGATCAACGATCCATTATTTTTATGAAAAAATTGACCTCATTCAAATCTATGGGATTTCAAAAAGTGCGCCTTTTTTGTCCTATTTGAACTCAACCTCAGTAATTTGTTTAATTAATTGTTTTTTAGTACACAACCATCAATATGATTACTAGACAGAAAAAGCATTTCAATGGTGAAATGAGAAATTTCATTTTCATGAGTTTGGTAACGTTTTGCATGGAATTCACGTTATACGTTTCAAGTCGATTCGTGTAGCCTATTGTCTATTTAAATAAAATATCTGGCTACAACAGTCACCGGGTGTTATATTTCAAGTAGGCCTAATTCATGATTTGCGACACATTTTCATTTACCTTATGATTTCAGCGGTACGTCTAGCCTTGTAGCTACGTCCACACCCGTAAACGGCCTCGTAGTTGCCTTGACAGTGAAAATATTTATCACAATTCAAGCATTTTGCCTCCCGCATCTTATAAAAATTCTTGAACATGTTCTTGGCAGCACAATAGACGTCACTGTCTAAACTCCACCAGAAGCCCATTCTGCTCATCACGCACTGCAGCATGTCTATCCAGTCTGTTGCTGACGTGAGGCTGAAGTGACAAGCCACCACCAACAGTAGTGCTAGCATGACTTTACCCATCCTCTGTAAATCAAGTGTATACATGTGAAAATCAATTGTTAATCATAAAATGCATCTCCACTTTTTAAAAATTCAAGAAGAATTAGACAGCTAGCATTATATAAAATTAAGACGACGTTTTTCAAATGACGCAAACAGATTCTGATGCTTATAAGCATCAGAATCTGTTTGCGTCATTTGAAAAACGTCGTCTTAATTTTATATAATGCTAGCTGACTGTCACTAATTCTTACTCTTGTTAGTTACATTTTCCATGTTTAATGTACATGTATCATGTGCATCATCGGGTCTACTAATACAGATGGATAATGCGAACAGTTTACACAAATAAATAAGCCTGCAATGCAAATTAAATCAGTACAAATGGGGGTTTGATAGGTATAGAGGCTATGTTTACAATCATTATATAACAAGGTATTATACCAGCGCTACAAATAATATCTTAATGGCAATTGAGTATTAGGCCCCTCATTTCAAAACATAATTGTTCCGGGATTGTGCACAATTACAGTTTATTACTGGTAATTCAAGTAATGACACAGGAATGTGTATGAATTGCCACCAATTGAGTTGTGGAACATTCAGAGGTTATTTCGTGACCCGTGTATGTAGAATATATCCCTATTTTGCAATGGGGGGGGGGGGGGTATTAACCCTTTAAACGCTATGCCTAATCCCGGCACAGCCCGTTTCACCGCCGTTGAATTCCTGGGGTGGTGGTCAAGGGTACTTGTAGTGCCTTCACAAACAGGATCCGTGTCTAATGGCAAATAATGACATGATCTGGGATTTTTCTTCGAATAGATGTCTCCACAAGGTCATGCCAAGGTTACATCAAGGTCATTTCAATGTCAAACTGTGTGGTGTAGATATGTATGGAAAATGTTCAATCTGTAAATCTTCCAAAAGACGGAGAGCTATTTAGTTATGAGATTGCATTTATGGAAGTCACATTAATGCTGACAAAACAACATACTGGGTAAAAACGTCTGGTACGCTGACCAAATATTTGCATTAAGATTTTAGCCGGGTACATATTTGGCTGCCCCACGTCCTCTCTCTTCCAGGCCCTAGTGCTGTGTTTAAAATGGCGTCATCTGTCATACCGGAGCTTGCGGGTTTAACCCCGCACTCTCGTATTCAAGATTCAAAGAAACAATAATGCCCCACGCCCACTCGAAGGCCTACTGAATGAATAAATGGATGATCATATGATGATTGAATCAATGGGCTTATTGCCACTTTTACAGGTTCAACTACACTAGGAGAACTTATAATCACTGTGAAATGAATCAGATATAATTCTTGAAAAATCACCAGGTTTTTGAGCATGTTAAATATTAGGATCGTCTCAAAACTCCGACCATGCCCCTGAACACCGCTGTATTAAAAATGTAATTTTCGCTTTAAGTAACTTTAAGGTAATAACTCCAGTGCTAAATTATAATGAAATATTTTTTATTAGTTAAAGGTATTCACGTCCTACAAAATGTATTAGTGCACAATTTTATAGTGCCACCGTTACTTGATATAATTATATTATAATGTCGAGGAATAGATGGATGCTTCTTAAAAAGGTCCGAAATTATTGCTATGTCCATATTTCATGCAACAGCATGAATCAATTATTTTTTGTAAGAGCTCACTGATAAAGATTTGATAATCATGGTTGATTTTACGCTGAAATTTCGAGTGATTTTTTATTGATTTGCAGTGTTTTATACACAGGACAGATTCATTAAATTTAAATAATGCTGATCTGGGATATGCCTTGAAAATAACATTAAAATGGCATGTTGAATGTTTTAGAGTATATAATTCTATTAAAAAAACAAAATTGAAAACAAAATTCCTATCAATCATCCTTGGGAATCAGGCAGTTAGACTAGCACATAGAACAAATTAATGAGAGGAATGTATTCAAATTATTATTATTCATGTTTAGCTATTATTCAGGTGTAAACTTTATCAATTTGATGTTTTTGACAACGCAGCTAGCCACCAACGTTATGATAGGCCCCACTATAGCTTAAGATATTGGATCCAAAAGTATCACATGAATATATAGCTTTCACTGTAGTGTCATATACAATCGACGTATGTACATTTTTTATAAATACATCTTAACTTAATAACCTGTTCATCTGACAGTTTTTGGTTATGCAGGTAACAACGTATTTGGACGATGATCTAAGATATGATAGGTGTAAACTCACTTTACCTTCTGATTTCGTCTGTGTTGGTTCTAATAATCTGTTCCAATACGCTCCGGCACAGCTTCAATGTCACAGCTTCAGATCTGTCACTGCCAGCCACTAGGTCTGCAATGAGAGCTTGTCATGAGAGCCGTGCTGCTTGAAGAAGATGCTGACTATTATATAGAGAATCAGCAAAGTGTACTGAGCCGTTAATCTACATACACACACATACACAATAATTATCTGGAAGTTTCCACTGTAATTGGGATGGTCATGCGTCATTTGGGCCAACATTTGAATCATGTGAGACTAAATGTTAAAAATGTAGGCTATGTGCCGCAAGATGTAGGCTACACAGGCCTACATAATTGGCCTTTAGGGAGAAAAAAACGAAGGATAAAATGAGGTTTATTAATCAGCCCTTTGACTTCGGGTTCAGCGTACCAAACGTGAATCTATTTCAACAACGCCCAAACCTATTGTAGGACTAATTCACTAACCGAAAATGCTAAAATGTAGAGGTATATACACTGCCTGTATTTAACGAAATGCTGTAGACGTCTTGGTTTTTTTCTAGACAGTAGAAGATTATGTTTGCTGTTCCTTTACTTGGTATGTTATTGTTGCTTGGGGAAACTCTTGTGTGCATATCTAGATACACGGATAAAATCATCTAATCTTTATTCCTAAATTTACATGAATACAAAATACTTTTTATACTAGACATCAACAAAATATATTATCTGATTAGGCCTACTCCCCTAAAAAACTATTCACCTCTTTATTTATCTCCTATCTGCATTTCAGTAACACAGATTCTGCATGTTTTGGAATCAGGTCATCCCAAAAACCATGTACAATAAGATAGATGGTCGACTCTACCGAAAACGTGAAATCACTCTCAGTGCTGTCCCCGGTGTTTGGGGTTGGAACTAGCGATTTTCTACTCTATCAAGTATGATTTTAACAGATTACTATGCCTAATTACGACAATGATCCTATTTGAAAAAATACATACTCAATATTCACCTCATAAAAATCATAAAAATATATATTTATCCAATAATTTTGTGGTGAGTTATTATTACTTTTTAATCGGCATCTCCCCTTTGGTAGTTCAGGGGTTGATGCGTCCGTATAAACAAGTATGCATATTCATTGTTAACAAACAACAAGTGACGCCCAGCTAGCACGAGACGTTGACCCAATTACATGGTAATACGGGTCCGACATTTGCAAAGCTGATCCAGCATTAAACCAGCATTGGTTCGTCGTCTCGTATTTGCTGGAAGTTGACGATGTGTGCAAGGGTAGATACGAGCAAACAAAACCAAGATAAGAGAAAAGGAAAACATAATATTAGGGCCTACAATATATATATACTGTAATATACACTTTAATTTCGTGGGTAGGAATTTTCGCGTAAACCCGATTTTTGACCATTTCGCGGTATTTTGATTTAGCTTAAAAATATTTTTTAAAGTTGATTTTTTTGGTCTGGAGACACCAATTGTTATCTCGCCGTAACGACTGTCACCACCCTTCCCGACGTCGGTAAACATAATGTACGGTCATCAATTCACTGGAGGGGGTGACTGACTATTGAGGCTAATGCACTTGACATACGCTGCTCATTAAACCTGTCAATCCAACAGGTTATCATTTAATTATTTTTCTGGTGCTGATTTACTACATGTGTCGTTTCAGCGAAATATGTCTATATATATTTTACTTTAATTTGTTTTTAAAAAAGCTCATCGTAGCTGTTTGATTGTGGGAATTTAAAATAGCTATATCTGTGCACATATTTGTGTAATATTTGCATAAATTTGGGAGTAACTACTGTCACTTAACTCAGAAACTTAGAAAAACACATGCCAAGAAACGCGTTCACAGCTCCCTAACAACATTGAGTCTGTCCCTGGTGAACACAACGCGTTAATCCAGTGTTGGAGAAATGCTGGCCCACTGCCTTCGACGCTGGCCCAGTATCACGCCAGCACTGTATTAACGTCTCGTGCTTGCTGGGTCACCACCCCTCAACTTGACATAGAAAAGATCAACGTTGACATCAAGACATCCATCATCAAACCCCTTAATGCCCGCTGGTTAATAGCAGTCATCGAATAAATCAAACAGAAAACATACGTATTATCAAGGCCTTTGTACAAGCAGGTTTAGAATAAAATGGGAGTAAAATAAAAAATATTGGATGGTAACTGTTAGCAAGTTATGTTTTTTGGCATAATAACAATATATTTCATATGTTGTCATTCTGCCGTTGTCATTCAGTCATTTAAATATAAGTCCTAGGACTTAAACTTTCACAAGTTAGCGTGACTACGCACGAATGGATTTCATAACCACGGTCGACTGCACAGCGTCGGTCACACCCTTTAAAACTCACTCCCACGAAACACTAATGTGGTGAACAATATTTCGCTTAGAATATGATTTAGCGCTCACGGTCCTTGCGCAAAATGCGCAAAAAATAATTCCACGCGAAATAAAGGTATATTACAGTATATATATATATATATAGAGAGAGAGAGAGAGAGAGAGAAAGAGAGTCTAATGACACAAATCTTTTATCATTACGTCGACCGCTAATTTGATGTAAATAATGAATTACATACATTTCTGTTCAGGGCAGAGGGCTAAATTATCGTTCCAAGTCAAAAGTTTTTAGATTTATTGGGTTCAATTGAAAGAAATTTCCAAAATATTATTGATCAAATTCTACCTATGGGTCATATAAGAACTTATTAATTACCACGTTGATCAAAGACAAACTGACTTAATCTCATACTGGTTGTGAATGTTTCACGTTCATAGTAAATATTTATTTCACCATTCGGCTACACCATGTACTGCGAGAAAAAAATCAACACATTATTACCAGTAAAGGTAAGAGAAATAAAACATTATTAAAATTCAACCATGAATAAATTATTTCATGACAGACTGAACGTGTTTTGTATAATATCAAAATATGAGTATCCTGTCAATACTACGGTCCCAAGTGACAGTAATGGCCGTGGATAAGGCTAACATATTATAATTGTATATTCTGGCTCATGATTGTGTTTTTTAACAGATCGTGCAAAACATTTACAAAAATAATGAAGGTTTTATTTAAATCGTGAAGACACGTCTGTGAATTTGTGGCTGCTAGTTATGTTTTGCCCCATAACGTCACTACCCCTCCTGTTCTGTACCCACATATTTGTGTACTTCGAGTACACAGCTCTTTTATTATTTAAATAAAGACATATCAATCGCTAAAATTTCATTTTAATATAAGATGACCTAACTTCTGTATTAGCAGTTATTTTCGTTCAAAAAGGTCGTAGAAAAATATATGGGAAGTAGTATGAAGTAATTGCAGTTGTGAATCAATCAACCCAGTTATGATGTGAAAAAGGATGACCACAGTAATCCAAAAACGGGCAGCACAGGACAATGGTAATATCACCAATAGTGTAAACGTTGTAATTGAGTTGACTCCAGCAAGCTTTAATATATCTCATGGACTCCTCAGATTAGAAAGTTTAGACAGACTGTGCTTTATGAGTTGTCGATATTGCGAAAAATAAAAAGATTTGTTCCGCTTTCTGGACGTCTAACATTTTATAATTACTTTGTTTAACCCCATTTTGCTTCCTGTTGTTCAGTGTGGGGAACTGCATTTAAAAAATATATCCACACCCTGATAAAATTACAGAAAATGGCAGCTCGTTTAATTCTTGATCCCATCCACAGAATTCGGGGATTACCTATTGCTACATCGAAAAATAGCAACTATAATCACCAGCCGCGCCGCGTAGTGTGGCTCTGGGAACCAAAGTCCATTGTATTACGCTAAGAACAGTGCAGTCCATTGGTGAGATGCATGGTGTACAGATGATGACGTGAGGGTTGGGTGGTGGGTTATTGAGTGTTTTCCTTCACTCGTCCGGGGTAAAGGGTTCTGGGCATGTCTAGGAGATTTACCTCCAGACATGCCGAGACGGTCGGAGACCTAATCCAGCTGACACTGTCAACAGAAAGGTAAATGGCTTGTAATTGCAAAGCCATACGTAGGCCTGGATGTGGTGGTTTTGCCTTATGCCTGTTACATCCAAGTTTGTAGGTTTGTCCCCCGCTCTGGTCTTCAGGTGCCAGACAGACAGACAGACAGACAGACAGACAGACAGACAGACAGACAGACAGACAGACAGACAGACAGACAGACAGACAGACAGGCAGGCAGGCAGGCAGGCAGGCAGGCAGGCAGGCAGGCAGGCAGGCAGGCAGGCAGGCAGGCAGGCAGGCAGGCAGACAGACAGACAGACAGACAGACAGATTTTTCTAACATGTGTAAATGATGACGTTCTGGTGTATGCCGAAGAAATCAAAATAATTTTGACCGAAGGATTCACATTCTGTCTTCCTTACCAATTTCGTATTTATGCGGAAACTACCTTCCTTTACCAGATTCGCATTTATGCGAGATCCACATGTGTACATGCATTAATTGCAATGAAGATATTTCATTACAGGCGTGGTTGAAAATCGCCAATCAGAATGGTCAGTGATATGGACGTAATTTCCTCTTGCATTTTTAATTTGTGCGATATGCGTCAGCAATGGGAGCTTCAACTGAATGAAAATATCTAGGATTTAAGGGTTTTTTCATCAGAAGAACATATTATTTTAAAATATGTTGTCGCTTAACCCTTTAACAGCCAAGTTATCTTTTTTAAATTCTGACCCACTTCAAGCTGTGGGTTGCGGTACACTGATTTGTTTAATTTGAGACCAAGAAATTGCAAATGTTTATCACGAAATACACATATCATTCCCAATAACTGTGAAATCTGCTGATGAAATTATCTAAACGATTGTAGACGTTCTTTGTAGTGAAAGGGTTATAATGGTATACCAGTCAACTTTGCTCTTAGGAAAAGAGCTAGGTATTCCCATATTCCTCCGTGATCACTGAACCACTGAGACCAATACATCACATGCTTGTCATCATGACGCGTGGAATTCTTATCAGGTGGTGCCTATACATACAGTCACAATATTTCCATCTTATAATTGGACAAAAATGAGTCATATGCCTGGTGCATTTGTAGATGCGTGGTTTTGCACATTTGCAGAAATATTTGTTGTCAAAGACCAACCTAACTCCGTCTACCTCCATAATACATGTATCGTGTTTTTACTATGGGAAATGAAGGTAGATTCATGGCATTGTCGATGTCCAACTATATTATATACTAGGCCTATATTAACATTTTTGTATCCATTCAAATTAGCAAAATTTTACTACTAACGGTAGGCCCACATATGCCTACTACTATTCATTTTTAAAATCTTTTTAAGAGCCTTTTTGTTCTATTGTTGAATTATATAACAAGTAATAAACATGTTTCAAAACGGGTGAATTTCACTGCTTTTCAAACCGTTCAACCGTTCACCAAATTGAAGTTGTGTCACGCTGACGCAATTCACAACTTCAAGTGGGAGAAAATTAATTAGCCAAGTATTTTAGCCTTGTTTAACCGCCGGTCCCGATTACATTCGGGTTTTCATTTTTTTTTTGGCCCACTAAATACCACCTCTTAAACAAGTTTAAGATAAAAGGTGACATCAATCAGCAAGATTTGAAAATCGTGCACCTCTATTTTGTCAGATCTGACTAATTTTCACTCACTTGAAGTTGTGAATCGCGTCAGCGAGGCACAACTTCAAGTGGGTGAAAGTTCCAATTAAATAACTTGCCGGTCAAAATCACGTCTATTGGCGTCTATAGCCTTTTTGTTTGTACTGTAGACAAGGAGATTTGAAGGAGAAATTGGCATTAAATTTCCTGGGTTGAGATACGTCTCGATGCAAATTGTACATAGGCCTACAAAGTTTTTTTTATTCGCTGGAAGCTCTGCGTCGTATATGACGAAAAAAGATAGACCATTGGACATGTAATGCCAGAACAGGGCTTGAAATGGATTTTAGCTTCAACCAATTTTATGGGTTTGTAGACATGCTAGAGGGAGGGATGTCGTAATTAGAAATTTAGGCTACTACATGTCGAGAAAATATTCCTTGCAAGATATCATAAAAATCGGTTGAGAATAGACTGAGAAGTCGGCGAAAAACATGCGCTACAAATTTATGTGACTGCGACAATGGGAAGTAGATCTACGTAAAAAATAACACCATTATGTCTGATTAAAACAAGTTGCCAAATAGCTGTAGGCTTAACTACCTAATTGAAAAGTAAGCAGTTAATGTTTTTTCTTCACGCCTCAAGCTGCAATTATCTGTACATTTATATTAAAATACAGAAGGGCTTTCCTAATTTAGTGTTTATTCTTCACAATGAAACTGTTGACCCATTTTGTCAGCTGCTGATTAACTGGGGACAGCTTGTTGTATAATCATTTCATTAATAGGATACTACCGAAGATATATTTTTTTCTGTGAATATAAGGTTCCTCTTGATAATGTACCCCATTACTCTTTATGTCTACATTAAACAAAAGCAAACACCACCGACCCATCAAGTCAACAATGATTTTGTACAGGTTTGCAATATGAGCTCCAAAGTCATACAAGCTGGATCTGCGGTTGAAAGAGAAGCCGTATAATAATATAGACAAGGAAGTTTACATAGCGTCAGGGTTATATGCTAAGGGAAGACCTTGGAAAATCGGCCTTTCTTTCAACTCAATTTTCACATATTAGCATATCACGTTGCTTACGGCAGCAATAAAACAATCTAAATATAACATAGGCGGAGTACGTGGAGGGGTACAATATTTTAAATAATCACGATTTCTATAACTTCCTTCTGGAAAGCCCCCAACCTCGAGCTCTTGTATTTGACTATGAACCTGAGACAATATACATAATTGTGAGTTTTAATATGTAGCCAGTGATAAAACTGTTATGTGCGCATTAAACTTCATTTTCATATTCTGCCATTTCCATATATAGAATTGTAACTTATCATTGTAAATAAAAGTATACAAAAAGGCGAAATGTGTCTCATAATTTGTATTATGTTATCATGTATTATGTTGTATATTAAAGAAACATTGCTGTGATAAATCACTTACTCATACTGATCTGATGGCCAGAGTAAAAAATATATGCAGCAAACACAATGTATCGCTCAATAAGTATATTTTAGATACGTCATATGCTCACAGTGTACAAGCTTTCATCAAATCATCCAATAGGGCATACGCCGGAAGACGGCTTATGTGATAATGTCCGGCAAGTACTGCTTAGCCGCAATCCTTATGACTGGTATATTTTAAGCTTGCTGCTAAAGTCGTTTTAATACTATATTTTTACTGTTATTTTACAGCTGAAATAATTTTATGTATGTATTGTTCTCTTCTTTGGAAGGCTGAATAAAAAAAAAATTATTATTATATTACCTGCTTCCTATTTCATATTCTGTGATTCCCATATATAATATAGAATTGTAAATGATCATTGTAAATCAAAGTACCGGTAAACTAATATGTGAAATGCGCCTCATAATTTGTTTTAAGAAAATACGAAAAGTTTCGCATAATTTATTTTACCTCTTTTTCTTATTTCATATTCTGTCACGTCCATATGTAACATAGAATAGCAACCAATCGTTACTGTCAGTGGAAGAAAGTAATTGAAGTAATTTTATAAACTAAAACAAAATATGTGCCAAGAAGAAATTGATAGTTGGAGAGAGAGGGGGTGGAACTGAATTAATCAGGTGCAGTCGTGATCAGCGATTTAGAGATTAAAATGAAAAACAAACTTGGATAGATTCCAATGGACGTTTGCCAGAATAAATATGACTTATAAATATATAAATGGCTGTCTGCCTTCCTTCCCTGCCAGCTGGTGGGGCTACTCGTCGCAATGGCTGTGAAAGGCGTGATCATTTTATTTGTTGTAATGTCAGTGTCCGTTGTGGTGGCCGTCACAGCCGCTATACTCACTGTCTTTATGCTCAGTAAGTAGCTCAGTGTTATATTAACCATTAACCCTTTAACCGCCGGTGTCGCATATATTCGGGTTTTCATTTTTTATTAGCACATTAAGTACCACCTTTTAAACATGTTAAAGATAAAATGTCACATCAATCAGCAATATTTGAAAACAGTTGACCTCCATTTTGTTAAATCTGAATCATTTTCACTCACTTGAAGTTGTGGATCGCGTCAGCGAGACGCAACTTCAAGTGAGTGAAAATTCAGATTGAATGATTTGGCGGTTAAAGGGTTAAAGCGCTAGCGTATTTTTATGCAAGCCATAGAGACCAAAGGGTTTTTTCAATTTGAATCATCGTTTCAGTTATCTCTTTCCGCTTCATTTGAATACAGGTCTATGTTATGGACCTATGGCCACTATTAAATATTGTACTCTTTCAGCGCGGGGATCAACATAGATTTTGACGTTTAAAGTCCATCTCCGCGCTGTAATCATTAAGTCATTGATGAAATGCAGTTGTGCTTGCGGCTTTAGGGCACTTTGTGCACTAAACTGTGTCAAGAGAACCTTCTCAGCATTACACTGCCCTCGAGACATATAGGATTCGATATTCGAACCCTGGTGGTCTGAGGCCGAGCACGCAACATGTCTCGCTCACAGAGGCTCCCCACAGTAGGCCTAGTGAATCTTTGATATAAGTGGGCAGAGAAGAAACATTTTGAAAACGATAGCGGGTGACGAGCCCACAAGCTGCGACATGACAGTCAAGCAGCGTTAACTACTACACAATAGGGCCCCACTCTTGTTCAATATTCTCATATTGCTGCACATCAAGTAATTATTGTCCCTACCATGTCTACCGTCAGTGCAGGGCGGGGTCCCTATGATGGTGGTTAGCACCACTGCCGGTTACGGCGGTTCAAAAGAAACGAAAATGTTTCATCCACTCGTAAAACTCAGTATTTGGGGAGCCTCCGTGACCGAGAGGTAGCGTGCTCGACCTCAGATCTCTAGGGTTTGAATTTCGAATCCTGTGTCTGGAGGGCAGTGTAATCTCACTCATCTCACTATCCTCAGGAGGTTCTCCTGGCCCACCGTCAGTGCATTATATTTATAATGGTATTGTCCTATTTTGGGGTCATATTTTTTATTTTCTAATAAGGCCTAATTTTGCTTATTTTCTTACTTTTAATTTCTTATTCCCTATGTAGTTTTTTAATGTCATATTTTTGTTCTATCGGGTGTTCCTTTTATTAGTCCTTTTAATAGACCCTTTTCAATAACAACACGACACACAGTGACCAAAGCTGAACTGTTTTGTTCAGACTAATGTTACACACTTTTCAATAACAACACGCCACACAGTGACCAGCGCTGAACCGTTTTGTTCAGACTAATGTTCACGCGCAAACTCGTGCAAAGAGTGTATTATCCTATTTCTTATTACCACTTCCTAATTTCTATCTTTTTGTAGGCAAATTTAAATCACTTTGTGTTTTGATAATTGATACGTGGGGATCTCATCTATCGTTTTCTAACTATATGTTCATTTATTTGATTAACTCGCAGATCCGGCAGCCACTAGTACCAGTACAGCGGAAACCATGACTGGCAGAACGACTGTTTACAGCACACATACAGACCCTAATGGTGCTAGTGACACTCTGTATTCTACTCCCTACACTCTGCGTTCCAGTTCAAATGGCAGACCCACCACTGATTCCCCCCTTGACAGCGAACATACGACCCCTGGAACCACTACAACACACTCTCATAAAACGCCCGACAACAGTGAGTATAACATTAGGCATATATACTGATCTGATATTAAAGATGAGTTATTTCGTAAACATCTTGTTGCAGGTTAATCTCTATAATGACGTCGACATCACGTCATGCAATAAAAAAACTTAAAAACAGTGTATTTTCGTCCGTCCGTCCGACCGTCCGTATGAGATGTAGGCCTATGTGTCTAGATGTTTCCTTTATTCCAACGAAATACATGTACATGTAATTGAGATTTACCAAAATAAATTGCTATATTACATTGAACGCTATGCGTTAATAATCTTTCAGGAATTTGGTTTATTAAAAATCCACGAAGTGCAGGCATTTTCAAGGGAAGCGATCTTCGCCTCACATGTAAGGCAACAGGAACTGTGACAATTTCAAGTTATGACTGGTAAGTACTTGTCTTAAATCATTTTCATACCATGCACGCACATCTACGGTCAATTACCTGAAGACAAAACACTTGACTTGAAGTTTGAGCACAATACAGTGATCTTTGGATAATGAGGCACTCTGCCGTATCTTGTTTAAGCGATCGGACCAATAGCGAACGGGTACGACGGGGTTTTTAATAATCGAATTTTAGACTAAACTTTACCTTCACATTGAGATATAAATAATATCAGAAATGCATAACAAGAAATGTATAACTCTGGCCTGTTGATTTCAGACAGTAAGTTCACCAAATTGCATATTACACAAAAACTATTTCACTTATTAACTTGATTCTGGTGTCACTAGAAAGAGCGATCATGTATCTTTTAATTGTGGTTTTTAATAATATTGATAAATTATGTTGTATGGAAGTTGCTGGATAGTAATATCCATCAATTATTAAGGTAAAACTGCCATTTCACATAATAGGGGAGCCACGGCACTTTTAATCAACCGAGCGAGTGGCAAAGGTCTGATAGTTGATTCCACCTCAGCAAATTAAGAAATCCATTTCTTATAAGAACCTGTTGATGTAAAAAGTATAGTGTGGTATAGTGACAAATTCTTCAATTTTTCTGAAAAAAATGCAAATTTCACTTTTTCTCAATAAAGTTCAAATTATTTCGAATATTCCAAGAAAACTGGAATAGTATCTCATTATACCTTAAAAACCTCCCCATTCTATATGGTATTAAGATAAAAATATCTTTTAAAATATATAAATATACAAAAACCGACTCAATATGATGCTATTACCCCTACCCCCGAATTTTTACTTTTTGCGAAAAAAAAATACTTCAAGATATATATATATATATATTTATTGTTATTACCCATGGCCTGAGTTAGTATTTAGTTTACGCAACAAAAAAATGAATATCTTAATTTTGCAAAAAATAAATAAAAAAATTTTCTCATTGTCATCATCATGATATTTCATATATGACTTCCCATGTCATATGGTTACAAGAAAAAAAACATCATGTACAAAAATTACAAATATAATAAAAATGATTGAATATTATGATATTCCCTTAACGTAGGAAATGGTAACCTTCACACTTAGGCCTACTTATTTATTTTACTTTCATCAAAATTTTCCAAATCGATTTTAACGATAAGGTGAAATAATATATGATCAAATAAAATATTCCATACAATACCAAATTACCAAAAGGAAAAATTAGACCAATGCAAATTATGGAGTATGATTATTTCAATATTTTTCCTGCACCAGGCACAACTGAGGAGCTGTCAGCTGACTTAATTTTGAAACTAGAGGGATTTGTATGTAAGATGTATGGAAGTAGTCAACAATCAGTAACTTTATGCCGTTTTGAAATTTGTCAGAAAAGTTTTAAGCCACGTGATAATGAAAACCCATTTCAAAAGTTAAAAGGATGTGGAGCATCACACTACCCTCCCTGTAAGGCTGTTCTTTTACAAAAAATAAAAGAACAGATTACTGTGTCCGTATTTCACGTAACTCTATGAACAAGCAAATCTGTTTGTGGAATGTGGAAAAAATGGTTGGGAAGTGAAAATTGAAGATACTCCATATCTTGGTTTTACGGGAAGCAGGGTCCTGAAATTATGTCAGAGAGGTTGATTAATCAAAATCTAGAGTGTGAAGACGATGATGATGATGAAGTTTACAAAGCTTCAGAGGAATCAGGCAATGGTGACATTTAATACAGAAATGTGTGTGTTATATACATATGAAGTATAATGTCATTTTATTTGAGTGAATGTTATATTTGCTGCAATAAAAAAATCTAGAAGTACATATATATGTAAAAACAAATTTTGTTTCCTATTCACCATGTTCATTGAAGGTTATTTTTTCTAAAATAGTGGGGTGAGGGATACTACATTATATAATGTCGCTGATTGTATGGGATATTTAATTTGATCATATATTATTTCACATTATTGTTGAAAGAAATTGGGAATATTTTCATGAAATTAAAATAAATAAGTAAGTTTAAAGTTTACCATTTTCTAAGTTAAGGGAATATCATTATATTTTGTGGGTTTTCTTATATTTATGTATTTTTTTATAAATAATGTTTTTTTTCTTGTAACCATATAACATCTGAAGTCACTTATGAAATATCATGATGATGAGAGTGAGGAGGGAACATAATAATTTTTTTTTTTTTTTTAAATATGATATTCTTTTTTTTTGTCACATAAACTAAATACTAACCGAGGGCATGGGTAATATCATAGCATCATATTCAGTCTATTTTATTTATTTATATAATTTTTTGATATTATTCTCTTGATACTATATAGCCGAGAAATCGTTTCAGAGGACAATAAGACGTTATTTTATCTTTTGTAACATAATTTTGAAATATTTTTAAAAATAGTTTCAATTTTTTACATTTGTTCATGAAAAATGATGCATTTGCTTTTAATTTGCGGTTTAATGCTTATCAATACACCAGTAATTGTGTTTATTATATATTTCAGTCACATATGATAAAAGGATGATCATTGACAATGAGAAAAAATCCTTAACGATATCCATATATAATTCTTAAAACAAATCTTTTTTTTGTCCTGAAAACTAAAAATTCGGGGGTGGGGATGAGAGCGTCATATTCAGTTAGTTTTTATTTTTTTATATATTTTAAAATATATTTTTATCTTGATACCATATAGCATGGGGAGTTTTCAAAGATATAATTAGACACTATTTCAGGTTTTTTGTAATATCAAAAATAATTTGAGCTTTTCTGAAAATAGTGAAATTTGCATTTTTTTCATAAAAATTGAAGAATTTGCCACTAAATTTCGGCTTAATGCTTACCAAAACATATTTAATTATGTTTTTATATTTTTGGGTCAGTTGGAATATATTTTGATGAGTGACAGTAAAAAATCAAAATAAATATATTTTGAAAAAAAAGAAGATTCACGCCTTTTTTTGTCACGAAAACTAAAAACTTGGGGGTAGGGGTGATAGTGTCATATTCAGTCGGTTTTTATATATTTCAAAAGATATTTTTATCTTAATGCCATATAGCATGGGGAGTTTTTTAAGGTGTAATGAAACACTATTCCAGTTTTGTTGTAATATTAAAAATTATTTGAACTTTCCTGAAAATAGTGAAATTTCCATTTTTTTCATAAAAATTTAAGAGTTTGTCACTAAATTTCGGCTTAGTGTTTATCAAAACGTCTTTAATTGTGTTTATTATGTTTTTGGGTCAGTTGGGATATATTGTGATGAGTGACAGTAAAAAAATCTAAATATTTATTTTTTGAAAAAAAAGAAGATTCACGCCTTTTTTGGTCGCGAAAAGTGAAGAAACGTTAAAAAAATACTTTTTGCACGAACCGGTGCTTGTAAGAAATGGATTTCTTAATAAAGGACCATTTGCTGAGGTGGAATCAACTATCAGACCTTTGCCACTCGCTCGCTTGATTAAAAGGGCCGTGGCTCCCCTACTAACATGTATGTCCCGCCTATACATGTAGACCTAGTTCACTTTCTGTGCACATGGGGCGCTCCTGTGCCTTATATGTTAACCAAAACATGAACACGTGGCATCGGCATGTTTTCTCACAACATTGCCATGTGGTTATCAGTACATACAAGCTGTACACCAAATTTCATCCAGCCTTCTTCTCAGGGCCACACTAGCACATCTAGCTCTTCTGTAATTCCTGCGTTCTGATAGGGCCTCAAAATCTGGTGTACCGTGACCCACACCCGACCCTGAAACTATGTCAAGTTCGAGGAGTCCTTGCACATATGAGAGACAAGTTTATATAATTATTTGTACCCCCTATACTGGGCTATAGTTGTTATTATATGCCTAGTATTATTATGACTAGTACATGCGATCAACCTGAGTTGTATAATAGTTGGTCCATCCTATGCAATGACGACCCAGCATAAAAGCAACATTGGATATGCGTCTTTTACTTGTGTTGTTGTAGACTTGCTTTTGTGTAAGACAAAGATACCAGCAGAATGTCCAAAGTGATGGTAACAAACACTCTTTGTTTAATGCTGGGACAGCATCTCAAATTGTGGAATATTATGAACCCAGCGCAGGGTCATCGTTATTACTGGTGTGCAGTCTCAGTCAGTACGACACACTGACCCAATATTGGTTTAACGTAGGTCCATCGTTTGTGACACAGGCCCAACATTAGACCTATTCTGTTTATGCTGTAAGATTGACAATGCAGGATTGATGTATGTCAATTGTCTACGACGCTGGCCCAACATAAAAACAACGTTGACCATGTGTATATTGACTTATATAATAAAACTATACTATAGTAGGATAGTCAATACACATGATACATGTACAGATGTAGGCCTATATCTCTTCAGACAATACTGACAGGAGGACATAATGTCAGGCATAAATATCCACAAGATGTCAGGCCAAGTTGAACACCAAATATAACATTTTAGATGTAGTGATGTAGTCAAACCCCTCCCTGGTCCACCCCACCCTCTGTTAAACAGGTTAAAAGAAGCTGTTAAAAAAATAGTCACGTGCCTGGCTACATGTATTCCTTGGTCTGACCATGTGGTTTAGAATGTCAAGAACACCATTTTTGTCAGGTATTGCCTTTTTGGCCGGATACAAAATCAGGTCAAATTTATGAATACGTCTACAGAACACATTTCACAGTGGTCAATCAGAGTCACAAGCTGACGCTAGTGGAATGATAGTGGATCTGATGAATGAGAATGAATTTCACCAAGCATGACAGGCTACACAAAGTCATGGAAATTCTATGATAGCTTGTTCTTGTCGTTTAATTACTAAAACGAGAATGCCTTGAATAAATTTCCCTTCATGGCAACATCTATAGCTAGGTCAATCAATGCCGTCTTATTTAATCCTAGTTTATTAATTAATTTAAATAAATAATTAATTGAATAATTAATTATTTAATTAATCAATTGATACATTTATTATTTAATCAATTAAAAAATATATCACCATAATTGATGGACTGATTGATTGATTGATTGATTGATTGATTGATTGATTGATTGATTGATTAATGGCTTGATTGATTGATTGATAGCTTGATTGATTGACTGATGGCTTGATTGATGGCTTAATGGCTTGATTGATGGCTTGATGGCTTGATTGATGGCTTGATGGCTTGATTGATTGATTGATGGCCTGATTGATTGATTGATGGTTGGATTGATTGATGGCTTGATTGATTGATTAATGGCTTGATTGATTAATTGATTGATTGATGGCTTGATTGATGGCTTGATTGATGGCTTGATGGCTTGATTGATTGATTGATTGATTGATTGATTGATTGATTGATTGATTGATTGATTGATTGATTGATTGATTGATTGATTGATTGATAGATTGATTGATTGATTGATTGATTGATTGATTGATTGATTGATTTATTGATTGATTGATTGCTTGATGGCTTGATTGATTGATTGATTGATTGATTGATTGATTGATTGATTGATGGCTTGATTGATTGATTGATTGATTGATTGATTGATTGATTGATTGATTGATTGATTGATTGATTGATTGATTGATTGATTGATTGATTGATTGATTGATTGATTTATGGCTTGATTGATGGCTTGATTGATTGATTGATTGATGGCTTGATTGATGGCTTGATTGATGGCTTGATTGATGGCTTGATTGATGGCCTGATTGATGGCTTGATTGATTGATTGATTGATTGATTGATTGATTGCTTGATTGATTGATTGATTGATTGATTGATTGATTGATTGATTGATTGATTGATTGATTGATTGATTGATTGATTGATTGATTGATTGATAATTTTTTTATTGATCGATCATAGGTGTACATTCATAATCT
Organism: Flabesymbios commensalis; assembly: GCA_964017125.1. Classification (NCBI taxonomy): domain Eukaryota; kingdom Metazoa; phylum Annelida; class Polychaeta; order Terebellida; family Flabelligeridae; genus Flabesymbios; species Flabesymbios commensalis. The sequence goes on from OZ024915.1 coordinate 33,422,315, forward strand.
CTCAGTGGAGCACATAATAATCACGACAGTATAATCGCTTATAATAGTTACATCTGCGGGCCTTCTCCTAGCAAACACAAAACGTTAGATCTATGTTAGTTCAATGCTTCTTTAGCTCCGCAGATGGTGTACCGACATTAAAACAGCATTGGTTCAGCATCTTCTGTTAGCTGTCAATGGGCGTGAATATCATCTGAGCTCCCCCTTCCCCTTCATCATGAATCTCAGGGTGATTTTTTGTTTGTTTAATTTTTTTATTATCTTAATTTATTTATTCATATATAATTACAAACATCCACATGACTAACACTACTATTTGGTTTTTTTACATGTTCATATATATGAAAGAAAAAATTAACATTGTACAGTGACAACATAATTACATAGTTTAAAAATGTGTGTGTGGATAATCAATCGAAAAGTAACACAGGTTTATACAATTTACCCTTTTTACGCTTGACTCCTTTCGAGTGAAAACAATGCAAAATGTTTGGATTATATTGTTTTCTGATGCAAACTAAAAAGTCAACAATACATCTTAAAATGTGCTCAGCCGTATCCTAGAACAACATCACGTTTTATGTTAGTCGTGAAAGGGTTAGTTATAATGTGCAAAGGTGAATTGTCGTCCGCACGGGGATGTGGGTCAATAATAGATCTGTAATAATGTAGTTAACATAAACTAGGGACAACAATGGGCCCAATAAAGAAACCTGGGACACCCTGCCCGTGGGGCGCGGCACCCTGCCTTGGCCACCCTGCCTGTGGGGTGCGGAACCCTGCCTGTGGGGTTGCGGTGGGGTGGTGTCTTGATTCGGGGTCGTTCTTCCAGAATGTGTTTTAGACCAATCCTTGCAGAACGTTGGGTCTCGGTAGATTTTTTTAGTATTAGACTGTCTACTGTTCTGTATCCCAGATAATGAATGAGGCTGTATGCCACATTTATGCACATATAGGCTAAACTGGGCTAGGAGACCCTCCAGAGATTCGACAATTTAAATAACAGTTGTAATTCCAGCAAACGCGAAACGTCGATCCAATATTGTTTTAATGATGGGCCAGCGTCGCATATAGTGATACAACACTTTTTAGTTAGTACAAAAGTTCAGTGGGGACTTCTCATCGCTAAAATTGCAGTCTAAAGTCTAAAACTCTAATTCAAAATGGCTGCCCAAAAGCCGAGAAAAAAATTCCAATCAATCTGTCATAAGAAAAATAACCCAACAAAATTCAAAATGGCCACCAAAAAATCATAAAACTTAGCCCAAACATTATTATGTCTCCCTCTCTATAGAGGTGGGAGATATATTGCTTTACTTCTCACCGCTCATTTGCTAGTCACATCAGTTTTGTGTCTGTGCGTTCTCCCCGTCTATCATGCAGGCGCTCAAACACAAGACGTTGACCCAATGTCGGGCTATTGTTGGCCCACCGTCTACGACGCTGAGCTAACATTAGCCCACTATTGGGCTACAGTGTCGTGTTTGACGCCACGCTGAATGTGGGCCCGCGTCACAGACGGCAGGCCAACAATAACGCAGCCTTGGCTTCAAGTAGTAGTTACTGTACGGCCCGAGCCCGGCACATTTCAATAGACCTAAAAATCTGAAGAACAAACAAAAGAGGCAACCAGACATACTGGCAACTTGGGGTGCGGGTACCCATCAAGCTTTAGTGCTGACTAACGTTGGTCCATTGTCAACCACGTTGGCTCAGAATTAGCCCGATATTGTTTCAACGTCCAGCAGAACACAACATGGTTATACTTCATGCGGGCCCACTGGCGATGACGTTGGTCAAACATTAAAACAACATATGGTCAACGTTTGTTCAACCAGCCACTTTCCAGAAATCACAATAGTGTAAAAAGAATCATAATGCTGAGAGTCATGCAGTTTCGCAATTGGGGATGATTTAGGCAGGTCTACAACACAAGATCTAACATATTTTATGCGGAAGAATTCTGTTCATTTGAACAGATAGTCTATTACTTGAAGTTTCTTAGATTTTCAAAACATTCCAAAACACTCCACAAAAGGACAATATTTGTTTGTGTTTACTGGGTTAAACGCAGCCCAGCAAACACGAGGCGTTGAACCAGTGCTGGTTTGATGGTGGGCCAGCGTCGCAGATTGTGGTCCTGCATTGGACCAGCATTTGGTCAACGTCGTGTTTGCTGGGAGTGTTGACAAGTTTTTCGCACCAAAACGGAATAATACATTCTGATGAATACATAGTCACTACCAAGAACTTTATATAAAATTCTTGACTCTACTGTCCACAGGAGGCATTTAATAACATTAATTACAAAGGCAATTGACACTAAATCTATTAGCTATCAATCTCTATGGTTATGCTGCTGGAGGGGAGACATTTCCAGTTTTTTGTTCACAAAAAACTAGACCCTTCTAGTTATATTTGGGCTATGCCCAAATGTACTGATTTTTGTCCGGTTCTTTGAACATATTATTCTGTGTAGGTTTTTTGGGACGCTATTTTATCCAATCAACATGGCATTTGGACACCATATCCCCAGAGTAGTCGGGAGGTGTGCTATGACTTTTCTAAGTCATCCAGCATGTGCGTCCGGGATTATCCAGGATTTTCTGGATCACTATATTCTTGAATGCCAGAAGGCAGTTTCTGCTTACTTGTAAAGTGAGTAGATACTGCACTATGCTGCTCTTCAAATACAAAAGGCAGTATCTGCTTACTTGTAAAGTGAGCAGATACTGCCTTTTGGCTTGCACGGCAGTAGGCCTATAATAGGGTCCAATGCTGGTTCAATAGTGTACATGTCGGTTCATTCTCCATTCATTGCCAGGATGGTGAACATGGTTCCCTTATGTTCAGATCGACTCCACCCTTTAGTCTCTGGATTTGATAATAAAAATACATTTTGTTTCAATTCAGAGCCAGTGTCTCAGACAATGGCCCAGTATTAAACCAATATTGTGCATTAGGTATGGACAGTTAAAACCTTAAAATAACAGTTGCAATTCTATTCAAACTGAAAACGTTGAATCAATGTTGCTTTAATGTTGGGCTATCGTCTGGGATAGTGATACAACATTAGGTCAACAGAGTGACAAGTTAATGTGTGTAGGCCTACTGGGCACTCTGAATGCGATTCCATTTTACAAACAAATATATATCTATTTAAAAGTGTAAAAGCTCAGTGGGGACTTCTGAAATTTGAAGTCTAAAATTACAGTTCAGAATGGCTGGCAAAAAACTCATACGCGAAATTCCAATCAATCTGTCATAATAAAATTAACTCAACCAAATTCAAAATGGCCGCCACAAAAACTAGCCCAAATATCATTGTTACTTGAAAAGTCACAATTCATGTATAGTTAATTGTTACTTGAAAGTCACAAGCCGCCTCTAGTTGAATGTTGTTCATTTAATAGCTCAGTGTTGCATATGGTGGTTCAAAATTGAACCAGTTTTGGGTTTTGTTGCAAAATGGTTATATTATTTGACAGGCCTACAAAACCATTCATTCAGCATTCATACATTCAATTATTCATTCATTCATTCATCCATACATTCATTTATCCATTCATTCGTTCGTTCGTTCGTTCGTTCGTTCGTTCGTTCGTTCGTTCGTTCGTTCATTCGCTCGTTCGTTCGTTTGTTCGTTTGTTCATTCATTCATTCATTCATTCATTCATTCATTCATTCATTCATTCATTCATTCATTCATTCATCCATACATGCATCATTCATTCATTCATTCATTCAATCATTCATTCATTCATTCATTCATTCATTCATTCATTCATTCATTCATTCATTCATTCATTCATTCATTCATTCATTCATTCATTCATGCATTCGAGTTAATCTGAATAATTGCGATACTTGATGGTTTATGTAATGATAGTGTAGTACTGTACAGCACACTACAGAACATTTCACAGTCTCTGTGGTAAGTCCAAATTGTTGTTCATCTTGGCCGTGGGGGTGGGGCTGAGCTGTGGGGTCTATTGTGGACTCTTGTTTAAATTGTATGCGGAATGCTTGTACTCTACACCTGGTCCATTATAAAACACCTTATTGTCAATTAGGTCTACACCACGCTTATAGCCTATCAGACGATGTTGGGCCAGCATCGGAGATGGTGGTAGGCCCTGCGCAAAGGAAAATTGTCAACTTCAGACCGACATTTGGTTTGAACTTGCAAGATTCAAATATGCTGGCATCCCGCCTGGACAACTAGCATATAGAAGATACTGAGCAAAATGTTGTTCCAGTGTTTTAGTTGGTTGGACATCATTAAACAAGATAATGGGTTGAATGTGTGTTCTGTGGTAATCTAGCCTAATTGTCCCTCTCATCACATGAACTCATCACTAACCGCATCCCCATTCCAGAAAAACGTGCCTCTACCAGCACTGCTGGTTTAATGTTGGTCTGAAGTCTATGACGCTGGATCATTATCAAGCCACCATGGGATAAACGTCTTGTATGTACTTGTGTCGAAGAGCATATTGAAGACACAAACTTAGAAAACACAAAATCATTGTGTTCATTGAATTGTATCATTGAATTAAAATGTACAGGTCTATAACAATTTCCATTAGCTCATTGACATAACCTTATACTGCTGTTGCATATCAATAGGCTTATATATTCAAGGATAATGACGTTACTCGATCAGATCATGGCTATAACAGTTCTTTAAAAACTAAAGATTATGTAACAGTTTCCTTTTATTTCATAGTCACTACTTTAATTCTTATTCAATTGTATATTGCACCTGGAAAAAAAATGACAATTTATTTTCTTAATCTTCATAATACTTTTAAGTCAGAATCAAGTGAAAAATCAATTTCAATATACCAAAGTAAACACTTTTTGTGATGTATGACCTGGTGGATAAGTTTGGGATATGCAATTTGAAATGGCAGATAAAACGGATGATTCCTTAGAGCAAACATCTTTTTTTCTATTACGTACTCTATAATTATGTATGCTTAGCTATCTGTGCAATTTGTATCTGCTCTTTTATTTGCTGCTTGGATGAGAGCAAAATCAGCTATTCGGAACATTTTCATCCAGCTTCCAGGTGTGGGTCGCAAGCCATCGTAGATTTTCTACCCAACAAAATACAGCCATACCAGTATGTTTCCTGTGTGTATCGTATATGGGTGCAATTTTGTTCGTTTGAGAACCACGTACTGGTAATAACACAATAGTTTTTAGTTCCGCACAAAGGGATACAACAACAAACCAATGCGGCCTGTCAGAAAAGTATGTTGGTTGTCACAGCTACAAGCTGATTTAATAATTTTTAGCTACCACTTTATCACAGAGGACCCCGGGACATACATGTGGACAAGCAGTTTGAGCATGGTATCTGGTCGATATTACCATACTACAACTACCATATAATATTTAAAATTTTAATAACAATGTCAATTTGAAGATACATGATCGCTCTTTCTGATGACACCAGAGCCTAGTTTATAGGTGAAATAGTTTTTGATTATTCTGCAATTTGGTGAACTTACTGTCTAAAATCAACAGGCCGAAGTTATACATTTATTGTTATGCATTTCTGATAATATTGACCTCGGATTATAATTTTCGTGTGTCAGACGGCATGGTGTTCAAAAAGAAATCAAGTATATTTCTAATTTGACTTTGAATCTGACCTTGAAGTTTTTTTTAACCTTGACCGTTACGCAATATGAAATAGTGCAGGACATGTTGAGCAGCATAAGAAATGTTTCAAGAAGAAAAAAATAATTAAAACTAAAGCATTCGACAGATGTTCCGTAATGACGATTCACAGGGGTGACGGACATTTTTTAGGTTTTGTAAAATAACTTGATTACTATACGACACTCACAACCTTGACGGATGGAAACTAAAATATTTCATGCAACTATTACATATAAGCCAAACATATTATCGCTGTATTAGCTAATTAGCATATTACGAACTATTGTAGAGTGTCTCAAAGTAGGCCTACCCTATGTATGAGGTAGGCCCACATTGGGACATTGTATGGGGATCAGTGGAACACGTGTAAAAAAAACGTTTAAAAAAAATAATAATGATGATGATATTAAAATGTATAGGTATGATATCCCAACATTTATCAGAACGATCATATATATAAGTGACTGTGTGAGATGTAATACACTGTACGTCAATGACAGTCAAATCTATAGAAAAAAATGACCGATAAATGAATGATGTAGGCCCCTACAGCTGATTGAGATGATAATGCATGGTTGGTTATCTAGATAATTTATGTCAATAACTAATAAGGGGTTTTGGGCATGCTCAGGGTATTATATAAAAATGTAGTAGAAATATTAAAGGGATCCATTGGGACAATGTAGCATAGATATTGAAGGGGTCCGTCGGCACGGTTGTCCTAATGGACCCCCTCACTAAAAAAATCCATAAAAAATAAAAACAGACTATATCTCAAATCGAAATGCTTAGTAGTTGTTTAAAAAAGGCAGAACGCGATCATTATGAGGGTTTATTTAACTCGAATTAAAATAATTTAAAGAAATGCTGGAGTATAGTAAAAACTGTTATTATTAAGAAAAGGTTACTTGTGATGAATTTATTATAAATGAAAAGATAATTGCAGAACACTTCAACAAATTTTATGTTATCATTGGAAGTAATTTATCTAAAAAAAATACCGCATGTTGAACGCCACCCAACATCATATATTAAACAAACAAACCCTATGTCAATTTTTCTCAATGAAGTTGATGACAATGAGTTAACTAGAATAATTTATAAATTAAGTAATTCCAGTCCCGGATGGGACGGAATATGTGCTAAAGTAGTAAAGAGTACATGTTTAACATATATATCAAACCTCTAGCTCATATCTCTAAGTCAGGCGTATTTCCCTCCAAATTGAAAGTAGCACGTGTAATTTTTATTTACAAGGGTGAAGATGCTATGAAAATCAATAATTACAGACCAGTTTTTGTTCTTCCTTTATTTTCTAAAATATTTGAAAGAGTAATATACGATAGAATTAATAATATTTTATATAAATATCAATTTGGATTCAGGGAGGGACATGGTACCAATAATTATGGCACTTATTGTATTGATGGACACAATTTTAAATTTTATTGATCCGGGAGACGTTGTCCTTGGTGTGTTCCTCGACTTTAGTAAAGTGGATAAAAGATTACCTACATAATGGACAACAATATGTTGCATTTAGGACGGCAAATTCCTCACATCAATACATAACATGCGGGGTTCCACAGGGTTCTATCCTCGGACCATTGCTATTTATCCTTTACATTAATGATATTGCCACTGTTTCTTCTATTCTTCTTCCTATTTTATATGCAGAAAATACAAATCTTTTTCTAAACGGTAAAGATATAAATGAATTAATTAATTTGATGAATAAAGAATGGCAAAATATTGTAGAATGGTTGAATGTTAACAAGCTCTCTCTCAATGTTAAGAAGACCCAATTTATGGTATTCTATTCAAGTCGTAAATCTGTCCCTGTTGTCAGTAACTTAGTAGTTAATAACAGTCCAATTACAAGAATATATACTGCCAAATTTTTAGGTGTTTTTATCGATGATAGGTTGACATGGAAGAAACATATACAACATATAAAATCAAAAATCTCTAGAGGATTAGGTGTTTTGTGTAAGGCAAGAATGGTTTTAAATTCAGCTACACTACTACACTTTATTACACATTTATTTATCCATATATATCATACTGCATTGAAATATGGGGTAATGCAGCAATTATACATATTGCATCTGTTGAAAAACTTCAAAAAAGAGCCATGCGAATCATAAAATCTGTTCCGTACAAGCACCATACTGCTCCGATATTTAAAGAACTTTCCGTTTTAACTATTTCAAATGTGTATATGTATAGCGTAATTATAATGATGTACAAATATAACTGTATTAACCCCCCAAACTTATTTAATGGCTTCTTTGTAAAAAATTCGAATATACATTCATACGGTACCAGGCAACAAAATAAATTACATGTGCCTATAGCTAGGTAGACTGAACGACAGCCCTCTCACTCCGCTGAGGGACTGAATTCTTTGGGGCCTCCGGTAAATAATGGCAACTTGCCAACTCGAGGTGTTGGCAGGTTGCCAGGTCCACTCAGCGACCAGCTTTGGCGGAATCTGAAAAATGCTGAAACTGCCGCAATGGTTTTGATAGAAGGGGAATTCCCGCTGACCTGGTTTTTTACCACTGCATTATTATCCAAGCGAGAGACGATGGTTAGCAGTGTCTACACATGGACAGATGACACTGCTGAAGGAGTGTAATAGCTAGGATGGTCAAAACAAATAATAGTTTCAAGTTCAAGGGTGTTTCATTATAGAAATACATGTATAATATTATAAAGTCAAATTGTAGTTTATATGTTTATAAAAAGTCAATAAAAATAATTTCTTATTGACAACGTGTCAGAAATGAAAATAATATGTCACAGGTAAAGACATTGGCTCGTCACTGGTAATACATGAATATGTCCAATAACCTTTCAGGGAGCGCGATGCATTGGCCCAGCATTGATTCAGTGTTGACCCAGCGTCTAAGACGCTGGGCCAGCGTTGTGCCGACGTTGTGCCGGTGTATCGTGCTTGCTGGGATGTTTCATATGTATCATAAATGACGAGGATAGTATACATGAATATTTATATATATATATCTATATATATCTATATATATATCTATATCTATATATATATATCTATATATATC
>OZ024915.1:33431267-33476947 GCA_964017125.1 Flabesymbios commensalis
GATTATAATTACAGGATGAAACATTAATGAAATGAAACATTATGTGACATATTAATTTGATGATTAGCCATTATATTGGTAATATATATGTCTGGATAAGTGTGAAGTCGCAAGTATGAAGTGGGAAGTCCCCTTTCAGCTAGGAAGTAGGAAGTTTTAAGTGAGAAGTAGACAACAATACGACAATAAAGTTAGTTACTTATTCCTTACTCAACAAGGAATGAATAACAGTTACGTATTCCTTATTCGAACGAATAAGAAATACGTACCAGTTACTTATTTCATGTTGGAACGAATAAGGAATAAGTAAAAGCTACTTATTCCTTATTGGACCGAATAACTACCTTGTCAGCCATCCGTGTCAAGCGAGCTGCATATAGAATGTAAATCCGGAATGAGATTGGTGCCAATCGAGTCGGACGTAATAAGAAATATGACAGAAATTATAGACGTAAAATCAAAGAGTCCAATTTAACCCTATAAGAAGCCATGTCGCATATTTTGAAGAAAACGTACTGAAGAGAATGAGCATAATCCATCAAGATAAAACGTAATCTCATTTGGTTTAACCCTTATTCTGCTAAGATAATTTATTTAAATTTCCAACCAGTTGAAAATTTAAATAAAGTGGTCGACAGTTACTCATATTTGTTTAATTTGAGACTAAACATTAACAAATATTGATGTTTAAGTAGTCATTTTATTCCCAATAACAGTAATTCAGCCGGATAATAAAACGGATTAAAAAAGACTATAGGCAGCAAAGGGTTAACATTTAAAAACTCGGTTGATTTTTATTCACATTGATTTCAGAAGAATTTCAGCGGCAGCGGCAATCCACAGCCAACAAAAAACATTTGCCCATAACGACTGAATGACGGCGGTGATTGGCTGATCTCGTCAGGCTTAACCACTATTTAACTGGTCGAGGAGAATACTAGACTTGGTCCCACAGTTTTGTCCCTTACCAAAAAAGGACATACAGTTTTAACGATATATATTCCACAATTAGAACGTGATTTCTGTTATTCGGTTGAATTCATTTGACACTATTGTAGTAGTCTAGAGTACCTTAATCATCATCGCATGATTTTCAATGGCTTATCATTCAATTCTCGATGAATTTTCAAGAATTTTTGCGAGCATTGCTTTCCGATCATTCGGAAATACATGTATTGGTTTCAAATTAGGCCCCCTAATTATTTTCAGATTGGAACAGTACAAACATTTAATTATGTCTCCCTCTAAAGAGGTGGAGACATATAGCTTTACCTCTCACCGCTTATGCTGTCTGTGTCTCTGTGTGTGAGTGTGCAGGCGGTCAAACACGACACGTTCACCCAATGCTGGGCTAATGTTGGCCCACCGTCTACAACGCTGAGCCAACATTAGCCCAGTAATAGGTTACCGTGTCGTGTTTGGCGCCAGGCTGAATGTTGACCAGCGTCACAGACGGCGGGCCTACATTAACCCTTTGGACCCGAGCCTCCTGGGGATAACAGCCTCTCCCACCGAGCCTCCTGGAGCAATAGGCCCCATTGCTGATATTATTATTGACCATATTTTAAAGCCGCAGTTCGCTCGTGTTTAGGTATCTTAGTAGACATAAATGGTGGAATTCCCTTTAAGAAATCTATTTATAGCCAGAGGATATCCCGCAATATTTACATCCCTTCACCAGGGACTAATCAATAATACAACCAGAATCGAGGTATGACTCAAAATATTAAGAGGATCTGTGTATTGTTTCAATAAGCGCTATTTAAACCCGAAAATGGTCTTTATCGGGAAAAACGATTTTTTTTTATTATTTTAATTTTTTTACCATTTTATTTCACTAATAGCAGGATAGACCTACAGTTATCCTATCTTCCATTTGGGAAAAAATCAAAATTTCAACATACATGTAATTTATTTTACATGTTTAATAGCATGTACTTTTGATAACACTCCCCCCCCCCCCCCCCCTCAGAAACACATATCAAAAGTCTTGAATAATTGGAGAGGTTGCAGTATTGTCAAATCGCTGATTAGTACCGCCATTACCGAAATATACGTTTTCAGCAATATTTCCATAATAAATCCTGATAACATCACAAACAAGGTATCTACATCCATGTTTTGACGGCCAAGAAGACGACTGTGTCATTCATAAATATATAAACTTAATAACGATATTAATGATATAATATGTAATTGGGAGATTATCATGTTACGTAATTAACGTTTTTCTACTCTTATTGGATGATTTAAATGGTTTATTTACAGTACTTGGTGCATAGATAACAGCATACTGCAAACCTATAAAACTGTTTATGCACTAACATAATCAACATCGGTCCAGCTTCGACTTGAACTGGCATTTGCTTTGACTATAGCAAAGTAGTTTATAGTCTCAGTACATTTAAAGTCGGTATCTTTTAAAATCACTTTATCAAACAATTTGATAAACAACCAAATATCAATACAGTCATATCAATCTAAAAATGTCCTTATGGGTGGTTACAGAGTTGGCACTGCTGGATATTATGTCAATATTTTTCATTCATTTGAAGATAGACTTGGCACTCCCGACTTCGACCATTAAACATCCATTAAATTATTTGATCAACTGAATATTAAACACCAACGATTTCGTTATTTTGAGTTGCATTTTATTTCGCTTGAACATTACCAAATGAAATTGGCCAAGCAAGAAAAAAGGAATAAGAAAATGAGACAATTAATGGTGTTTGCGGGTCATACTATCATCACATGGCCTAATATAAAGTAAAGTTATCGTGTCTTTCTAGCATACATGTGACCGGTGTTTCAGATTACCCCAGGGAAAATCTAAAATTATTTAAAGTTATCCCCTCTAGTTTCAAATTACCCCTTCAATTTTACCAGTTAAATATAAATCATTACAATTGTTATATTTTTTTATCACATCACATTGGGACATTTTTGGAGACACATTAATCTCCATAATCATAGCCCTATGATATCTAGGGCAACTGATAACAAAATATTTCGGCATATATTCTGTGAAACGCAATAACATTGACCTCGTTTGTTTTCACCGAGCTAGCTAATACAATGAAGTATGGGGGAGGGGGGCTTATATAACATTGTTTTCATCGAGTTACCATTCAAAAACGGTTGCCGCTGGCATCACTGCGTTGCACATAATAACTCTCTATGGCAACTGACGGGAAATCTTGCTAGCACGATATCTTGAAATATTTTAATCTCCATATAACACTTTGATTTCTATGACATCTAACGAACAATTGTTTGCTCGATTTCTTAAAACACTTTAATCTTTATATGACCCTTGTATTTATAGGGCAACTAAAGAAAAAACTGTTTTTACAATGTCTGAGATCACTTTATTCTCCCTATAACATTATGATGTCCAGGAGGGCAACTGTTTATGTGCCTGGTTTGAAGCCTGGTGCCAACTGTTTGTTTTTGTAGGCATATATTATCATGTTCAGTAATCAAACAACAACAAATTACCGCATAGGGGTATATCTTGCCCGCATGCTTACATCTATGATATAATAAATCATAGAACGGACATGTCAAAAACTGTACGGTAACCGTTTATCCGCCGTTCCCGATTATGGTTGTTTTTATGATTGTTTTATTGGATAAAAAATGACTTCAAACAACAATATCTCACCAAATCATTGACCTCTATTTTGTTAAATCTGAAAAATGTTCACTCACTTCAAGAGGGGATGACGTCGACAATGCACAATTTTAAATAGATGAAAATTTATTTTTTTGTAATTTGGCGGTTGAAAGGTTAAACCCTGACCTTGATTGGACGTTGGTCATGTTGAGCGTGTTGTAGTCAATGTGTACTCGAAACGTGGCAACCCATTTTCTTTAATCTAGGTATAGTGGTGCTTAAAAGGTCAGCAATAATCATATTTGGTGTGTAGGCCTTATATAGTCCTATATGTGTGTGTGTGTGTGTGTGTGTGTGGGGGGGGGGGGTGAAGTACATTGTATCCGTTTCAATATACCGCGGGGATGCGTTGAAACTAGTTTCAACGTACCCCCTCCCCCCCCTAACGCTAAAACCAGTTTCAACGTCCCCCCCCCCCGGTATGATGAAAGAGGTATACGCTGAAACAGCTACACCGGCCCAAATAGCTCATTCGATCCGGTTGTAGCTCGAAACTCACTCAGAGGTATCTATCGGATATTTGTCACATCGGGTTGCGCATATGCAGTGTTCCGAATTGTTTAAACCCCTGTTAAAAGTATGGAGTGTGCAGTGTTGTCTATGACATTTTGCACTATAAAGAACCCCTTAAGTCATTCGATAAGAGTATGGCATACTTCAGATTTCGGATTTCCTTGCAATATTACCATAATTGGGAAGCGATATTCACTCATTCGAGCATACATGTACCACGAAAAACTATCTGGATCGGTCCCTGTAATCGTGTTATCAACTGCAGTAAGGTAGTTTTAATGAGATAGTCATGCGGCGATACAAATGAAATAATTAGTCATATAAGATAAGGGCTGCTCTAGCGTTATAGCTATGTCAACATATTAAATTGATCTTAAAAACACAGATAGACTCATACCGGATATACTTCTTCAAACAGTCTACTCTGCTGATTGTTGATAATATTGGTAATTGCGAACTTTTGATATATACCTACACTCTGAGCAATATAGGTTCTTTAAAAAAACCTTTCAGTACTACTACCATGCAACCCCAGGAGAACCCTGCAAGGGTTCTCCTGGGGTTGCATGGTAGTAGTACTAAAGGGTTCCTTCTAAAGAAACTATATTGTTTAGAGTGTAGGTCTCTTATGGCAAATAGATACAGCAGTCAAGGAGTATAAAAGCAGAATCTGTGTCACCAAAACTCGATGGATCAACATCGATTATATTGAACCGTTAGGCATATAGCTAATGGAAACTCATCGTGAAACATTTATCATGTTTATTAGGCAATGTGAATGCAGTATTGTAGCACAACTCAACAACCAGTCTCATCTCATATGGAAGCACATATATCGCATACACATATCGCCCTTTTACATGTTTTGGGTGTTATGATCCTCGGTCTATATTACGACTTACTAAGGATAGAATTGTACACACATTTTCTAGTATCTAGCACATTTCACAATAAATATTCATTCCATCATCACGAGAACAGTTGATTATATCCCTTGTTTTGACAAGACACATTTCTGCAAAATAATTAACTGCTAGAAATACTAAGCGTCATATAAGAGATACTACGATTATTATAGTCATTGTCATTAGTCATTAATAATGATCTATATAATCCACCAGACACAGTATATCAACCATCAACTGGGAAGAATTTGTTTAATGCGATAGACTCTATGGTGAATATTGCATCGGCAATCACATCAAGATATGGACAAAACAGTGTTAGATCTAATCGTTTACTTGAGGGATTAGGCCTAGGTGAACAAATTCTCCCTTTTGAAAATATAAACTGTGGATATCATGGATATGATGCACTGTAATACCGTATCCCTGCGCATTAACGTACATTCATTGATATTTGAAGATGTACTTAGTTTTCGAAAATAAGTGCATGCACTTTTATTCGGACATTAAAATAAATTTTAAATTTCTTCAAATTCTTTAAAATCGTAATTATTTGATTTATCCCAATCCAAAGTAAACTATAAGCTAACGTTAGTAACCACTGACTGTTTGATACTTTGAAGTACTTTGAAGTTGAATCCATGCAATAGGTGTTGACACTACCTGAATTGTTATATCACACCTCAGTTGTCCACGTCCACCTCAGTAGGGTGCTTGATCTCAGACCGCCAGGGCTCAAATTTCGAATCATATAGTATATCTGGAGTGTGGCGTCATTTGATTTATTTGTGTATCCTGAAGATGATATCCTTTCCCAGTTGAGACTATGTTCACAAATATGGTCTAAAGCCACATTCATTCAGTCAAACACTCAGTCATTGCATTCTTTCGATGGTTCACAAAGAAAGATACCGAACCGCAAGGTCAGTGAGCTAGTGTTTTGATTTCACCAGTATTTAATTTGTACAGAGGCCATGATAACATCCTGGATTGACCTGGGATAATAAGATGAATATGATACACTGCACTAATACAACACTGGCGGCCACATTCATTCAATTATTCATTTAATTATGTCTTTGTTATTATTCGTTCGCTCGTTTACCCCTTCGTTCATTTGATTGAGTTACTGGTAGATTGTAGTATTGTCATCGGGCCCCATATTTCATCTTTGACAGGATATTCTGTAAGTAAAACACCTGATGTTTTCATTTTTTACTCGTAGTTTTTATGGGCATATATTGTCAATTGACCCTAAAAGAACTCTATAAACTAAAAAGTCCACCCCAATCACGAAAGCGGATCTATGTTGCAGTAAATTAATCAAGTGTAGGCCTATGTATGTTTGTAATGCGAAATTTCATTTGGAATCAATATATTTAAATATAAACCGGCCGTCTACAAGATGCTGATATAAGCTTAATTATGGCAAAGAATACGAAACCTTTGTGGTGTTATGGTGCTGTTGGCTAATCACGTTTAATGTTGTAATGTTTCTTGTTTAGATCCAAAGGCCCCCACATATTTGACGTCATATTTCACTAGACTCTGCTCAATCTTTTCTCTCAGTTCATGACAAAAAACACTCAATGACTGAAAACGGATTCGTGAAACTCAATGACCCCGACCTCCTTTGTTTTCACCGAGCTGGCTAATACAATGAAGTGTGGAGGAGGGTTCTTATAGCCTTATTTTCACCGAGTGACGTCACTGCGTTTCACAGAATGAAGTATGGGGGAGGGGGTGTTATATAGCCTTGTTTTCACCGAGTAACGTCACTGCGCTTCACACATGACAGTCACAATAGCCTTGACCTTTTGTGCACAATTATAGGGCCTCCTGATATGCTGGTCGTATGCATTTGTCAATGGATTGTCTACAACTAAGACGCACACGCGGTTGTACTGACCTACAAACAATGTCAATGACGGTGAATCAACGTTAACACAGCATTGTACGCCAGTACAAAGTCATATGCACATACTGCAGTGGCAATAATTTTCTTAGACTCCGTTCTGTTCCACTCCACCTAAATGACAACTTTATTGCAGTCCTATGTTTTCTATTATATCATTGTTCTCACGTTGGTTGGATATATAAGGACATAACTCCTACATATTTTACGAATTGTATTATTATACTGATCAGCTACAATCATCGCTTGTCGCCATTGTCGTTGATATCTTGACCTCTCTCTCAGCTGCGTGACGTCATTAGTCCGGGAGGCAGGTCGATTTATCTGACCGTCTCAGTCAGTACTGTTTTTCAACTTTTTCTTGCATGAAATTTTGTCTAGTTTTCGAATCTCTCATTCTTACTTGTACATCACTGTGCACAACGTCACAAATTAAAGGTTTCCATGGTAACGTCTTTTTGCCAAATATGGCGAAAAAATGTGTTGTATCTCTAAGTAAACGTCATAAGCTAGCATAATACTACTTTTAATATACAGTAGATACGTAAAACCAATGAAAAATGTAACTAGCTACACCTGCCCCGAAACATGATCACAAATACAGTGGAAATGCATAGTTTGAAGGTTCATATTGTTACCATGGAAACCACTTTTTATAAAGTAAATTTTTGGCAATATATGCATTCCATGATAATGGCACAAGTTGTTTTGTTAAACGTATACTGTGTTTACAACTGCAATTTTCCAAAATATATATATAGGAATTATATATCTTGATATAAATATATCTGTATGTATTGGCACATACTCTCTACTGACCGATTTAACGCTGAAACCTGGGCACCACCCCCACCCCTCCGCTAAATTCACGGAGAGGAGGGGCGCCAAAAATCGACAATATTTTGATACAATCATAATTGTCTGAGCACATCAGCAGTATATATTATAGTATATCCCATCCTAGGAGCAAATAAACGATAGGCTGAGGCTATACGTTATTTGGATATCACCCCGAGGTCATGTTAAGGTTATACAAGGTCATCTCAAGGTCAAACTGGTAAGGGTTAGGAAAATATCCACTTTTTGCATTTTTAACCCTGAATAATTATTATAGTCCGACAAAGAAACACCTATTATGGGTTTGACCCTTTTTTAGAGTACAATTTTTTTTTAAGGATGATTATTGATAATCAGGTAAACATTTTGGAAATGTAAGGTTTGAAGGTTAATATGGTTCCAATGAAAACCACTTTTCATAAAATAAATTGTTTCCCAAATATTTATGCCATGATATTGGCAAAAGTTGTTTTGTTAACCGTTTAATCTCTTAGTCTCGATCTCAACGTCTCAGTCAGCCATGGGGTGTGCCTATGTGTTATTGGTATATTATACAAAGGTCATGTCAAGATCACCCCAAGGTCACTCAAGGTCAAAATGGTAAGAAAAATATAAATATTCATTTTTTGCATTTTTAAGCTCTTTTAGTCCTGCAGATATATACGCCCATTATGGGCTTGACCCCTTTCCAGAGTATAATTATTTTGTTAGGGCTGATTATTAATGACAAGGTTAAATATATTCAGAACTTTCGGATGACCTCTTTTTCGGCTAATTTTGACTGGCAAATTTATTTCTGCTATTATTGTTATGATTCAAGGTCAAAAGGTAAATTTTGAGTTCAAGTAAGGGAAGATATGACTTTTACCATTTTGACATGTAAATCAACTTCCGGTATTATTTTGGTGATGTAGACGATTGGGAGTGACGAGAAGGACGGTGAGGCGTTAAAGGACGACAGAAAAGCGTTAAGTTTGACATAAGGCATTTAAAAGGAGACAAAGATGCACTAAAGGCCAACGGGCAGGCATTAAAGGGTAGCAGAGAGGCAATAAAAGGCGATGTAGATGCGTTAAAGGGCGACGAAGAGGCGTTAAAGTGCAACAGGTGCATTGAAAGGTGGCTTGGAAGAATTAAAGGGCGAAGAGAAAGCGTCGAATGACGACGCGAAGGCGCTGGGCAATGGGGATTAGGCATTAACGGGCGATGGAGAGGTAAGGAAACACCATTAAAGGTGTTAAAGAGGAAGTGTTAAAGATGTTGGGACGGGCGCTAAGGAGCGATGTTGAGGCGCTAAAAGGAGATGGGTGTGTTTAAGGGCGAAGAGTAGGTGGTAAATTGCCACAGTCGCAAACGGTCGATGGAGAAGCATAAAATAGCGTTGTATAGACATTAAAGGGAAGTGAGGAGGCGTTAAAAGGAGACAAAGAAGCATAAAGGGTGACGCAAAGGCGTTAGATGGAGATGGGAGAAGGGTGATGGGGATGCGTTAAAGGGCGATGGAAAGACATTAAATGGTGATGAGAAGGCGTTAAAGGGCGAGAGTAGGCGGTAAAAGGCAACGAGAAGGCGTTTAAGGGCAACAAGAAGGCATTAAAGAGTGACAAAGAAGCGCTAAAGGACGACAAAAATGCGTTAGATGTCGATGGAGAAGCTTTAAAAGGCAAGATAGAGGCGTTAAAGGGCAGTGGGAAGGCGCTGAATGGCAACGAAAATGCATTAAAAAGCGACATATAATTGTTAAAGGGCAATAGGGGGGGGGGCGTTAAAGGGCGGCAAATAAGCATACAAGGCGACATCAAGGCGTTAAATAGAGATGGGAATGTGTTAGAAAGTGATAGGAAGGCGTTAAAAGATAATGGGGTGGCGTTTAATGGTGAATAGAAGGTGATGGGGAGGCGTTTAAGGGAGACGAGAATGAGAAAATGCCGGCGGAGAGGCGTTTAAGTTCAATGGGGAGTCATTTAAGGACGATGAAGAGGTGTTAGAGTGCGGTGGGGTTAAAGGGTGCCAGAGAGGCATTTAAGTTCGACAAGGAAGCGTTAAATGATGATGGGGAAACGTTAAAGGGCGATTAGAAGGCGTAAAAGGTCAATGGAGAGGCGTTAGATGTTGATAGGAAGGCATTAAAGAGCGATGGATAAGCGTTAAAAGGTGATGAAAAGGCGTATAAGGGCAACGAGAAAGCGTTAATAAGGGCAGACAGGAGCGTCAAAGGACGACGAAAAACTGTAATTATTATCAATGGAGAAGCTTTAAAAGGTGACATAGAGGCGTTAAAGGACAATGGAGAGGCGTTAAATGGCAACGAAAAGGCAATAAAAGGCGACGTAGAGTTGTTAAAGGGCAATGGAGAGGCGTTAAAAAGTTCCAAAGACGCATAAAGGGTGACACAGAGGAGTTAAATGACGATGGAAATATGTTAAAAAGCTATGTGAATGCACTAAAGTGCGATGGAGAGGCTTCAAGGGCGACGAGAAAGCGTTGAATGACGATAGGAAGGCGTTAATGAGCAATGGGGAGTCATTAAATGGTGATGATGAAGAGTTAAAGTGTGACAGGGTGCGTTAAGAGGTGGCGGCGAAGAGTTACACGACGACGAGGAAGTGTTAAATGACGATGGAAAGGCATCAAAGGGAAATTGGGAGGCGTTCAGAGCAATGAAGAAGCGTTAGATGGTGTTGGGAAGGCGTTAAAGAACGATGGGGGGGGGGCGTTAAAAGGCGACGAGAAAGCGTTCAAAGACAGCAAGCATTAAAGGGCGACAGAGTATCGTTAAATGATGACGGAAAAGAGCTAAATGTCGATGGAGAGGCATTAATAAAGGGCAATGTGGGGGTGTTAAATGCGACGAAGAGGCACTAAAAGGTGACTGGGAGGCGTTAAATGGCAATGAAGAATGACAAATGAAGAATGATAAAATTGCGTCAGGAAAGCCTTCAATTTCAACATAATAAATAATGAAAGGTGCCGCAGTGGCGTTGGATGGTGATGAGAATTAAGGCGCTAAACAGTGATGGGGAGGTGAGAACGTGTTAAAGGGCGCCAGACGAAAGCGTGAATTTTGTCAATGGAGAGGCATTAAACGACGACGTAAAGGCGTTAAAGGGCGTTAAAGGGCAATAGGAGATGTTGACTAGCTACAAATAGGCACTAAAAGGAGACAAAGAGCAATGGAAAGTCTTAAAGAGCGGCGAAGATGCATTAAAGGCTGATAGAGGGGTGTTAAAGTGTGACCGGAAGGCTAAATAATATGAGCTATGCAATGTATAAAGAGCGACGGAAAGTAGGCTAAAGTGCGACGGGATGCGTTAAAAGGCGACGTGCAGGCATTAATCGGCGATGAAAGGCTATGAAGGGGGAAGACGAAGCATTAAAAGGCAACTAAAAGATAATAAAGGACAACCGAAAGGCACTGAAAGGCATATCTAGGTTTTAAATGACAATGGGGAGGCTTTATAGAGTGACAAAGCGGCGCTAAAGGGCGACAAAGAGGCGTTAAAGGGCGACGAAGAGGCATCAAAAGGCCAGGGAAAGGTGCTCAATGGCAATGAGGAACGATGGAGAAGCGTTTAAGGCGATGGGGATGCGTTAAAAGGTGACGAGAAAGCGTTAAGGGTGACTGAGAGGCGTTAAATGCCGATTAAGATGTATTAGAACGTTAAAGGATGGTGAAGAGGCATTGAAATATATATTACACTTTTCTTTTTTATTTGTGGAAAAAGTTTTTAGAAATCGGACTTTGGAATTAGCAATAATATTACCATTTCCTAGTTATTATTAACCCTTTAAACGCGGACCCCGAGTATACTCGGGGGCAAAAGATGTCTCCCTGTCGAGGGCCCCGAGTATACTCGGGTGCAGAGTGTGTTTTTTCGTATTTTTGTCTGTGAAATCAATGTGGTCCGACAATCATGAGGGTAGCCTTGTTTTTGCTAATAAAAGTTTGTTTCTCTTTTGATTGTGCATGGATAGCATCCCATAAGAATATCTGGGCCGATGTAGAACTGTCATTCTTTTAAAGGATTCTTTTAGAACGAAAAATACAAAATGGCCGCCGTGAAATCAATAAAATTATCATAACTTTCTCGATAATTGAGATAGAGACTTGATTTTTCCACCAAACCTATATTTTTGTTATCAAAAAATACAATAAAACAAACCATACCTTCCTTTGGCATCATCATCATGCTTAAAATGCAATAATAATACTTATATGACAGATATCGCAGCAGTGCGGATCGCATGGTTGTACACCTAATCATTACGCATTACCTATATAATCATTACGCATTTAGTACCATAAACTGATAAACGTGACATTTTACATGACTTTGACATAACCTTCACGTTTATTTTGCGCGGCATCCTTGCAAAAAAGCACACCCTCACCCCATGTCAACCTCCATACCCAATTATATATCAATCTTTTGCGATGGAAGCCCAAGCTGATGCTACATGCTGCTGCATAATTATAATTTTGCTTGTTCAATTGAGCCTTGAAGAATGGGGGTGTAATGAGGACAAACATGGGGGCATTACCCCTCCCAATATCAGCACTGCCCTAGATTTCCTAAAAATGTGTGCTGAAATGATATCCGACCTAGTATGTGTCACCATCAGTCCTTTCTAATGGATGACTGCACCACTGAACAGCTTGAAATTGCTAAAAAGTGCGTATTTTCAATATTTTTTGCGAGTTTGACCTTGAAATGACCTTGATGTGACCTTGACATGACCTTGGTGTTAACTACCAATAAAGCACAACTCGTTCTCATGTTATTATTTGCTCATAAGCTAAGATCCTGCTGGTGTCTTCACACAAATCTGACATTACCTGATTACAAAATATTCTTCTTCTTTTTTACCCCCCCCCCCCAGGAATTTAGCGGTGGGGATGCAAGTGTGCCCAGGAGTTCAGCGTTAAAAGGGTTAAATTAAAACAAAGTATTACATTATTTGCTGTTTTTATTTGTTAAAATAATATTTCAACTGATTTGACCTTGGAATTTACGTTTTGACTTTGAAGATGAAATTGTATCACAACAGTAGGAGAGGATGGGGAGAACTGGGACTAGGGAGAACAGGGACACAGCTGATAACGCCCGTTGTTTTCAGCCAATCAGCTTCTAGGAAACATTTTATGTGGCCCTTAGTTGCCTTCACCACATATCTCTACATAATCAAATTGCACACAACTTTGTTAGTGCAGTGACAAAACTAAGATTTTTAGTATAGTATAAAGTTGTTTTTCTGCCTTTGTTCAAATGTGTAAAGCAAGTTGAATATGTACAGTACCTCACATTTACTGTATTTGGGGTATCCTTGCTACCTTCTTCGTGGATATGTAGAAGCTAAATATTGATTACTATTTTGATTATTGAGTAAGTGAATGGGTTATAAAGCTGGTAGGCATGGGGAGAACTGAGACAAAACGTAATGGCATTCTCCACATAGGTGTACCACTTCTTTACATATTGGATATTAATTGTGTAAATGTGCTCATAAACTGTTTGTACCCATTTATACACCTGTTTATAATTTCCTTTATTTCTAGTATCAATAGATGTAAAGAGATACGTGAAACTGTCCCACTTTACCCCGTCAGCTGTCCCACTTCTCTTTGCGATGTCCCAGTTCTCCACGTTTTAAACT
Organism: Flabesymbios commensalis; assembly: GCA_964017125.1. Taxonomy (NCBI): domain Eukaryota; kingdom Metazoa; phylum Annelida; class Polychaeta; order Terebellida; family Flabelligeridae; genus Flabesymbios; species Flabesymbios commensalis. Next base: position 33,444,772 of record OZ024915.1, read on the forward strand.
TGTTTTCAACAGGTGGAAAACACTGCTTCTCATTATATCTCACTTAAATGGTGAATAATATTATGTAATAATATCACCAGACTATATGATAGATATATACAAACTTAAAAAAGGCATAACAGTAAAACACAAAGTAGGGACAAATGACGACATTGAAATGGTGTTCCAGTTCTCCTCGTCATCCCCTAATAAGCTAAACATAAATGAATTTTCCATTCTAGGTCGCTTAGGTCTACCTCTTTTCACACGAAAAATATGCATTACACTTGCTCTTAGCTTCAAAGTTTTTTTTGATCACGTAAAATTCATGTTTTAAATTTGAAGATGACCTTTAATCATCAAAGTTATTAGAGAAATTGATTCTTCAATTAAAATCACATCAAACATTTGCTTATTGCTACTTGTCTTTGTGAATTGTTTTGTTAGGTAACAATCATATTTTTGCTTACTTGACCTTGAAATCAACCCCTTGAAGATAACCTTGAATCATGTAAATAATATAAAAAATACGTTTGCTAGTATAATTACACGAAAAAGAGGTATCGCACTTGTTCCTACCTTCCCTTCTTGCAAACTCTTATTTGATTTTGAAATTAACCTTTGACCTTGAATGTTGCCCTCTAGCGCAAATTTCTAAAGATTTCTCAAATTCATCCAACTGTTTACTTATCATCAATATTCAGGCTTAAAAAATAATTTTACTCTAAAAGGGATCAATCAAGCCCATAATTTGTGTCGATCCGTCGGAACAAAAAGGTTAAAAAGTTCAAAAATTGATTATTTCCCTAGGCTTTACCAGTTTCACCTTGATATGACCTCGGGGTGTTATCCCAATAACGCATAGACCCAGCCCATCTTTGTTTTGCTCCTAAGCAGGGATATAGGCCTTACTTTATTCCGCTGATGTACTCAGACAATATGATTGTACAAAATATTGTATACTTTGGCGCCGCTCCTCTCTGGGAATTCAGCGGAGGGGTAGTGGTGGTGCCCGGGTTTTAGCGTTTAATTGGTTAATAGAGAGTATGTGCCAGTACATATAGATATATTTATATCAAGATATATATTTCCTATATTTACATTCTACAAAAATGTAATTATAAACACATTAAACGTTTAACAAAACAAGTTGTGCCAATATCATGGCATAAATATATTTCAATCAATTTGTTTTATGAAAAGTGGTTTCCATGGTAACCATATTAACCTTCAAACTATGCATTTCTACTTTATTTGTGATCAAGTTTGAGGGCTGGGGTATATACTTGCATTTTGCATTGGTTTTACATATCTACTGCATTTTAAAAGGAGTATCATGCCAGATTTTAAATTTTACTATACAACACCTTTTTTCGCCATATTTGTCAAAAAAACGTTACCATGGAAACCTTCAATTTGTGACGTTGTGCACAGCGATGTGCAAGTAAGAATTTTTGACATGGTTGTCAATAATTAGAAATCAGGAATTTCGTCTTTATATCTAGCCTAACTGGTGAATGCGCAGCAGGAAAATTAAAAAACTTTTGCAGTTCTAGTCTATGGACATGTTTACATCTTATAGTCATATTAAGAAGCCAAATTTTTTTATGATTTTAGCCTGGGCCAGTCCCTTTAAGTCTAAAGACGATTTAGTTACTGTAGATCATCTTCCCGGCAGCAAGTCTTGACACAGCGAGGCCTCAGGAGTAGCGAACCTTGCGGGGAAGATGCTGTAGATATAGCATAAAGAAAGGGTTCCCCCACATCAAAATACATAATAGTCTATGACACAATTATATGGAGCGCATGCTTTTCGTTGATTTCTCCGTCAATTCTGAAGCGATTTCCTTAAATTTTGCACAGAACATTTTCAAGTCATGTCCTAACATCGATAAAAAATTCGCGAAATTATATTCACTATTTCAAAAGTTAGACCATTTGACTTGTAATAAAATTCCAGAATTAGCGTAATGGGTTTATAGAGGGACGTCATATTTTCAATTTACTACATGTCAAATGGTCTAATTTTTGCAATTCTGCATGTAACTTTATTATTTTTTTACCGATGTTAGGACATGACTTGGAAATGTCCTGTACACAATTTGAAAATCGGTTGATAATTGACGGAGAAATCGACGAAAAGCATGCGCTCCAGATAATTGTGTCATAGACTTCTACTGTCCACAGCCATTTAATAACATTAATTACAAAAGCCATTGACACTACATCTATTAGCTCTCAACCTTTATGGTTATGCTGCTGGAGGGGAGACATCTCCAGTTTTATTTTACAAAACACTAGACTCTTCTAGTTGGAGGTACTTTTCGAAGAGGGATATTTCAATCATAGGTAGGCTGGTGGAACGAACGAGCGGCAGGAAGACACAGCCAGCAAACACTGCCGTATAGCACTGCCGTATAAACACTGCCGTAACCCTTACAGCGCTGGGATCGAATTTTAACGTCAGAATCTGACGCTTGCAGACGTCAGATTCTGACGTCTAAAGTCGATCCCCGCACTGTAAGTGTAAAACTATTTATAATAGTCGTAGACCCATAACATATGTATTCAAATGAATCAGAAAGAGCTAACTAAGACATTTATGATGCTTTCAAATTGAAAAAACCCCTTTGATCACCATGGTTTACATGAAAAATCTGCGCTTTAAGGATTTATTAGGCGGTGGTGGTTGTAGGTGGTATATTGACCTGTTTCGAGTAAACAGTCAGAGTGTGAAGTTAACTAGTAAAAAAGAAGTCAACCTCATGAGAAAATCTACCATTCGATCTTAAAAATAACATCAGCTCCCATAATGAAATGAAATGGGCACATATATGCTAAATTGTGCCAGGAGAACCTCCTAAGGATGGTGAGATGAGTGAGATGACACTGCCCTCCAGACACAAGATTCGAAATTTGAGCCCTGACGGTCTGAGGCCGAGCTCTCATAATAGCTCACGGCCGTGACCGCGAAATAAAAATGAACAATATGTCAAAGTTGACATGTGAACGGTCAATAATAATAATAATAATAATAATAATAATAATAATGAAATAATGCAAGGGGTTTGAATATCACTACCGTGAAAAAAAGTATCATTGTGAAATTTCAGACGTAGTTGGAGTACAGACACCTTTATTTCCAGCGTCCGTATATAATGGAATCTAAAACGTTGAGTTCGCAGACGCGAGCCATTCGCAGACGAGTAATTATAATATTAGTGGTCTGGGGACAGAAAAGTCATATTTTTTGTGTGGTCTTCTTCATAACAAGATTATTTTTAAAGATAGATCTATCGGCAATTGATTTTAAATTTCTTCCAGATTATTCCCAAAAAACCGTTGAGGCCGGAAAAAAAGAAGATTCAAATATTATGTTCTACATGAAATGTTGTCCATCAGGTCCGCGTTCCTAAGATTATATCTGTTTCCACTTCTTGTGCGGAGATTATCATGCAACAAGACGTGTAAATATGTTGGTGTATGGTGATGTACAATGTCTGAAAACATCAGTAATTTGCGATTGTTTCGTCGCTCTGCTTAAGGATCCCGGGACAGTTATTTAAATAGAACCGCTGACCATACTCTCCTATAATGCCACCCGCCACGATTTTGGAACCTCTTTTTCGAATTTTATCTAGTTTACTTAAATCGTTTTGGGCTCTGTTTGCAAAGACTAGATCACCATATTCCAATAAAGATCTGATATAGGCAAAATATAATTGTTCCAGCTCCTAGTAATTTCAAATGATAATTTATTTAAAGTCTTTATTCTTTTATTTGCTTTAATGGATATTATTTACATGAGAAGACTATTTAGGAACCGTTACACTGCGGGGATCGATTTTAGACGTCAGAATCTGACGTCTAAAGTTTATCCCGCGGAGGTAAACGTCAAACCAGCTTGGCTATATTCAACAACAGTTTTACTATCAGCGTTCATAAAACAACAAAGACAACACGAACGTTTTCATTCTATAGACAGCTTGAGTAAGAGTGTGGTATTAGTGGGGCGATGAGAGTCAAACTTTTGGGAACATGTTCATTTTGGGTAAGAAAGCATAAAAATGTGCATACATAGGTTTAAATGTATGCTGAGTTAAAATCGATCAGGATACATTTCATCCGAAGTCCATAACCTCCTGAAAATCTAGGATGGTCGCCGTTTTTCACCGAAATCGCAATTCTCAATAACTTCAGTTCTAATTGCAATATAAGGATGATTTTTATATCTAAAGGGTGGGAAATCCGATGCTCATATTATTGTACCATTTGGTGGCCATTCTAAAAATGTAAATCCAAAATGGCCTCAAAATTCACCATAAATTGGATAAAATTAATTTTTTTTATAGATAAAATAAAACTATATTTTTTTTACATATTTTTAAAATTAATACTTAATTACAACAATAATTTGAAAAAACCAACGTAAAAACCATTTTCACTGAGTCGTTAATGCGCGCTTACCTTTCTTCACAAGTAGGCCTCATGTGCTAATCGATATGAAAAAAATTCGTGAAAATAATTTGTATATATACTATTTAACACGTTTAACAAGTATGACAACAGTATAATTACACTAATATACTCCTGACCATTTGACTGTGGCTCAGTCGGTCATATGACCGGATCAACTATGGCCCGTAATTCTGTTGTTATGTAGGCCTACATACCTAAGTGGTATATTACCATATTTGAGCTCCAAAAAACGCAAAATGCTAAAATTAATATATATATATATAATAATATTAATACAATATGTATAATGAATAAACGTTTTCATCACAAACCGGAAAAAAACAATTCACACACACTTCACAGCAGACACAAGACGTTGAATCAATGTTGGTTTAATGTTGGTCCACCGTCTACGGAATTGGTTAAACCAACATTGAGTCAATGTCTTGAGTCTGCTGGGGTTTTTGGCGCCGCTGCGAGCAGTAACCCACCGCTTCAAATGGGTGAAAATCATTCATATTTTAACTTGTGACGATTATTACCCTGATAACATCATAACCTCTGACACAAAAGCACACAATTTAAAATTAAATGTCTAAAATGATCGCTTTACGACGTCGGCCCTTAGTAATCGGTTGCTAGACGTTTATATTTCGCGGGGATATTACACTTAGCTACTTTAAAATAAAGTATTAAAACTTCAAAAATAAACAGAAAAAAATTGTTCAAAATGAGAAATTATGACATAAGCTTTCATTTCATTTTGCGTGTAATTTAAATTATACAAATCTAATAGTTTTTCACACTTGTGAAACTGTGCCTGCCGTTTGTTAGATACAGCCGGTGTAATAGAAATCTTAGGAAGTACAATGATAATGGATGTCCCATAAACTGATGTTCACAAGCACGACCGAAGTACAAAGTGAGAAAAAAAACAATTTATTAATTTATCAGACTGTATTTAAATGGGCATTGAAATGTTTCAAAATCAGAATTTTGTACAGAAATTTTCTTTAAATTTATGTTAAGTCCAAGTTTAATAAATCGAATTAATTTTCAGCCTGCTGAAGGCGAAGTTCGCTGTAGAGGGCTACATCTGGTCAGAATATGACACTTAGAATGCAGACCCAGAACAATAATAGCTATGTCACATAAGCTGCTGATAGCAGCATGGGAATAAAGTGATAATCAATGCTAATTAATGAGGTGGTGATAAGTCATAGTAATTAACTAACCCTGAATCAGAATCTGCAGTCTGTAGACGTCAGATTCTGACGTCTAAAGACGGTCCCCGCGCTGAAAAATTAAAAAAAAGAATTACAATGGCCCCAGACCCATAAGACATTCAAATCATATGTCGTAAGTATGAAAAATATAATAATAATGCTAAAGTTAAGGAAAACTTTGAGACTCCATGGTTATAATTATTGCGAAGGTTGAAAATTGATAACAGATGAGAAAGAATTGTTCTATGGGAAATGTAATCGCAATAAAATTGTTTATACCAGTATAAGAATAAAGTAAAAATCGGCGCAAATTAATGAGGTGATTATTATTCATATTAATTAACTAACCCCTCACTTGCTGGTGACGTATTTTCATAAAAAATGATACACCCCTTGAAATGAGTATTACATGTTCAAAAGTTTTGTTACATTACATTTGAATCTTTTATAAAAATTCTAGCAAACACAAAACATTTGTATAATATTTGTACAACGTAGGTCCAACGTCTTCAACGTTGATACAACATTGTACAAATGATATACAAATGTTTTGTTTTTACTGGGATGTGAGTAATTTGGCTTTACTGTGAGGTGTAAATAATAACTCCGGCAGCAATTCACAGCTCACTGGGAATGCGAATACACTCGAGACATTAACCCTTGAAGCGCTAAATTTTTTTTATATAAATCGAGACCCCAATTTTTTATTTCAATTTGTAACAATCATAAATCTCTTAGTTAGCTCTTTCCGCTTTATTTGAATACCTATGTTATGGGTCTTATCTCTACGGCCTTTAGAAATAGTGTAATTATTTCAGTGCGGGGACCGTCTTTATGCGTATAAAGACGGTCCCCGCGCTGAAAGGGTTAAACCAATGCGGTTTTATGTCGTCGAAGACGTGATGCCAGCATGAGACATCATTGGGTCAATGTCTCGTGTTCCACAATTCGTGAGTATCCAAGTGAGGTTGTGTCACGCTACCGCAACCCACAATTTTGATGTTTAAAAACATTTTGTTTCCAATAACAGCGATCATTCGAGGCCGCCTGCTGATGTTTGTTTGAGATGTAGGAAAAATGCATGCATGTGGTAACCAGCTAAGCACGACTAAAGTCGTTTTATTTCGTTTTATTAGCAGGCTACAGCTCAGTTATTAGGATGACATGTGTCTTTGAACATCAATATTTGTAAATCTTTGGTCTCAAATTAAACAAATATGAGCTAATAAAATGATCTAAAACGACTATAGACGTGCTTAGTGGTGAAAGGGTTAATATTGCACCAGTTAGTATTTGAACCACGAACGTCGTTCTAGTATATAAAGGTGGTAAATTAGCTTGCGAAGTATTTGGTAATGATCCTAGTTTAAAGATTTTCCCACCCACTTGTGATCAATTTATGATCAGATGGAATGCAGGTTAATCACCAGCACTACTTAACCCTTTAACCGCTGAATTATTCAATCTGAATTTTCACCCACTTGAAGTTGTGTCTCGCTGACGCGATCCACAACTTCAAGTGAGTGAAAATTATTCAGATTTGACAAAATGGCGGTCAACTGTTTTCAAATATTGCTGATTGATGTCACATTTTATCTTTAACATGTTTAAAAGGTGGTACATAATGTGCTAATAAAAATTGAAAACCCGAATATATGCGGCACCGGCGGTTAAAGGGTTGATCACCATTTCCTTAACATGACCATCATTATTAACCCCTTATGTACATATGGGCGTAACGGAGCAACCCACCACTTCTTTGTCAAATGTTCGCAATATCATCTGCACAGAGTTTGTTTAATAGGAAATTTGACTCAGGTAAACATAAGTTACAATTTAGATATGCTTCTCCATGGTAGGCCTACAAAGCCTTCTTGGCCTACAATTGAAATCTTTGCCAGATAATTTTATTACAATCACAAAACAATTTGCTTTGCAACAAACAATTAACGTTAGTTATAATTATAGATTCATACTCACTAATTTTTTGGAAGTTATTGCCATGCCTGACACATTGACGTGCTTCACTTTATATACGACACTGATGTGTCAGTCATGGGGCTTTAGGTACCGTTTCATATATATTTACGGTCTACTATATATTCACCCAAATGAGGCGGTGTCTATGTGGCAGTGGCATGTCCGAGGCATCGGTATGCAGTACTGAATCAACACTAATGTTCTGGTCATTATTACTATATTCTAATTTTAACAAACCTCCCAGTTCCACCGTCTACGACACCGGCTTTTATTTCATAACATTTTCTGGCTCTGTCAAATATTTCCAGCTTTTGTCCAGGTGTTTAAGAGTGATGTTAAAAGGCATTGTTGAAATCAGGAAGGCCTACAGTAATGTCCGCCGCATGATAACTGCTTCTCATGATGTATATATAGCTATTACAGATATACATGCCATCGGGACAAAGCGTATTTATCGTACAAAAAACAGACACATAAATGGAGAAAATTTGTTTATTAAAAATAAACATCAAATTAAACGACTACAAATAAAAAGGGCTTCACTTCAAATGTTGTTAATGTAAACGTGGTTGTAACAGAGTGAAGCCCTAAGACCAAAATAGGTATAAATTTACTTGACAGTCAGTTAACAGTATTAACCAGTGAATATTTATACATGTCTCTAATTGATGTAATCTACTATGAATATTTATACATGTCTCTAATTGATCAAATCTACTATGACTATTTATACATGTCTCTGATTGATCTAATCTACTATGAATATTTATACATGTCTCTGATTGATCTAATCTACTATTTAAATGTGAACTTTGACTCTTGTATCATTACAAACAAATTACATAATATCAACCAAACTATCAATAACAATTTAGTAATTGTTCACACAAAACCAAACCTATCAATAACAATCTACTAATTGTTCACATTAATATATTATTGAACATTGACTCTTGTATCATTACATACAAATTACATAATATTGACAAAATCTATCAATAACATTATTAAACAAGATTATCTGTTGTTGAGGAGGGTATGAAAACAGTCAGAAGAAAAATGTACAAAAAACTTGCAGTGGATGGAAGCGGGAGGAGGTGGGAATTTCTTGATAGACATAGAATCTGGTATATAAATTTATATTTCTTTTGGATTAATTTTTGGTTTGGACCAGCCTCCAGATTTCATTGCTAAAAGAGACTGTTACAAACAAATTGAGATCCTGAAAAACCACGAATTACATAGCTTGGGATTCGTCTAAGATTAATAATCTATTTTGTGTCCGATAAATAGAGCTTTCATTTTACGAAAACTCTGTATTTATCGTACAAAAAAACAGACACATAAAATGGAGAAAATTTGTTTATTAAAAATAAACATTAAATTAAACGACTACAAATAAAAAGGGCTTCACTTCAAATGTTGTTAATGTAAACGTGGTTGTAACAGAGTGAAGCCCTAAGACCAAAATAGGTATAAATTTACTTGACAGTCAGTTAACAGGATTAACCAGTGAATATTTATACATGTCTCCAATTGATGTAATCTACTATGAATATTTATACATGTCTCTAATTGATCAAATCTACTATGACTATTTATACATGTCTCTGATTGATCTAATCTACTATGAATATTTATACATGTCTCTGATTGATCTAATCTACTATTTAAATGTGAACTTTGACTCTTGTATCATTACAAACAAATTACATAACATCAACCAAACTATCAATAACAATTTAGTTATTGTTCACACAAAACCAAACCTATCAATAACAAACTACTAATTGTTCACATTAATATATTAATGAACATTGACTCTTGTATCATTACATACAAATTACATAATATTGACAAAATCTATCAATAACATTATTAAACAAGATTATCTGTTGTTGAGGAGGGTATGAAAACGGCACACAGACACAAAGTGTCTGACCCCCACAACACAAACTTACGAATGCATCGTAAGAGCACATGAATTCCAACCTCTCATCTGTCTAATCCACCATTACTTGCGGCATCAGAAACAACACTAATTCTAAATGGTGAAGTGCTATATAGTCTGAAATTTAGTTTTTAAATTGAAATAAGGATGTCTACAGAAGTGAAACTTGAAATTTACATGTAATGAATAGATAAACAAATAATTGAAATTTCCAAATGTAGATAATAAGGGACACATTATGATAACATCTGTTGTATTTATAATTCATGAAGCAAGTCTGAGTAGTGTTTTGACTGGCTGGATTTAAATCTCAGTGGAATTTTATTTTCCGTAAGTGTAAAATCTGACCACAGAAGTATACAGACCTCATTTTGAGCTGACCTACGTATTGCAGACACACTTTGAAAACATAAGAAGACCACAAAACATAGATTTAGAAGGATTTGAAGCAAATTAGGAACATGAGGAAATGGTCCACATCGTGAGTATTGCTGTATTCACTAAAAATGTTGTTTTTAATTCAAGAGCAAAATCTAAAAAATTCATTTTTTTTTTTATAATAGTAATAATTTTTTACTCACTCAGTTATTGACGAAAAAGCACAATTTTAGCTTTTTCTTCTCTTCTACGGGAGAAGAAAAAGGACATAGATCATTCACATTTAAACTAATTCCACCTGTAAGAATGAGCTTGTGGATATTGTATCAGAAACCGACTGGCCCAAATCGGGTTGGCAAATCACTCCCCATCATGTTTTCTATAGTTAGAACAGCTGGCGCAAGTCCTGCCAAACTAACAAATGAATAATCATATGTTTGGTTCTTCACAAAGTTTATTGCATCTGGCCCAAGTCCGGATGCATCCTGCCCATCATTACTAGCACTGATTTCAGCAGCTGGCGCAAATCCTGATGCTAGATTAAATTAATTCCACCTGTAAGAATGAGCTTGTGGATATTGTATCAAAAACGAACTGGCCCAAATCCAGTTGGCAAATCACTCCCCATCATGTTTGCTATATAGACTGGTGGAAATCGGAGCAAAATATTGACCCAGAGTAGGAAGTCTGCCCATTTAGTTTTTTCACCACTTTTAACCATTTTCGGGTATGGGGAATCGAATGCGAAGTCGTGTCAAGCCGAATTTTTTCTCTAAAACGTTCTATTTCGCGATTTAAATTATGACGTCTAAATCATATAATTAATAGATTAAATCTCGTCATATCACTATTAGTTTGGCAGAACTAGCACTGAACCTCTTTTTGGGGTGTAACGTTTTTGTAATGTTGATTATTGATGGTGAGGATATATGTATCCAGAATTTGCCGAGAGATATCTTGTCATTCTTAACCACTTTGCACTATGGGGTAAATTCAAGGTCAAAGTTCAATTTCAAGGTCAAATATGATTTTTCAACAAATAAAGGTAGAAACAACTGTAATACCTCATTTTTGTGTAATTTTGACTGCAAAATTCATTTCTTGTACCAATTTTGTGATTTAGAGTCATCTTTAAAGACAGAAGGTCAATTTCAAGGTCAAAAGGTCAATTTTAAGGTCAAGTAAGCAAAATATGATTTTTACCAAATAAAGCTAGAAACAATTGTAATACCTCATTTTCGCGTGATTTTAACTGCAAAATCCATTTCTGGATTTTTTTTGGTGATTTGACGTCAACCTCAAGGTCAGAAGGTCAATTTCAGGGTCAAATATATTTTAGCATATGTGACCTTCTATGCGAGAAGATACGTCCCCGCAGCTTTGTTACAAGTATTTAAGGTGTCATTTGAAATTTAATTTTAATGATAACATAATCAAAATATTAGAATCTTATAGTACACAAAGTCATAAAGATAAGGAACAATAAAGGTATTGAAACAGGAAAGACTGCAGATTACACATACATGGACAAGGCCACCAGGAGTCATCGAAGTATGGTACCCTTGACCCCTAGGGTGGTATGAGAACGTGGCATATACACACTGTCAGTGGAAAGGAGTTTTGTTCAGAATTTTTTTTTAAATAGATTATTGGACCAGCACTTCCAATAAATCGATCGGAACCCAAGCCAAGTACACATGGTGACATGGGTTGGTGTTGGATTTCATAGGGGAGTTATCCAAAGGTCATGGGGCGTTCATCTGAAGGTCACAACAAGATCAAATCTGCGCAAAACGGTTGAAAATAGTTTTTTTTTTTTGCTAACATTATGTTCACTTGAAATGTACACGATGTCTTGAAACATACCTAGATCCCAACACGGACCTACACAAAAACACCCCTGAGAGGTTGCAGAGATAACATTTATGGTTGGAGGGTTTTTTACTCCCCCCCCCCCCTTCAAATCACCCTTGTGTCAATACTGTCTCACGTGGCACAATGTACAAAATAACACACTGATGTTATATTTTGACCAATAACCAACACATTTATTACATCTAGTAAGGCCCAACCCAAGTATACATGGTGAAATAGGTTGGGGTTGTATTTCATGGGGTTCTTACCCCAAGGTCATGACAAGGTCATCTCAAGGTTACAGCAAGGTCAAATCAGTTCAAAATGGGTGAAAATAGCTTATTGGACCAAAACTTCCAATAGGTCGAAACACAACCCAAGTAGGCCTACGCAAGGTGAGTTGGGTTGGTGGTGAGTTTTATAAAATAGTTATCCCAAGGTCATGGAAAGACCATCTCAAGGTCACAGTAAGGTCAAATTACCTCAAAATGGTTGAAAAGAGCCGATTTTTGTTGTTTCTCCTAACATTTTGTTCACTTGAAATGTATAAGATGGCTTGAAACATACCTAGAATAGTAGATCCCAACACGGACCTACCAAAACACCCCCGCGAGGTTATAATGGATAAGTCACCATTTCTATACAGATTATAGCATAATTTTCTAAATAATTAAAATAAATTAGCATCAGTGTCATAATACGTAGAAACATAGGTGGTCAGAATAATTTATAAACAATAATAAGCCTAGTTATCTTCACCAATAGTGGCCCAACATTGGCCCAACATTACCCATATGAATTGTAGATATCGTAGGCGGCCTAAAAGCTGCTGAAGATCAAACTATAGGCATTTTGTAGGTATTATCATATTTTCTGCTGGCATATTAGGCTTCATAGGCGTGCTGTATTAAGGCCGCCGATAATCAACATATCCATCTAAACAATAATGTATACTATTTTCACACTCCTAACAACCGTGTCTATTATACACAGGGATGACGAATTGTCCTCTTCTGGTCCAATCATATTTGTAACAAATTGTCAACCGTCATCAATAACAAACACCATGTTTTCAAATTTGGTCACAGCAAAATTTTTAAATGTATCTTTCAATTGCAACATCTAGGCCTACTGGCAGGAGATGTCAGCTTAAATCCGGGTCCCTCCGGCTCAAATGACATATTTAAATGGCAACAATAAATGCGAGATCTATCAAACCGAAAACAGTCCCCTTCGTCGAAAAATCTGGACATTGTGGCAGTGACAGAAACAGGGTTCAAACATGATAAAACCCAATCATCGATAGCTGATATCTCACCTCCTGGCTGTTCGTTTTTATATGAACCTCATGCGGATCACCGGACAGGACGAGGTGTAGGCATACTAGTGTCTGACCAATTACCAGTGATTAAAAACTGATATTCATTCTCTGCCATCATTTAAAACGTTCGAGGCGATCTCTGCACGTGTTGGAAACAATTCGTTCAGTAGTTTCATTGTCTGCCTGTATAGGCTTCAAAACGGTACATGTCAATTTTTGATGAGTTTCAAGATTTACTAGAGAACTAATTCCACTCCATGACAATTTGTATATTGGAGATTTCAACTTACATCTAGATAACTCAAATGGACAAGCCAATAAATTCAATGAAATCCTCGCATGTTTCGATCCCAAGCAGCATGTTAATTTTCCAACTCACGTTCATGGTCATTGGCTAGATATTTTGATCACCGAACGCATTTCTAGTTATATCAAATCAGTTTTTTTCGGCAGCATGTATTACACACCATCTCGCTGTCATATCAGAAATTGAAGGTTGATACACGAAGTGGAAAAAAGAAAAAACATCGTTTCGAAAAATATACGAAATTGGTTATGAATAGTTTCATTCAGATATTCTCAATTTGGATCCAATGAAGAAACCAAGATCTCACACGACTCTGTCGACAGTATGATTCTGTCCTTAGCTCTACTTTAGACAATAATACGCTCTTGTAAGATAAGTAAGAAAACCACCATATCCATGGATGACTCAAGAAATAATGAAGGCTAAAACCTTTCGCCACAATCGCAAACGTACATGGCGCAGATCTCGCACACAACTAGATCGTTCCTGTTACATCAGTGCCACCTGTGTAACAGAATGATGAGAAAGCAAAATCGAAATATTTAGCTGATGTTATTTCAGAAAATTCGGACAATCCTCGTCTTCAATGGAACTCAATAAATAACACTCTGCATAGAATTCCACGCGCCGTTCTGCTAGAATTCACATTAGTAAAATCACTTTGTGACCATTTCTTTAAATATTTTGTGGATAAAATTGAAACCAATTTCCAGATAAAGTACAGAATAATCCATCAGTGTAAAAAAAACAGAAATTAGATCCATAATGAACGTTTTTGAACGGGTGACAGAAGATGAAATTAAAAAGCCTATTTTGAGCTCATCGTCAAAATCATGTAATCTGAACCCGGCTCATACAAGCGTGCTGAAACATTCTCTTGATATATTATTAACTCTCATCTCTGATATAATTAACATTTTAAGGCAACTTTCAAAGAAGCTCATGTGAGATCACTACTTAAAAACACCTCCCCCTAAAAACGAACTGAAAATTACAGGCCTGTATCCAACTTGAGTTTCATTTCCAAAAATATAGTAGTAAATTGGCTGCAAGCTCATATAAAACCATCTATCTAATCCATTAAAATCCCCTTACAGGAAACATTATTCTACAGAATCAGCTCTACTGAAAGTACATAACGATATCATCATTAGTATTTACAAGGGTGAGGTTACAGCTCAGACCTTGCTTGACTTGTCGGCCGTTTTCGACACCATTACTCATGCTACATTAACAAATATACTTCAGAATGTTATGGAATATCTGGGCAGGCTCAAATTGGGTTTTCTTCTTATTTGCAAAATAGGTACCAATCCGTAATGATTAAAGACACTATGTCAGATAAAGTCAAAATGTCATATGGAGTTCCATAGGGCTCTGTGCTTGGACCAGTGCTTTTTACCCTATACAGTACACCACTCAGCGCTCCGTTTTCCGTTTTCAAAGCTAAGGAATCTCTTGAGAAGCTTAATGCTAGTAAGACTGAATTTCCCATTGTGACCAAACTTAAGCGAGAAAAATTTTTAATATCCCTTGCTTAATTCTAGGTCAAGATACAAATCCATCTGCTAGAAAGGCACTTGACGTTATATTATATGATGGCAAGTGCCAAGTGCATATCTTCAAATAAATGAAACATATTGACATTATTATCCATACGGACAAGGGTTAATACAGGTGTCAACTCTGGTACCACCCATAACAACATGTTTTTAGATTGATATGACTGTATAGTGGGTGACATTTGGTTGTTTAGCAAACTGTTTGATAAAGTGATTATAAAAACACCCACTTTAAATCTACTGAGACTATAAACTACTCAGATATATTCATAGCAAATGCCAGTTCGAGTCGAATGTGGGCCGGATATGGATTATGTTTGTGCATAAACAGTCCTCTGAAATGTTTTATGGGTTTGGGGTATGCTCTTCTCTTTATGCAATAAATTCTGTAAATAACCAATTAAATCACTCGATAAAAGTAGGGCTTTATCCCTACCGCTTGTCGCGGTTTGTCCAAATTATGGACAAATTTTGGAAAAAAATATGACAACTCACACACCGATTTACCCAAGGCATTTGATTTATATTATTATAAATATGATACATGTTTTATATATTGACGTATTATGAATTTGTGTTATTTGCGTGGACATCATAGTTGAAAAACTTTAGTTACGTAGGCATGATAATCTCTCAATTACATATTACGTCATTATTATCGCGATGAATTTTATAAATTTATTAATGACACAGTTTTCTTCTTGAAATTTAAAAGCTGGGTTCAGATACCTTGTTTGTGATGATATCATGATTGATTATTGAGATATTGCTAAAAATGTATATTTTGTTAATGGCGGTACTAATCAGCGATTTTGCGATATTTAGACCTCTCCAATTATTTTAGATTTTTTATATGTGTTTCTGTTTTTGCCATTAAAGTACATGCCATTAAGTAAATGATGTTGCAATTTTGTCTCAGTTGCACCTTTTTTGAACATAGGATGACTGTAGGCCAAGGCTACTCTTAGTGAAATTAAAAAGTCAAAACTTTGGTTATAATATAACTAATGCTATATATTATATCATGCACGGTCAGCTCTTTAGTTAAGAAGAAATCTTTAATCAAATAGTTTTCCCCGATAAAGACCATTTTGGGGCTCAAAGATCGCTTATTGAAACACCACACATATCCGCCTAATATTTTGAGCCATACTTTACTCCTCGTTGTATTGGGGTACTGGGATAATTGCTAGTAGTAGTACTTTTCGCCCCCATCCGGAGAGGGTCATTAGGGATCTGTTCCGTCTGTTGAATGCTGTGTACAGCATTATACAGAAGCACTAGAATACAGCAATCATCCAAGAGCAGCTGTGGTGTACCATGTGTACCATGGTTCCTCCGCTCAGCAGCGGAGCCAATGCAGCACCCGCATCAGTGCTGGCACTGGTGTAGGCCGTGGAAGCCTTAAATAACCGGCAATAGCGTGTTTGATGACATTAGGTCTCTCACACGGGGAATGAATAGAGTTACCCTTCCTATTGTTTCTCTGGGGATTATCCGACCCGAGGATAGCGGAGCTGTGCGAAATGCCAGCATTAAATTGCACAGCGAAACCCAAGTCTCCGACTGTCTGGGCATGTCTGGAGGTAGATCCCCTAGACATGCCCAGAATCCCTTATCAGGCGAGCGGAGGAAAAAGCTCTCAATAACCTACCATGCCCTATCACCCCAACCCTTACATTATCATCTGTACATCATTCATCACCTCAATTGACTACAACGTTTTTATCGTATTACAATCCACGGAGTCAGAGAGGACGACACGGCTACATTATAAAGACGTTTTTTTATATTAAAAAGCAAAACATGTTTCCAAAGTCATTATCAAAATCTGTCCTGTATGCCTACGAAGACCTAGTCGAATCATGTTTTCTATTAAATTAATAAATAATGTTTGCTGTATATGCTGTCTTTTACCCAGTCATTATGCTAGCCGATCCATGTTACGTATTAATCTTAGTATGACATAGTTTGTATATATGTATTCTTATATATTTTCGCTAGACCGCATTTTCATTACACAGAAAGGAACTTTAATTGATTTTAGATTTTTTTGCAGATACAAACTAGCGAATTCGAATGTAACAGATTTTGGGGCGACTTGATCATAAATTCACTTAAACAAGGGACAATATAGGCCCTACTACATTTTGGAATTCTCTTTATTAATACAATCACCTCTATATGTCCGTCGAATTCAAATAATCATGAACAATCATGAACAATGACATGTCAAAGACGAAAATGTATTTATTTTATTTATTCTTTATTTATTTGACTTTCCAGTTTAAAACATGCAACAAAATGGTAAAATATCATTATTATGCATCGAGTAATTTTGTTCTACATGCTATCAACTTTGGTTGATGGGAACAGGCCTTCTGGCCATTGGTCAAAACATAACAATCACATGGTCAATTTGTCTATTTTCATTTATCAGGCAGGGGTGATATAGGACTAATGGTGAGTTAATAAGGGTAAAACCCCTCCAAAGCTTATGTAATCTCTCGGTGAGTATACGGCGGGTTTCAACGATTCATTCAATTATTTTTTATGTATTGCTAAAAAAATAATATCATAATATGATATCATATATTTACTTCTTCAATAGCTCAGAAGAGTTTGAAAATGGTTGCGAATAATGTAATAACAAGGTCACGGCGGGCAAAATTCCCGATTATCGGTATTTATTTTTTAATATGCATAATATTTCTAAAACTGTGCCAGATAGTTAAACTAAAATGTTAACTTGATCTAATTAAAAATGACCGACTTGACATAGATATATCAAGTGAACAGAATTGGAGCAAAAACATAAAAAAAATCATCTATTTTTACTTATTATGAGCTTCTTTGACCATACTGTGACCTTGAAATGACCTTAGAGCGACCATGGTAATACCCCTATGAAGCCCAAGCCCAACTCATGTCAACATGTATACTTGGGCTGGCTGGGTTTAATCAAATGTATTTATTCACTGACTTATCAGTGAGTGCCACAGTCGGCCTACGTCACCCACTGATTTTCTCGTCGCAATTGCTCTTAATCAACACCAGGGGTTTCCTTTTTATTTGTTTATGTCATTTTCATCTGGATGTGGCAGTACAGACAGTGGCTGTGAAAGCTCTGACCCCTGGTGGTGATTATTAGGTAGTCGGTTAGGGGGGGGGGGGGGGGTGAATACCAGTGTTTGAAGTAGAGACACTGGTGACACAAGTGTAATTTATTAAAAGTAGGCCTTCTGGCAATTGGTCAAAACATAACAATCACTTTGTTATTTTTCTATATCAAAAAGGGGTGATATAGGCCTAAGGATGAGTTGATAAGGCTAAAACCCCTCGAAACCTTATATTACCCATGTAATCTCTTGGGGTGTTTATGGTATAAACACGGTGTCTAGGCGGGTTTCACCCTCACCGACATTTGAAATGTAGCTAAAGCAACGAAAACAAGCTATTTTCACTGTTTCGCTGATTTGACCTTGCTGTGACCTTAAGATACGCTGGCCATGACCTTGTGGTCTCTCCCATATGAAGCCCGCCCCCCACCCATGTCACCATATGTACTTTGGATGGGCTTCATTAGATTGATTTACATATCGGTCAATCATAAAATCAATGTGTTATATTTCGTCACTTTCTGCCATATCAGACAGGGCTGAAACAAGGGTGATTTGATGGGGTATAACCCTCCCAACCCTTTAATTACCTGTTGCCTTTTGGGGCGTTTCTTGGTATTGGTCCGTGTTGGGGGTCTAGGTATGCTTCAATCCATCATAGACATCCCAAGGGAACATACTTGTGGCAAAGTCAACAAAACAAGCTATTTTCACTTGTTTTGAGCTGATTTGACCTTGCTGTGACCTTGAGATGACCTTACCATGACCTTGGGGTAGCACCCCTGTGAAATCCAACCCCAACTCATTCTAACATGTGTTCTTGGGTTGAACTCTATCAGATGCAATTAATGTATACTGGCCATTGGTCGAAACATAACATCATTGTGTTGTTTGGTCCATTTCTGCCCTATCAGACAGGAGTGACACGAGGGTGATTTCACGGGGACTAAAAAACCCTCCAACCCTTATATTATTCCTGTAACCTCTTGGGGTGTTTTGGCATATGTCCGTGTTTGGGTACAAGAATGCTTCGAGCCATCATAGACATCTCAAGTGAACATAATTTTAGCAAAAAATAAAAACGAAGGTCTTTTCAACCGTTTTGAGCTGATTTGACCTTGCTGTGACCTTGAGATGACCTTACCATGACCTTGGGGTAGCTCACCCGTGAAGCTGATCACCAGCACATGCCACCATGTGTACATGGGTTGGGCACGAACCGATTTATTAGAAGTGCTGGCCATCGGTTCAAATACAATGTCACCCCTTTCCTCATTCTGACCTCAGAGACTATATCTCTGATACCACACGCTCATTCCGCCGTATGCACGCATGGCGATTGAACAGATTTATCAGCCGTTAGTGAGCGTTACCACGTGATTTTATAACCATTCCTATAACCACGGAACTATTTTGGTACTCACTTCGACTCACTTACTTATCCTTTTTTCAATATTTAATTTGATCTTAGAGTTTGCTACAGGTAAGGGCTATTTATTCTGTTTAGTAGTGGATAAATTGAACCAGCACAATTCGCATGTCATTCAGTAATTTATATTTGCCAGTGTTTTGAAGCCGATTGTAAATTCTGTCAGAAAAACGTAAACATGGACCTTCTCACAGCAGCGCGTAGGCAGAAAAAGTAATCCATTGAATATTTTCTATTTCTATGTGAATAGAAAATCATATGTGGCGGAGTAGTGGTGTTTTATATTTGCCATATATATTCAGGACACTTAAGCGTGTTTATAAGCCTACAGTTGTTATATCAACAAAACTGCTCAAAATGAGCAGTTTTTGTCCAAACATGGCGTGTGGTTACAGAGAGAGAGCGGGGTTGACCTGAGCGACATCTATGTGTGGAGAATGCCCTTTCCTCACATCAATTCATGATATTTGCAAAAGTACACAAAATATACATTATGACGTCATATTTTATTCTTCAAAATAAACGAATTTCGCGGATTTTTTTCGCTTGACACGACTTCGCATTCGATTCGCCATACCCGAAAATGGTTAAAAATGTTGAGAAAACAAAATGGGAAGAGTTCCTACCGTGGGTCACTTTTTCTGAACGATATCTCAGATTTCCACTAGTCTAATAGTTAGAACAGCTGGCGCAAGTCCTGCCGAGCTAACAAATGAATAATCATATGTTTGGTTCTTCACAAAGTTTATTGCATCAGGCGCAAGTCCGGATGCATCCTGCCCATCATTACTAGCACTGATTTCAGCAGCTGGCGGAAGTCCTGATGCTAGATTAATCAAGCTAGACATAGAGCATCATGTAGTTGGCGTATAAAGCATGCAATAATTACTGCGGCCTGTAACAACTGGCCAAGTCCTGTTGTAACTGACCTTGTATTTATTGACTTTTTTTTTTTTTTTTTTTCATACAAGATTAAAAATATGTTCTTGCAGTAGTTTAATTGAAAAATTTAATTGAAATATATATATATATATATATATATATATATACATATATATATAAGTAGGAATGATGAAAGCTTTAAATCTTGTGGCCATTTTTAATATTATTATTTAATTTCAAAGCAACTGGATCACTAAGCTTTACAAAAGAAACAAACAAAGAAGAAAACTTAGAAAGAAAAGGGTGACCCAAAACATAATTTGATAGGATCCACTTGAAACCTAAGGTCACTTTGGCAAAGCCAGAGAATGGCCTACAGGAAAACCAGCCCCTGGGATTATTCCAGAGTAATCACAAATTGGCATAATTGCATTAATTATATAACATGAAACCAAGAGATTATCAGCTATATCTCTTCTCATTAATTTAAATTATTACTAATGAGAACGTTAAATCTTAACTTCCAAACATGAATTATTTTAAAATACCTTTATGAGCACTAATATTGTATATTTTTTGAGATTAAGAGTAGCTGGTATCTATGCTTCATTGACCAAAAGTAACAAAAAAAGAAAACTCCAATCCAAGAGGAAAGGTGCCAAAAACATAGTTTTGACAAAGACCTATCTGAAACCGAAAGCTGTACTGGCGAGGCCAGAAAATAGCCCACAGGAAACAAATCTTGACAGGAATCAGAGGGTCAACACCAAATTGGCATCAGCCAATGTGATTATCGCCTCCAGAGTTTATCAATTCTTGCTAAATCAAATCCTAGAAACAACAATCGCTCCTCTTATTTAGTTATATTATTTGTAAATTTTTGATAAAATGTACCCAAAAAAATTTAGGTAACAAAGATGAAACTCACAACAACGAGGAAAAAGGCCAAAAACATACATTCCTGACAACAAGACCTATCTGAAACCCCATAAGGCCGCAGTGGCAATGCCAAAGAATGGCCCACAGGCAAAAAACAGTTCCTGAAAGGAATCAGTGAGGCAACCACAAATTGGCATAAATGCATAAAAGCAGCCAAAGTGGTTATCGCCTCCAGAGTTAATCAATCTTTGTTAAACAAAATCTCTGAGACAATTATCATTGATTTATAAAATTAATATTGTCTAATATTGCATTAAAGTGAGCGCCATCACAAATGTTTACTCAGCGAATCACAACAAGAATCAATCTTCTTATCAAGATAATTTATAAAGTTGACCAAGCAAATCACACGATAAAATGTACCCCAAAAAATTTAAATAACAAAGATGAAACTCCCAACCACGAGGAAAAAGGCCAAAAACATATGTTCCTGACAACAAGACCTATCTGAAACCCCATAAGGCCGCAGTGGCAATGCCAGAGAATGGCCCACAGGAAAAACAGTTCCTGAAAGGAATCAGTGAGTCAACCACAAACTAGCATAAATGCATAAAAGCAGCCAAAGTGGTTATCGCCTCAATAGTTAATCAATCTTTGTTAAACAAATTCTCTGACACAATTATCGTCGATTTATAAAATCAATATTGTCTATTGCATTAAAGTAAACGCCATATCAAATGTTTACTCAGCGAATCACAGCAAGTTAACATAGTACTTTTTCACCTGAATGAAACCAAAATTTTTATATGACAAAGATGAAACATTTTCCATCCGCCTTGACATATTAAAAGTTATGGAAGCATCATCTAAACCCAAATTTTGATGCAAAAATGCAAATGATTTTTTCGTTATGTCATTCCGCAAATGTTTGATAAATGAGGAACCGACCACTGTTACTCTGCATTTATGAGAATTATTGTTTTATGCTCAATTCGTTAAATTTGATAATTTAATAACAACAGAAATTTACGATTGAAACGAAGAATGAGTGAACGATAATGTAAGGTTTTGAGACTGACTAGACCACATGAAAAACTAACAATGTCAATGTGACAAAGATAAGGGTCATAATCCGAATAATTGGTCAGACAGATTCAATAATAACCATGCAAAGCTGTTATTAAATATATACACAAACTATTAAAAATATTTGTAACATAAATTTTCTTTCTAGATCTATAAAGTCATATAAAAAAAAATATAGTCAGCTACAATTTTAAATGTGCAATTGGTTATCGCCTCAATAAGTTCATCAATTCTTGCTATTTTAAATCAAATTTTAGAAACAACTGTCACCACTCTCATTGATTTAAATTAAATCAAAATTATATGGTCATTGTGCTTTTAACTTAATTTAAAGTTAACACCAGTGCTTAAATTCCTAAGATTGTATATTTTTTAGTCTACATTTGATTAAAATCATGAAAGAACAGTCCAAACCAAATTTATTCCAGATGAATTTTGTATTATGAATTTGTCACTCCAAAAATATGTCACTGTCAGTGACTGGAAGTGCTGCCGACTATTACACTAATAATGACGATTCAACCAGTCTAATGGTAGACTAGTCTACATCATATATTTTAATTTTTATTCCATGAAAATGAGATTAAGCTGCGCAAAATTTTTGATTTCATGAAATGAAACAAAAAGTAATTAGACTAGGCCTATATACGTTTTTGTAGACAGCTACAATTTTATAATGTGCAATGTCTAGAATTAGACTATTGTTATTAGATTTTAAAATTAATTAGACCAAAGTCTAGTCCTACTCCTAGCCCTGGCCTAGGCCAGGACCCAGTATACTAACAGTTAGAGTAACAGTTAGAGCCGAGTCTAGAATATATCTAGACTCCAGTAACTTTGAAATTTAATTAACAGCGGGTACGGATAATACTATTATTAATAGTTAATAAAACACGAATTCAGCGTGAGCGATAATATAATAATTGGACCATGTGGTGTCCGGTCTGATGTCGGCAATGATCAATCGAAGTCAATCTAAAAAACCACTGACACATGGTTGAACATATTCAAAAACAACGCGAAACTATATCTAACATATAAAAGAACTATTGAAACGTATTTGAAATACAAAATTTTCTTGATAGACATAGAATCTGGTATATAAATTCATATTTCTTTCGGATTAATTTTTGGTTTGGACCAGCCTCCAGATTTCATTGCTAAAAGAGACTGTTACAAACAAATTGAGATCCTAACAAACCACGAATTACATAGCTTGGGATTCGCCTGAGATTAATAATCTATTTTGTGTCCGATAAATAGAGCTTTCATTTTACGAAATTATTGTATTTTTCTTATATCTATGCACAGTCATTATCTTGCTACCAATTATGATAATCATCGTTACAACTTATCCTAATTGTTAAGATTTATACATGTCTGGTGCAGGAGCGGATTTTCAAATTGAATATCAGATTCACATGTAATCCCACCATTATCAGGAAATAATAACTTAACCACAATCCAAATTTACTAGACTGAACGATCTTGTTTACCTAACTTTAATGATGTCTTGACATTCAGCAGGTCGATAACTTGTGATAATTTTATTTTGAGTGTATTTGTATAATCAAAATAATCAGTTCTTTTACAAAACAAATGACAAACTATAGCAGGAAATACAGCAGGGATCGACTTAAGACGTCAGAATCTGACGTCTGTGGACGTCAGATTCTGACGTTTAAAGTCGATCCCCGCACTGAAAAAGTAAAAAATATTTATATAATGGCCGCAGACCCGTAACATAGGTATTCAAATGAAGTGTAAAAAAGCTAACTAAGATATTGATGATGATTTCAAATTTTAAAACCCTTTGATATCTATGGTTTACATAAAAAATATTTCAGCGTTGTAAGGGTTAAATGCAATGTTGGGCCAACGTCGAAGCCAACGTCTTCGACGTTGGCATAACATAGTATAAATGTTATACAAAATTATTTTTTGTGTTTACTGAGATTCTGCTAAAATTCAGTGCTTACTTAAACAGTAAGCAGTTCGCTTGTTTGTTTGTGTTGGATCACAGTTCAATTAATCAACAATATTTTGTTAAATTGTTTTAAAAAGTTTTTCCCATGGTGAATCATTCCTAACTTGTCGTCTTTGTTAACTGTAATATATTGCGCAAAGTTATTAGCAATAATATGATACATTGGATAAGTTTTTTTAAAGATATAACGAGACAATGTACCATTATTCATTTTTCATGTCCTGTTGGGAGAATGTATGTAGGCCTAATGCTTTTCAGCAATTTATATATATTTTGAAAGGGAAAAACAAATATATTGCAAAACGATAAAGCCAGGCTATCATTTCCAGTTTTACAACCTAATTTGTCAAAAACTGACTCAGCCTGTCACTTATCGAGAACAGTCGGCATTCAGTTGTTATTTAAATTGGGGTGTTGAATGCCATACTCGGGCCCAATACTGTCATGCAAAGGCAAACACCAGTAGGCTAATTGTTTGAATACAAAAGTTACTAGCAAGCAGTTACCAGGTTACTACTATTTGCCCTTTGCTTGCTTTGCAAAGACAAACAGCAACAGTTGCTTAACCCTTATAACGCAGAAATATTTTGTATAAACCTTGGAGACCAATGGGTTTTATCAATTTGAAATATTTATAAAGGTCTTAGTTAGCTCTTTCCGATGCATTTGAATACCTATGTTATGGACATATGGCCATTAGAAATATTCCCACTCTTACAGTGCGGGGGTGGACTATAGACGTCAGAATCTGACGTCTACACATTGTAGACGTGCCAAACGTCAGATTCTGACGTCTAAAGTCGATTCCGGCGCGCTGTATGGGTTAATCAGTTATTCCGTTTGCCTTTGCACTGTGGAAATCTTGAGTTTCCAATATATCATAATGCACAATTGCCATATTCTGATGAGTGATTTTTAAGCAGAATCTACCTTCTGTCAGGTTCTGTTAATGATGGTGTTGTGACTAAATATATTACTACACTCGCAGAAATTCACAAGGAAGTGGTCTTTATAATTCTATATATAGCACATCAGAATAGTTGATGTAACCTTGCTATTTTTTCCTACAGAAAGGGTTAATTATGATTTTGTGACATGATATGTCAAAATTCAATTAGCAACATACAATTGAATTATATGTACAATATTGCATGATTCAGAGTCATCTAACCTAACAGGAAGCAATTACCAACCTCAACAACCATACCAGAGAGCGATGCTTCTAATTAGATGCCGTACATTTAGTTCGGGTTGTGATTGATAATCTTTACTAAAAATCAATCATCAGATGTAATCAGCCCTCTATCTTGATTTGATGTCTTTAAAATTGAATGTGTAGCTGAACATATCTGAAGTATGTAAATTTCAAAAATACTTATGTAATTGAACATGTACCATTGAACATGTACCAAACGCCGCGCTGTGCCGCGCCGCGCGGCGCGTTAAAAAAAATAAACTTTACTGTTTATCATAGCTGTGGCTAAACTGCAAGCCGCACCGCGCCGCGAAATGAAAGCTGGGAAAAGTTTATCTTTCACGGCGCCGCGTGGCGTTCGGTGGGGCCGCACCCTTAGATTGAACACACGAACAGTAGTATATGGTGAGGAAGTTCAATTGGATCGACGGTGGAAAACGTTTAGTGTTCAGGAATGGGAATAAAAAATGGCCGCCACAATCCAAAATGGCCGCCAATCAATGGCCGCCAATCAATGGCCGCCGTAATCCAAAATGGCAGCCAATCAACCCTTTGAGCCCAAGAACTTTTTTTTTTCCAATAAACCCTCTAAATCCACGGGCCAATTTTCAAGTTAACCCTTTAAATTCCAGGGTCAATTTTTTTCAAATAAACCTTCTAAATCCACGGGACATTTTTCAAGTTAACCCTCTAAATTCCAGGGTCAATTTTTTCAAATAAACCTTCTAAATCCACGGGACATTTTTCAAGTTAACCCTCTAAATTCCAGGGTCAATTTTTTCAAATAGACCTTCTAAATCCAAGGATCAATTTTCAAGTTGACCCTCTAAATTCCAGGGTCAATTTTTCAAATAAACCTTCTAAATCCAAGTGCAATTTTTCAAGTTAACCCTCTAAATTCCAGGGCCAATATAAATCTGAATTATGATGAATCTCGGCGGTTGGCTTTCAACGCACACTGGCCCAACGTTAACGGATTAAGCGGCTCCATCGTCACTACAGGATTCACTGCCCCGCATTTGCATATCTCAGATTAGGCTTTATGTTTACACAAACATGCGAATTATGATGACTCAATAACTGAATCTTACTGCAGCAAATTATTAGTTTAATCTAAATAGTGAAAATTATAAACAAACCCGTATAAAGTAATAACACAACACATTAAAATAAAGACAATAGAGAGTTTTTCTGTTAAAAATTAATTTATTAAATATTTAAAACACCTTGCTGCCTAGCTTATGAATTATATTACTAAATATTGTTGTTTAGATCTACTTACCTCTAGCATCTCCATCATCTCATGCTCGTCGTTGAGCATTCGACTCACCACAATCATGATCTCGGCGAGCTGTTGGTGAAGCTTTTGTAATCGAGACATATTGATGTGTGACTATAGTTCGGAAACGACATCGTCTTTATACACACTTATTTTTGTAACGGACGCTCACCTTAATGTCTTCATGCTCGTATATTTTATGATGGACGCTGCTCACCTTAGATAAAGTGGAATGAATTAATCACTCACCTGAAACGCGCCGGGCGCTGAGCCGAAGCTGGGGGCACGTTTATTATGTGCACTAAAATGTTAATCTGTATTGCACGGCCGCATTGTGCAAGCCCCATCATTACTATCTCCCGTGACAGAGACACGCTGTTATCGAACCCTCGAGTACTGTCAGTGCCGCCAGCGTCTCACCAATGCTGGCTCAGCGCTGTTAGCGCTGGACTGACATTGGCACAGCGGTGGCTACACTGTGACAACATTAAAACATCATTGTTTCAACGTGTCTGTTTGCTGGGATGACCACTGACCGCTTGACTGAACGGGATATTAAGTCTAACTCCTGCATACATAGGATATTGAGCTGATGTTGGTTTAATGTTGCAGATTACTATGGCTCAATTTATAACTTTCTAATGTTTTAATCTCACTATGTCATAGATCTACAAAGTTATTCTTCACATCTGCTAAAATAGCTTCAAATTTCGTATAATCTATCGGAACTTGTGAAATATTTTAAATTCACATCCAAATACGTCAAAAATTCTATAAATATTTTAATTTACTACTAAGTATTCCACATTTTCGAAAACACTCAGCAATTTTCGATAAGTACTTGTTGAAATAGTGTGCCTTTTCCTAAAATTTATGCGAATATGACAAGATATTTTAAGAGAATTTTAAAACATTTTCCGATTTTTCACTATGGACTTGTTAAAATAGTGTGGATTTTCTTATACGTAATACTAAAATGGTAAAATATTTTTCCACTTTGCTCTATGTGTCCTAAATATTTCCACACGTTCTTTACACCTGCATAAGCTATGCGAACTCTTCTGGATTTTCGACTTTTCAAAGCACCACAATTTTCAACTTCTGTCTTTTTAGTTCATACTCGTTAATCGATTCTTCACACCTATGTAAGCTATGCGAACTTGTAAAATATTTTATATCTAAGGACATCAAAATTCTATAAATATTTTAATTTATCACTAAAGTTGGCACATTCTTTGAAACATTCAATGATTTTTGACCTCACACTTGTTAAAATAATGTCCCACTTCCCTGTATGTATTACGCACTTTGTGAAATATTTTGTTTTATTTCCCGATTTTCGACTTTTCAAAGCAGCACATTTTCCGACTTTCAGCGTTTTAGGTCATACTTTATTGATCTATGCTGATATATTTAATTGGTTATGCATACGTGTCTCGATATTTCTGAGTGAAATTAAGTTAAATATTTTCCGATTTCTTTGAGTAATGTACACCTATTGAAATGTTTAACAAATTTGTTCAAGTGAGGTAAAATGCTCAAATATTTCCAAATTTTGTCCCATTAATGCACGTTTGTTGAAATATCTTTCATCTAATTTATATCAACCTGCATCCCACTTTTCTCAGTGATGCTTGCATGTTCAAATATTTCCCCTTCTGTTATAGTGATCTATACATGTAAAATGTATACCCATTTTCGGCCAACATATTTAACATTTGATCTAATATTTCATAATTTTCGTTTATATAATTCAGTCTTGTTGGAATATTTTCGTCTCCATCTTTGTTAAGTAAAGTGTTTTTAATTACTCAGTTTGTCTAATGGTGGCAAAATGAAATGAAATGAATCGGACTTTAGGCCACCTTTGTGCACATATAGGCTAAACTGGGCGAGGAGAACCTTCTGAGGATGGTGAGATAATTGAGATGACACTGTCCCCCAGACACAGGATTCGAAATTCGAGCCCTGGAGGTCTGAGGCCGAGCACGATACCACTCGGTCACGGAGGCTCCCCACAATACTGACTTTCACACGTGGATGGGGAAGAAACATTCTTTTGTTTCTTTCAAACCGCCGAGACAGGGAACCGAACCCCGAGCTCTGACGTGAAAGGCAGCGGTGCTAACCACTACCCTAGGGCCCCCGACCGTCTAATGGTGGCATACTGGTAAAAATTCTTCAATATTCACCTGAATGATACACACTCCATGTGAGGTAACCTGTATTTAATTTCTCACTTTGAATAACTAATACATATTTTTAAAAAAAATCTCCGATTTTCACCTATATGATACACACGCGGTCAAATATTTTCCCGTCTATTTTCTATGTCTCAGGAGGGACCCCATTTTTGGCTAACATTTTTAACATTAGATCTAATATTTCATAATTTTCGTTTATATAATTCAGTCTTGTTGGCATTTTCGGCTAACATATTTAACATTTGATCTAATATTTCACAATTTTCGTTTATATAATTCAGTCTTATTGGAATATTTTCATGCTTTTGACTAAGGTAGGTGTACCTTTCTCCATCTTTGTTAAGTAAAGTGTATTTAATTACTCAGTTTGTCTAATGGTGGCAAAATGAAATGAAATGAATCGGGCTTTAGGCCACCTTTGTGCACATATAGGCTAAACTGGGCGAGGAGAACCATCTGAGGATCAGTCAAATATTTGGGCCTACATATTTATTGATCCACATTTATGATTAATGTTTTAATTTAAATACCAACTGAAAGACTGTGGTGATTGATTGATTGATCGATCTCGCCATGTGATAGGCTAACCCATTCTTTAATCTGATAGGGGGTAGAATACCATACTTAGATCGATTATCTTCAACTTTGTTATATATTCCTCACTTTCTGATGTTTTGATCTCTCTATGTGATAAACGACTTCTAAAATTATCTACGTTTCCCTCTGAATATATCATACACAGTCAAATATTCTAATCTTACATATTTATCGATCCAAGTATAATGTTCTAATTTAATATCAACTGAATGATCATGGTAATTGCTTGATTGATCGATCTCGCTATGTGATAGGCTGACCCCTTTTTAATTTGATCAGGGTAGAATACCGTACTTGGATCGATTATCTTTAACTAGAATGACCTCCTGAAATTTCAGCCGTCCATGACCAACTCTCCAGTTCCCACCAGGCGGCACTAGCTTCGACTAGTAACGTCAGAGTGTCCAAGAATTGAGTCTCTGTTCGAAAGCTCTCATAAGTACGCTTTCAAATATAACGTTGTGAGTACGGTTAAAATATACTAATAATATCTTTAACTTAATTGTTTATATATTCCTCACTTTCTAATGTTTTAATTTCACTATGTCATAGGTCTACATAGTTATTCTTCACATCTGCTAAAATAGCTTCAAATTTCGCATAATCTATTAGAACTTGTGAAATATTTTAAATTCACATCCAAATACGTCAAAAATTCTATAAATATTTTAATTTACTACTAAGTATTCCACATTTTCGAAACATTTAGCAATTTTCGATAAGTACTTGTTGAAATAGTGTGCCTTTTCTTAAAATTTATGCAAATATGACAAGATATTTTAAGAGAATTTTAAAACATTTTCCGATTTTTCACTATGGACTTGTTAAAATAGTGTGGATTTTCTTATACGTAATACTAAAATGGTAAAATATTTTTCCACTTTGCTCTATGTGTCCTAAATATTTCCACACGTTCTTTACACCTGCATAAGGTAGCGAGCTTGTAAAATATTTTATATCTCAGGACTGCAAAATTTAATAAATATTCTCAATTTACTCACTAAATGTGGTACAGCTTGAAAGTGTTCCAGATTTTTCGCTACTTACCTGTTAAAATAATGTTACATTTTCTTTCTGATATTCAGACTTTGTGATATTTTTAATACTCTTCTGGATTTTCGACTTTTCAAAGCACCACAATTTTCAATTTCTGTCTTTTTAGCTCATACTCGTTGATCGATTCTTCACACCTATGTAAGCTATGCGAACTTGTAAAATATTTTATATCTAAGGACTTCAAAATTCTATAAATATTTTTAATTTATCACTAAAGTTGGCACATTCTTTGAAACATTTAATGATTTTTGGCCTCACACTTGTTAAAATAATGTCCCACTTCCCCGTATGTATTACGCACTTTGTGAAATATTTAGTTTTTTTTCCCGATTTTCGACTTTTCAAAGCAGCACATTTTCCGACTTTCAGCGTTGTAGGTCATACTTTATTGATCTATGCTGATATATTTAATTGGTTATGCATACGTGTCTCGATATTTCTGAGTAAAATTAGGTTAAATATTTTCCGATTTCTTTGAGTAATGTACACCTATTGAAATATTTACCAAATTTGTTCAAGTGAGGTAAATTGCTCAAATATTTCCAAATTTTGTCCCATTAATGTACGTTTGTTGAAATATTTTTAATCTTTCATCTAATTTATATATCAACCTGCATCCCACTTTTCTCAGTGATGCTTGCATGTTCAAATATTTCCCTTTCTGTTATAGTGAAGTATACATGTAAAATGTATACCCATTTTCGGCTAACATATTTAACATTTGATCTAATATTTCATAATTTTCGTTTATATAATTCAGTCTTGTTGGAATATTTTCATGCTTTTGACTAAGGTAGGTGTACCTTTCTCCATCTTTATTAAGTAAAGTGTATTTAATTACTCAGTTTGTCTAATGGTGGCAAAATGAAATGAAATGAATCGGGCTTTAGGCTACCTTTGTGCACATATAGGCTAAACCGGGCGAGGAGAACCTTCTGAGGATGGTGAGATGATTGAGATGACACTGTCCTCCAGACATAGGATTCGAAATTTGAGCCCTGGCGGTCTGAGGCCGAGCACGCTACCTCCCGGTCACGGAGGCTCCCCACAATACTGACTTTCACACGTGGATGGGGAAGAAACATTATTTTGTTTCTTTCAAACCGCGAGACAGGGAACCGAGCCCCGAACTCTGACGTGAAAGGCAGCGGTGCTAACCACTACCCTAGGGCCCCCGTCCGTCTAATGGTGGAAAACTGGTAAAATTTCTTCAATATTCACCGAAAATGGGGTCCCTCCTGAGACATGGAAAATAGACGAGAAAATATTTGACCGAGTGTGTATCATATAGGTGAAAATCGGAGATTTTTTACAAATATGTATTAGTTATTTAAAGTGAGAAATTAAATACAGGTTACCTCGCATGAAGTGTGTATCATTCAGGTGAATATTGAAGAAATTTTACCAGTTTTCCACCATTAGACGGGCGGGGGCCCTAGGGTAGTGG